>JAJJMC010014390.1:3792604-3837657 GCA_023531435.1 Papaver californicum | reverse complement strand
GAACAAAACCTTTCTTTTCTTTCTTATCATTATTATCCGCTGCATCATAATGTCAAGTCATTTGCTGAATTTGGTTACTTCAAAGACTTACCAGAGATTCTTCACAGAATAACCGAAGAAGGTCAGGAGGCGGAAGAGGAGAAGGAGGAGGAGGAGAAGAAGATTTGGTTTACGAAGCGAAAGATGTGTTGCGCGTTTAAAACATGGAAAAAGGAACTGGTTTTTATACAGAAAATACCAAGAGAAGACAGGATACAAGAAGATATAAAAAGAGGTCAGTTGGTGAAACAGAAAATGAGTATGTTGCGGGAGGAAAGAAGACTCAAGAAGGCGAAAAGAGTGATCGGAAGGTACAATGGAGATGAGAATTATAGATCGTTGCATGACCAGATTTCGGAAGTGTTTGCTGAATATTTAGTTGCGGATTTGAAAATTCTGAATGCTGGTGAGTCTTATGGGATCAGTTTTGCAGCAAAGTGGTGTCCTTCTTTGTATTTGTGTTATGATCAATCGACTCTTTTGTGCGAAAGCATCGCAAGAAGAGTTTTCCCTCGTGAATCATATCCGGAGTATGAAAACATTGATGAAGCTCATTATGCTTATAGAATACGCGATCGTCTACGGAAAGAAGTCCTTGTCCCCCTCCATAAAGCTTTGGAATTACCTGAGCTCTACATGTCTTCAAACAAATGGGAATTGTTGCCGTATAATCGAGTTCCATCAGTTGCAATGAATAATTACAAGGAGGTTTTCATGAATCATGACAGAGAACGGTTTATGAATCATTTAGAGGGTGTTGAGCTAGGAGATAAGAAGTATAAGATTGCTGCTGGAGCCTTGCTACCTCACCAGATCATTGAGTCTTTAAGATTCGAAGAAGAAAATGATTGCAATGTCCCTGAGCTTCAATGGAAGCGAATGGTGGAAGATTTGTCGAAAATTGGTAAACTTAAAGATTGTCTTGCAATTGCTGATGTATCAGGGAGTATGGAAGGAACGCCAATGGATGTTGCAGTAGCTCTTAGTTTGTTAATATCAGAAATTAGTCATGAACCATGGTAAGGAAAACTTATCACCTTTAGCGAAGATCCTGAACTGCACAGGATTGAAGGGGACACTTTGAGATCGAAGACAGAATTCATTAAACGAATGGAATGGGGGATGTCAACTGATTTCCAGAAGGTGTTCGATCAAATATTGCAAGTAGCAGCTGAAGGCAACTTGAAGGAAGATCAGATGATAAAGAGGCTTTTTGTGTTTAGCGATATGGAATTCAACGAAGCTAATTCAAGTATAACTCATAACCCGTATTACATTCGACAGAGCCATGCTGCAGAATGGGAGACGGATTATCAGGTGATACAAAACAAGTTCAGAGAAAAGGGATACATGAATGTGCCTGAGATTGTGTTCTGGAACCTGCGAGAGTCTCGCTCAACTCCAGTTTTGGATCAACAGAAGGGTGTGGCAATGGTTAGTGGGTTTTCAAAGAATATGATGAAAGTTTTTCTGGAGGATCCTGATTTTAGCGAATTTACACCTTTAAGTGGAATGGAAAAGGCAATCTCTGGTGAGGAATACGATAATCTTGTCGTAGTTGATTGATTATTAACTAGTTCTTGCTATAGTGAGTTTGAGCATTCAAATGCATTGTCATAGATAGTCATGGAGAAATCAATTAGCTTGTAGCAAGGAAGAATAAATAAAGCAGGAACTAACCTTTAGTCCTATTTTTATGGAAATTGATTATTTGACACATGATTATAACCCAGTCCAAGTAACCTGTCCAAGTGGCGTAAAAAAACAAAAAAAGTCAAGACCCCACTCATGTGAATTTTTGGACGGACGGGTCGAGCGAGTTCGGGCGGACGGCGGGTTGAGCTAATTAAAGGTAGTGAAACACATTTTTTTTTTAGATTTTTCTTTCGTCATCTCCTCATTTTCATCTTCTTCAAACTAGGGCATCATCTTCTTCACACATAACCAGTCGCTGGTAACCAATCGATACACATAACTAATCGATACCCACTTAGGGCATCAAAAAACTTCCCACTCAGGAAGGAAACAGCTTCAGCATATCTTCTTCAAACTAGGGCATCATCTTCTTCGCACAATTGAAGTCGTTGGTACGTTTTTGTTAATTTGAGTCATTGAGTGATTGCAATATGGGTGATTCCAGCTCTATAATTGATATCTAATTGCCTCTTTACATGAGAGTCTATTTCACGTCTTGTAAAGAAATTAGCTTTCGAAGGAGTAGCGAAGTTGTGGTTATGCTCAAGTGTAACCTGGTTGATCCTATACTTAAAATGTGTTGTTAGAACAACCCGAATCGAAGCTTTGCAGTTTGTTCTAATAGTTCTTCGCGGCTTGGCTTTTTTTGGTTGCTTACTCATGTTAACACCTTCCCGCGAACAACTTAGCTTCGCCCATCTAATTACGTTGGTACCCGGATATAAGTCTACTGATCGCTTTTTAATTTTAAAGCGCATCGCCGCTGTGTATTCTTTGTAAAATTTGTGAACAAGTTCGAATGTTTCGAACTCATCATTAATAGAAGGAACCAACATGGGTATTGTCTCCGGATTCAACGAATATTCAATTTCTTCTTCGGGTGTCTGCGGATTCGATGAACATACAATTGCTTCTTCGGGTGTCTGCGGATTCGACGGACACACATCATCTTCTTCCATTTGAATCTGTAAAATATCAAACAAACAAATTCACGTGTTCCAAATATTCCAAAAAAGATATGAGCAAACAACTGATATTGGTGTGTCTGAGTTCGAACAATTCATTAAGTAACAAATCAAACTTAAACAAATCAAAATCCTATAATACCCATCACCCATAATGCAATCACTCAATGACTCAAATTAACAAAAACGTACCAGCGACTTCAATTGTGCGAAGAAGATGATGCCCTAGTTTGAAGAAGATATGCTGAAGCTGTTTCCTTCCTGAGTGGGAAGTTTTTTGATGCCCTAAGTGGGTATCGATTGATTATGTGTATCGATTGGTTACCAGCGACTGGTTATGTGTGAAGAAGATGATGCCCTAGTTTGAAGAAGATGAAAAGGAGGAGATGAAAAAGAGACGAAAGAAAAAATCTGGAAAAAAAAAGTCTTTAATTAGCTCGACACGCCGCCCGCCCGAACTCGCTCGACCCTTCCGTCCGAAAATTCAGTTGAGTGGGGTCTTGACTTTTTTTGTTTTTTTCCGCCACATGGACAGGTTACTTTGACTGGGTTATAATCATGTGTCAAATAATCAATTTCCTATTTTTTTTTTGGGCTTTACACTCCTTAGTCCTGCCCCTCAAAGCCTGGTACTAGTAGATCCTAATTTACCAAATTTAAAACGGATCAGTATTTTTTCTAACGATTCAATCCAAATCCCTATTTTTCAATCCTGAAAATATCCTTTTATATAAAATACATATACCATTTTGGTGTTGGATAATTTTTTTTCCTGAAAATATCTTCTTATTCTCTCTTTACAGATTCCCTCTCTTCGCCACTGAGATCCGGCGTTGATTTGAATAACCACCACCATCAACCAAATCTCATCATCACCTCCGTCGTAAACAACAGAAACACTAAGTTTAGTATATTTTTTTTTTAAATCTTTCTTTGCACCTACGCTTTCTTTTACTTTTCCCTCCATATTAATCTAGGGTTTATGATTTTGTTCCATAGTATAATTACATTAGATGAACATTTCAGTTTAGTGCGAGATCTGGAATAAAATAAGGTTTAATAGGAATTAAGTAGTTGTATTGATTCTGAACAGTTGTTGTCTTGTTGATGTATTTTTATGGAAACGATGGAGAAGTGGGACATTTTTCTAGTTACTGCAGCTACGATGGGTTACTTTTAGAAATTAATGGATATATTTTGTTATCCTTTGTTGCTGATGTTCTATTGACGTGTGGATTAACCATCTGAGTATTCACTTTTCAACCCGAAAAGTAATTAACAAATTAATATATCACAGAATATAACAACACATATAGCGGCTGAATTTCTTTTGAAAAAGTTTTATTTCAAAAATGAGTAAGATATCTGTAGATGTATGAGATATAAAAATGCGATGTAAGGAGTGGTTATTGATACAGGCATAATTCATACATATTTACTGCTTAATCTATATTTGTTAGTGCCCATTTTCTATGTTAATATGTTGTTTTTGTGCTTTTATAGGTTATATGCTTAAAACCTGGCGTTATAAATAAATTGGCTAAGCAAGAGCTTAAATGGCGTTGGCGGCTAAAGTAGACAATATTGCTACCGACCATACCAAAGATGCATGCTTAATCATTCGCGGGCTACTTTATTTTACTTATGTTGGTTGCCATTGCATCTGAGCTACTACCTCACTCATGGTTAAAAGAGTTAAGGCTGTGGACATCTATTTTAGGCGTTGGTTTAAACAAGAGACAAGTGAGGCAGGTACACATGGTTAGCTGGTTGAGTTGATGTGGCAGAAAAGATAGGTACAACAGCTGAAGGTCTAACAGAAAGATAAGGAAGAGAAGTAGGTGGGGTTCGCTTGGTAGTCTTCGGTGAGAGGCGACGACAAAGTTGAGAAGTAGAGAAAGTGGGTCAGAGAGACAACACGTGAAAGAGGTACTTCTCTTGTTAGCGGCGACCAAAGAGAGGGGGCATACTCCTTTTGGCTTTGAGAGACAAGAAGAGTAAAGGAAGGTAAACGCGAAAAAGTGGCTAGTATATGACGTGGGCTAGCTGTTTGACGTAAAGCTGAGGAAGGAAGTTGTGTGGGGTCTCTTGGATTCCCGTGAAAAGAGAGTAAGTGATTGGAGGATGGTATAAATTGGGAAGCGAAAACCAAAGAAGAGGAGAGAGTTTTGTGTTCGTTCAGTCTTTGGGGAAAAGTGGACGACTTGTGGTGGAGTTGATTTTGGGGGGATTGATTTGGCGGAGATTATTGGGGAGCGTGAGTTCTGTATTGGATATAGAGGGTTGGCGGCTGCGTAAGGTTGAGGAAGAGGGAAGGACGTAGAGGAAAACAGGAGGCGGACAGAGCCTGAGAAAGTCTGACGGCTGGTGATAGGCTTCTGTGCAGGAGGGGTTTAATCTCTTATCTCTATTTTTATTATATCTTTTTAATGGGTTTTAAGAAGTCCTTAGTCATGTTCTAATTGTTTGTAACTATGGTTTATGGTGAAAAGTACTAGAAACATTAGACCGATATGAATTAAATTGAAAATTATTTTGGTATTAGGCTATTATGAATTGAATTGTTGAAATCCATAATTATGGTTTATTGATTTTATAAAGAATATATGTTGTTGCTCCACCGACTTTGTACAATACAAAAGCCTAAGTGCATTATATAGTTTCACAATTGTATTCGTTAGTGTTTGATAATTCATGCTTAGGTTGAATCATTTGATGAGTTATGCTTAGACGATGTAAATAACAATTGTGTATCTAGAAATTATATTTTCCGATAATTCTCTTGTCATTGTAATTTCATAATTCATGCTTAGGTTAAATCATTTGATGGGTAATACTTCGGAGATACAAGTTTATGATCGAGAGTTATACTAATAATAGGTGTTGCAATAGAACAAAGATATAGACACATAGTTAGAATTCGATTTCTTTTCGGTACTTATTTAGAAATAGTAGTTGAATCCGTTGACCCTGGTTATCGATCCTCTCTTTGAATTCATTTTATTAGTTTAGTTTATTCTCTTTGTTATTATTGTTTTAAAAATCAGAAATTCATATATTGTTGGTTAATCGATTAGGAATATTGGTTACAGTATTTCCACCGCTCCCTGTGGGTTTGACTCCTATTTGCCATTGTCTACTAGTTAGACACCGTGCGATTACGGTTTATTTATATAGGTATTCCAAAAACCTATCAGTTATAAAGGTGCAGAACATGATTGCAACGGGGTTTATTGATGAGGTTAAGAGGTTTCATTAACTATTTTTATTTTTATTTTTTTGGTTGAATATTATCTAGCATGTTAACATAGTAGTATATGTGTCAGTTGCTTAACGTTGTATGATACACATGGGTACTTTTAGTAATTTCAAAGTTCAAATTTCAAAAGTCTGAAAATGTTTGTTTTGTCTGGGAACATGGTGGAACCACTTTATTAAACATTTTTTTTCTTTTTCTTTTCTTCTTATTATTTTATGTCTTATTCTTATTATTTTTTATATATGTATTTGTAATATGTAATTTTTCACATGAAAAGTAGGTGTGTATATATTGGTGCACCAGTTTATTTTTCATGAGAAATAGGTCTGTTTGTGGGTATGAATGGTTGATTTCATGCACATTTTGTAGGTGTGTACATACTGGTGCACCGGGATATTTTTCATGAAAAAATAGGTTTGTGTGGGGGTATGAATAATCGTTTCATGCATGTTGTGAAAGTTTGTATATAATGGTGCACCAGTGTTTACCATGAGAAATAAGTTTGTTTGTGGGCATGAATGCTTGATTTCATGCATACTTTGTGCACCAATGTATTTTCCATGAAAAACTAGGTTTGTGTGTAGGTATGAATAAGCGATTTCATCCATGTTTTGTAGGTGTGTATATACCGATGCACCTGGGTAATTCTCATGAAAAAGTAGGTTTGTATGTGGTTATGAATGATCGGTTTTATGCATATTTTGCAAGGATGTACATATTGTTGCACCAGTGTAATTCCCATGAAAAAGTAGGTTTGTGCGTATGGTTATGACTAATCGGGTTTTATGCATGTTTTGCAGGGATGCACATATTGGTGCACCAGTGTATTTTCCATGAAAAATAGGTCTGCATGTGGGTATGAATGATCGATTTAATGCATGTTCTGTAGGTGTTTACATATTGGTGCACCTGTGTAATTCCTATTAAAAAGTAGGTTTGTGTGTCGTTATAAATTATCGGTTTTATGCATGTTTTGAAAGGCTGTACATATTGGTGCACCAATGTAATTCCCATGAAAAAGTAAGTTTGTGTGTAGTTATGAATGATCGGTTTTATGCATGTTTTGCAGAGGTGTATAAATTGGTGCATCAGTGTAATTCCCATATAAAAAATATGGTTTGTGTGTGGTTATGACTAATCGGTTTTATGCATGTTTTGCAAGGGTGTACATATTGGTGCACCAGTGCAATTCCCATGAAAAAGTAGGTTTGTGCGTATGGTTATGAATAATCGGTTTTATGCATGTTTTGCAGGGGTGTACATATTGGTGCACCAGTGTAATTCCAATGAAAAAGTAGGTTTGAGTGTGAGTATATATAATCAATTTCATGTATGTTTTGCAAGGGTGTACATATTGGTGCATATGTGAAAAATATGACTCTATAAGCTTATGAAAATTTTGTGCGTGTGTACTTTTTTCTACACATCAGATAACGATGAAGCAAAAATTAAAAATTTTAAAAAATGAAAATTATATAGTCAAGTGGGTACTCTTTTTGTAGATCTCGGAAAGAGTTTTCCGAGTGTATAAAATTTGTGAATTTTGGATGAACGGGTTTGAAAGATAAACTGATTTTAAATTATATAAAATTGCTGACATCATCATTAGTCACTTTGGACTAAACTGTAAATATTTGGAGTACATTATAAATCAGGAAGGTTATTTGTGTACTTTCCATATTTCAAATAAATAAATGACTAATTTGTACCTAATTGAATATGTTAGGACTAACTAGTCTATTTGGATGGGATTTTGGACTAAACTGTTTTTTTTCCCATAAATAAATGCATCCAATTCTGCAATTCTTGTATGTTCTTATGCAAATCCCATTCGGAAACAACATTAGCCCAGCTTGGTTTAAAGGTTTTCTTTTATTTCATATCCCAAAATTTATTCCATGTCCCTGAATCTCCCTTTTGACGAATCCTGTTTTTGGGCATTCAAGATTTTTGTTGGGCATACCATATAGAGATAAAATAGGGTCACCAGAAGTGATTCTAAGAGTCCCCTAACCACCGTTTTTTGATATTACCTATATTACCCTTGTATAATTATTGATAATTTAAATCATTAACATTCAGTTAATAAAGATTAGTATTAAAATTAATCTTTATGGTTAATAACAGTGATTAGTAGTTAATGTAATCATTGGTTTAAAAAATTATAATTAGAAGAAGTGAAGAAAAACCTAGGGTTATTGATGAAAAACTATAATTCAAATGAGGAAGCCGAATCTTCATCACGTAAAGTTCATAAAATATACATCAACTTCGATGGAGATCCTGATATGGCTGATTTTTTGGATTATGAGAATGATTTTTCTGAAACTCAGCCACAAACTCAACTTCAAACTCAAAATAATGATTTTTATGAGCCAAATCTCGAAGATGAATACATGGTTGAGTAACCCATTGCTAATAACATTCATCTATGGTGTTAGATAAGATTTAATCTCGTTTTTGTAGGGTGAATTCATCAAAAAATGGTTTTTTTTAATAGTTCGGCTTATCAGATTCTAGTTCGGCTGAAAATATATTATCCGAATTGCATTCTCAAGAATAGTTTGGCTGTGCACTAATTATCAGTCGAACAATGTATTTGTAATTTACCGCCAAGGGATAATTCTGTGTTTGGCTAAAAACTTTTAGCCGAACAACATTCTCAAGAACAGTTCGTTTGTTTTGATGAGAACTAATTATCAGCCGAACATTGTATTTTTAAATATCCGCCAAGAGATAATTCTTAGTTCGGATGAGAATTGGTTCCAAAAACCAGTCGAACAGTAAGATCATTTTTTTTTCGCATGTCTTAATGAGTTGTTCGGCTAAAATTTGGGTCATCCGAACCTAATGCTAGGTTTACTTAATCACTAGAATTTTTACCTATGAGGCTTGTTTATGCTTGTTTGGTTTTGGAATTCGTAGAATCATTTCATTGAATCGAAAAGGCATACATCTTTCATAGCGTTACATTAAAAGAAACGAAATAGAATAAATCATTAGATTGCACTTAAACACTTAAGTATATATGATGAAATCATGATAGGTACTTTCTTCCAAAATATGATAGCAATCCTCATGCATAAACGTTTTGCCAAGGATAGTTTCATATCTGTCGAGAGCCACCACCCACTGAAAAAAAAAAAAATCAATTTGTAAGTTTGTATGTTTGAAAACTATTTTTGAAGAAGGACTTATTGATTGACATATTTACTCTTGTCGCACCGGATATGGTGGGATGATCTTCCTTTAGATCTTTCATTTCCTATTTCAAAGCTTCCAATTGTTCAAAAAGCTCATCAAACCTTATCCTAATGCCTTTGAACGTCCTACGATTATGATTTTCGTCTAATCCCACAGAAATCTTGAACAAACGCTTCCACCAAGAATCGGATGTTTGATCTACCATCCATTCTTCATTAACGGGTTCATTACTTTCAGTAATATACGCTTTATTGTACTCGTGCTTGGTGATCGTTACCCAAGCTCTAACAATTGCAACATCGGTAGTGTATGGAGTTACCATGTTTAGTGCTTGAAAGGGATGGGTGAGAATGAGAATTAGAATGAGAATGAAAGGGATACGTAAGAAATGGATAGGTGAGAATGAAAGGGACATGTTTCCTTTTATAGGTTTTAATTACCAAACGGATAGATTTTCAAAGAAAAAAGTTGTTGGGTGAGTTAGTCAAATTAACCTTTGTTCACCATCTTGGTTTGTACCTTCACCTTCTTGGCGTGGCCTCTTGGTCACCAACCTTTGTTCCTCCGGCCCTGCACCTTTTTTGATTATTCCATCCCACTTGTTGTAGAGGTATTGTTGATCATTATATGACATAGTTTTTTTACAAAGGAGTTTCTCCTTCATTGCCTTCAACATCTCCCTACCTGCTTCCACCTGATTTTATTTAAAACGCAAAGATGAGTGACAACATACTTTGACGTCTATAACAAAAGATAACGAGTATAAATTAACGGCACCGCTTACCATGATCTCAAATACCTTTGAAAAGTCGTTGGGAATGGTTTTGGACTTCTTCTTCGTCTTCACATCATTTTGCTTTGACCTTTTAGCCTCCACACGAGCTTGACTTTTCTTGTTAATGATGCAAGGATGAGAAATTTGCCTATACCAATTAATGTACCCTCGACAACTTCACGAGGATCTTCCCGCAAAGGTTCCAAGAGACACATATTAAGCTTGTTCTCTTCCAACTTGTTCCAAAACCCAATGGTTGGTTTGGGATTGTAGCTAGGAGTCCAATCTGAGGTGGTGCTCTTAGTTCCATTAGAACCCTTTGGCAACAACTCGAACTTAGGTTGCCCCAACAGGATCGTTTGGATAGAATCTAATTGACGAAGTACTCGGCGAGGATCATACATTACAAATCCACCAGGATAGAACAATGGTCCATAGTACATCCCAACACCCATTTGTGCATCTGGAAAAACTTCGTTGAAGGATTCATACTTCTTCATGTATGGGTCAAATTCAATGTTGCTTCCATCCAAACCGTCTAATTTCTCTCTCAAACTTATAAGTGCCTCATTCTTTTCATGCTTCTTGACTTCCTTGAACTCATATTTGGCCGAAGTAGGCAATTGATTATCCCAAGCGACTTCACTAGCCAAATTCAATATAAGAAAAATTCCCAAATTATTACGAAAATGTCACAAAGGAAACAAGTCAAAGATTAACATTTGGCTAATAAAAAGATCTTAGATTACAAACAACTTTTATATCGTAGAGATTTACCTGAAGAAGGCTGAAATTGCCTCCAATATTTGTGCTCGTTAACCTAAAGGTCGTCGCAAGATTGTCTAGTAGGAAAGCAAGGGCACGGTTCCCCAAGAGAACTCATTAAGGGTCGGAAGATCCCTTAAAAGTTGGAGATACTGAGCCTTCATCTTGTTTCTTGTGAGGTTGGGAAAGATAGTTCTCCTGAGAGTAACAACAAATATGCCCTTGCAGTTTGCTTGACAATATCATCGTTCAGCACCAAGGAACCATCTGCAACTCTCGACCTTGTCTTCTCAAAATAACTCAAATTGGCCAGCTTGATTTGTTTCAACTTTCTTGGTTTCACTCCGTTGCCAAGGTCTTGATCCACATTATCCACATCTTTCTTTCCACGGGCGAAATCCAATTCCGTCGTGCCTTTACTCCAACCAAGAGTTTCTTCAACCAATACATAGAGCTGGTCCCAATTCATTTCATAGAAGTCGGCGTCGACGCTTTTCCAAGTAACCTGAAGTCCAGTAATTTTCTTCACATCATCGGGAATGATTGTCATCTCGCCGAATGAGAGATGAAAGGTGTGCGTCTCTGGGAGAATCTCCCACAAAACAAGGATGCGGTAATTGAATCACATTAACTCTGTGTAGTGAATAGCCAGTCATAAGCCCGGTGATTGTACTATAGCCACCACCTCGTCAACTTCTCTCATTAGATCCCAAGGAGCAGCCCTCTGGTGTCTCAAAATTCTTGTGGCATCCTGGTGATCAGGAGTCTCGTAGATTATCTTCGCCCAAGACTCGGCGTAACCAATCAAGACCTCTCATCCATCTTTAGGAGTTTCATGGGTAGGCGGTCCTTACGAGGCTTTATTACATTCTTCTCATCTGGGATGTGTTTTCCCGTATCCCGCCTTTAGGAAGGACCTTCTCTTTCCCCTTTTTTTTGTTGTGTCTCTTTTTGTTGTGGTTCAAGGATTTTTTTTCTTTTTTGTTGTTGTGGTTCATCTTCTTGTTCACTATCACCATCATCATCTTCTTCTCCTACTCCTACTTGTGGTACCTTATCTTCCGTATCTTCAAGCTCTTCTTCTTATCTATCTATCTCAGGCCTTGGTTCACTAATAACTAGAGTATTTCCCCTCTTATCGTCTCCCAATATTTTGTTGCGGCCTCCTCGGGGCTCGGGAGTTTTAGAAGAAGGAGTTACCTCCATGTTCCTTCTTGTACATTTACCTCGGTTCCTAGCGCACAAAAAGAATATATAAAAACTAATTAATACCCTCCAAAAAAAATTGATAGCAAATTGTAAGGCTCGGCTATCCCGAGCTTTTGTTTTTTAGCCGAACATTTATACTAGTGAAATTTAGAAGGGCACTTACATTGTTCAACTGAAATTAAAAATTATCGAATCAGCCGAACTTATAACCTAACAGATACTGGTGTCCACAGTGAGATGTTCGGCTCATTTTTAAATTTCAATTTTCAACCGAACATCTACTTAACGAATATTGATGGCATCAGTGATTTGTTCGGCTGATTTTTCAAATTCCGATTTTCAGCCGAACTGTTCTTCAACAGTTTTAGAATGAGGAACTTTAAATGTTGGGCAGAAAATTCTATTCAACATATACAAAAATTCAGCCAAACTCACCATTAAAACTGAAAAACCCTAACTTTTTTTGTCGATTTAAACCCTAAATCTCAATTGCATGCCAAGAAAAAATATATGGGTTTATGGGAAATACCTTCGAATGTACATATTGAGGTTTGGTTCTCCCTTTCCACCTTCCCTTTCTTCTCATAATTCAATTTTGGGTTCCAATCTTTCAACTTCTTCTTCTTGTTCTTCTTCAATTCGTTTCTTCGATGTCTTACAACCGGTAGGATTCTTCGTACGACCACTGTTGTAGGTTTGTAGTTGTGTATAATCGACGATTAAAGTTTTACGAATCCACGATTAATTGACGGCGATAAAATTTGAAAATCGGGGTTTTTTTTTCATTTCAAATCCGGTGAAGTCCGGTGGAGAAGAGAAAAAAATGGGAAGAAAAAAATAGTTGAAACTGATTTTCGGCTTTGAATTAGCTTTTAGTTTTGTAACTGATTTGTGGGAAGTTAATTAGGGGTAGAGGATATTTTTATAATTCCAAAGTTTGAAGGGTATCTTAGTAATTGACCCAGCCATTAGACATCCCTTTTAAACCATCCTAGATAACCTTAGTGTTTTGTATGCCTAGTAAAAATCTTGTATGCCCAAAAACAAGATTTTTTTTAACTCACTATCTGCATTGATTAAAAACTTGCTTTGTGATTTAAATTTCGCCTGGCGGCGGAAAATACCTTACGTGGCCCAAAATGGCTTCACGTTGATCTGAAAACTTGCTGCTTAGCTAAAATTTATTTAATGACCTCAAACGGAGTCCGATTTCATGCACATTCATTATAAAAGCCCACGTGACATATTAATTTCCACCGCTAATTTAATTTTAGAAGTTATGTAACGAGAATTAAGATTCTAAATATGGATGGTAATATGACGATATGTTAACTAATCAACATAGGCGGAGCTACAACCAGGCTTATCTAAGCCTGGCTGAAGCCACCCCAAAAACTCATAAAAAGCGTTTGTTTAACAACCTATTCTACTAGGCCAATATTTAATGTACTGATTTTGGTCTTATATCAATGTATAAAACTGGTCAATCCCAAGATATCCAACATTTCCAAGCCATTGCTAATCAACCAGTAAATTAATATTAATATGACAAATATATACTCTCTGAAAAAGTTGGCATAAACTAGACCCAAACCCGTCTTAAAATTCATAACTTGCCTTGATGAGCGAAAATTTGTATCACAAAACCAACTAAATTGCACACTTCATCAGGATTTATCAGCGGGACCAAAATATACAAGCAAATTACACAAAACTTATGTGCAACCCAAAAATCTACCTCATTGCCCTTGAAACAGAGCCGTCTTTAATATTCAGATGACCCTGGACCAAAAAAACTTAGAAGGTCTTTTTATGCAAGATTTTTTATTCCATACAGTTCTATAATTTTTTTTCCATAAAATTCTACTTATAATATTGGAATAATTTTTTTTATACTAATTATATACAAGTAGTTTGGATATTTGTAAAACTACTTGTATCCGTACGTAAATATAGACTTGCACAAATTTGACTACAAAAAAAATAAGTTGCAAAAACCATTGCGTCCAAGCCCGAGTATCTTTATTTAAACTTGGTTCTCCTTGCATATTTCTTAGCAAGCTCGTTAATTATTCAAACTAGACAAACGTCACCAAACTATCAGGAAAAATACTTGATATGCAAATAATAACTCGACTATTCAAAAAAAAAAATTAAGCTAAAATTATCGAGAGTAGAAAAAATCATAAAAAAAACAGTTACCAAAATCAAACCAGTTAGATTAGACGGGCACAGACTAATACGGTAATATCATTTATCGTCTCCCCTGCTTAGACGGTATAAACGAAACTTAGACGTAACCTATATTTGTCGACCTAGTTACGGGGAGAAGCTAAATAACTGATCATGTACATATTTCACAGAACTATGTGTTATTGTTGGGGACAGACGGACAGTACATGTTTCTTAGATATCGAAATTTACTGAATTAGTACTACTTAACATATTGACCCATCAAAAACTAGGCCATATTAGCTTAGTAAAATAATATGCACTGATATATGATTGGTGACTTAAATTTGTTTGTGATTAAAAACTATACCTCATAGACTTATAATCTTTTTGATATCAAATCCAAATCAGTCAGATCTTGATTCTGATATTTGCTCCTCATGGAAGTACATACGAATATACGATGATGATAGCACCTAAAACCAAAATCTAGTACAGACTTTTATGTTTTAAGCTTTGTAATCTGTAATAACAAAATTCAACCAGGTACAGTGTATATGAATGAAGCAGCTACAGCTAAACCCTTTTTTTGTGTGGTGCAGTTATCAAACATTCCACGTGGTACACAAAACCACGTTAGAAATTATCTTTACGAAATGAAATTCCAATGACAAAACTACGTATTTTTGTTTCTTCATATGTCGGATGATTTGAAGACAAAACGTATTGTTTGACCTTGACCTAAACACGACAAGAGAAATCTAAGTGATGGTCATCTAGAATTTTTCTCATACAAGAAATTTCTTCTTTTATTGTGTGGTGTTTGGCATATGTCATCGAATGAGAGTCTGCCATGTGACATAAAAGGGCTGACTGGCTGAGAATGTCTAAGAAATTCATACTAGAGAAACCAACTTAATCAAATCAACTTGTGTTTTACGACTGTTACAGGGTTACCAAATTCTACGAAAATAACTAGGGGTATAACCAGTTTAGAATACGGTTTACAGTTATATATTTTGTTCAGCTGACTCTCAAGTTTAATATTATAAATTTTGATCTTTTTTTATGTAAAATGGTTAAAATCCATTTTGTATCTCTACCATATATAAGAAATTTTTTTAACACCCGATATTTTAAAAACCTGGCTCCGTCTTTGGAGAAAACTGAGTCTCTATACCATCGAAGGATGGTTTTTGCTTGGCATTTGGTAATTTCCGGTAAAATTTAGCAACTTTGCGGTAGCTTTGGAGTCTATGGCGATGGAATATACATGGTTGTCGCTTTTAATAGCGGATGCAACACTAGTAGCTGTATAGGAGAGAGCGAATGGAAAAGTTGATGATGGTAAATAGAGTGTACTGTCAGTCCAATAGGATCAAAATACTTGAACATCCATACATTTCATAATCAAAATGGACATATTTATAAACAATTTTTGAACGTAGACATCGATTCATATATATAGCATATTAATCCATGTTATAATCAAAAACTCATAATTTAGTAGTTTTGTGATGTAATCTTTGCAGGCCATATCAAAGTTTTAATTAGTCCTTCACCAATAAAAAAGAGAAATGCTTTGGGTTTTAAAAAAAAACATCGAATAATTGACCAACTCAACTGTTAGACACTTGTGTTCATCGGTGATCAAGTGTACCACGGTTTTGAAGTTCTTTAATACATCAACAAAAAAAAGAAAAAAAATGCAATAATAAGCTATTAAAAATATTTTTTATCTATTAATCTGAATAATACAATATCAATTGCTAATTTTATAATGATATATTTTCAGATGACAACTAGTACACCGTTGTTCCGGCGATCTTCTAATTCATCAAAAACGGCTAACGAAGAGATAGAGTGAACTGACCGGCTAACTAGTTTTTCCTTTTGTCCATAAAAGTAGAAATTCTATTAAGTGCAATATCTAATGTCTGTTCACTCATATTAGCAAAACAAACTCTAAACCAACCGGGTTCGGAACAATGACAAGAAGATCCAGGAGAAATATTCAACTTCACTTCATGCAAAAATAAGTCCCATAATTCTAACTCACTTTCTCTTGTAGAATTGTTCTTCAATAATGGACTCAAATTCATCCAACAAAACAATCCAGCATTTCCTTTCAAACATTTGATCCCGGCTTTCTTTAATCCTTCTATAATCATTTCGTATCTCTTCTTCAATCTTTCTCTATTTGTTTTTATGTAATTGTCTGTAAACTCAGTGTCTAACAACATTGAAGCTAATAGGTGTTGTGTCTGTGATGATATTAAACTAAAACTTGACATTCTTCTTGCTGTTGTCACAACTTTATCGTTATACGAATAAATTGTTCCGATTCTAAAACCAGGTAATCCAAGATCTTTCGATAAACTATAGACAATATGAACTCTTTCTGAGTCTTTATAGTTTCGAGCTTCGAGAATCTCCGCAATGCTAATGAATTCTGATGAGGAAAATACTGAACCAGAGTAGATTTCATCCGATACAAGGTGAATGTTTTTTCGTGTGACAAAGTCAAGAATTTCCTCGAGAACGGTCTTTTGGATTGATGCACCTAGTGGGTTTGATGGGTTTGTCATTAGTAATCCTTTAACTTTAATGTTCATAGATGTTGCTTTGCTGAACGCTTCTTCTAAAGCTTCAGGAGTTACTTGGAAATTGTTTGAACTGTCACAATGAACAGGAACAATTTGCACACCAGTTCTCCACCTTAAATCTCTATCGAATCTTCAAAAAAAAAAAATCATCGGCAACGTCAGTCTCAATCGTTAAAGATCAACTAATATACATGAATATGTAGTTTAAGGTTGAATTTGTTCTTACCCTGGGTAGTATGGAGTTGGAACTAGTAAAGCATCACCAGGATCAGCTAATATGAATGTTAGCAATTCATTAGCCGCAGTTGCACCTGCCGTAAGAACAACCCGTTCAGGATCAAACTTCGCTCTTCCTCCTCGAATTCTTTCCATGAAACTTGCCATTGCTTTTCGAAAAGTTAAGAGTCCATGGTAATCTTGGAATAAAGCATTCTCTCTAAAATTAGAGATTCCACTGCCTCTTGGTCTCAAAGTAGATGATTCCGAATGCTTTTCCAAGTAATCTTCTAGTAAATCAAATGAAACCTGCAGTTCAAAACAAAAATCAAGATTAGTATCAAAAATTCATATAGCAGTGCATGCAACTATATTAATACTACGTTAACAACTAATATTTACGTACTTGATTTTCCGCTAAACCCATCTGTATGACACCATTTGGGTTCTTGAATTCATCGTAAGGGTTCTCGTCGTAAGCTTTCCAACCAGCAAAGTAAGGAGAATCTTCTCCATGGGTATCAGAAACTGCAATTTTAGATAAACCAACACTAGATGATTGTTCAACTTCTATAGCCATTACTCTATAAGTGGATTTGTGTTTTTCTTTGCGTTATTTTCTTGAAGCTAGCTAGAGAGAAAGCTAGTAGTGGGTAGTACTCTTGTTGTTATTGAGTTTGAAGTGTGTGATGAGAAAAAAACCATGTCAAAGAACCCATATATATAAGCAAAAGGTTTCAAGGTTGTCATGTTTTGAGATAACATAAAAAGAATGCAATTATTTGTAATGTAAACAAGATCAAACATCACCTTTATGAATTGATTTTTTTTTTTTTTTGAATATTTTCTTAAAGTCTATGATAGCTAGCCATGTACAGCTACTACTGGTATCTCTTGATGTAGTAGGAATACATAGTATAATTTATCAAGTTTTTTTATATTTATGATCACTCAATCTTCATGATATCTACAACAAATATGGTGGTTGATTTGAAGATTTATTATAGTAGCTTTAGTTTTTATCTTTTTTTATTTACAAGTTGTGTATTTTCAAAATAATTATAAATTTATTTTAAGAAAATAGAAAATTGTTAGTTTTGAGTAATTAAGTTCGGCATTGAATTAGTAAGGACTAAAATAAATCACTATGGGAACGAGACCGTGCCTGAATGATAGACTCTCTGCCTTGTAATTAAGGTTTTTCAATGAAACCTCAGCCATCCATTTGGATTAAAAAAATTATGTATTAACAGATGGCAAACTGTTCGCCGTTTTATGGAGAGAAAAAACGGGCAAACAGTCTACCATGTAATGAACTTTTCACTGCTTCTCATGGCAGGGTAACCATTATTTCACCTCCTGCTACTACATTTTAAAGGGGAGGAGTGTGAAACCATAGCCTATGCCTAGGGGCAGACGTCTAGTCAGAGGCGGAGTCAGCCCATGATAAAAGTAGACATTTATCTATTCTGTTGGACTGGTTTTAAAACCAATTTTTCTTTGGAATATGGGTTCCAAACCAATTTTAACAAATTTTTACCAATGCTTTAAAAAAAAAAAAGTTTTACTACCTTAAAAAATGAGGATTTTCTTTTGCCTCCTCATAGCTAAATGTAATTCTGCCCCTGCGTCTAGTCATCATTATATTATATCATAACCTATGACTGATCAAACCCCTGATGAATCCTCAATAAAATCTTTTGTTGTATAAACAAATTATCGTGTATTTAGATTAGCCATGAGTCTGCAAACTCGAAAATTTTGAACCTCATGCCGCATTCATATTGAAATTTCAACAACTATTGTCATAGACAAACAAAAGACAAAGATCTCAATTGAACACGTAGAGTATTCTTCTCAATTCTCATTGGCGGATGGTGTTTTGATGTTATATAAATAGCATTTATGTGCATATATAATAGCAAAAAAAATCGTGCATAAAAGGCAATATCCAATATCTAGAGGATATTCGTAGATAATCATATGAAGTGTTTGCCGACAATAATAAAAATTTACAAACTAAGAAATTCAAGACTGATGCTTAAATGCATCATCAAACATTGATTTTTTTCTTCCATCTTTGGTAAAATAATATAAAACATTAATCAATTAATTAAAGTAATAGCATATAACTCTTTTATTCTATTTTCTTTACACTATGTTTACACCTTTACTATATGGTGTTAGTTTTTAGACTAGGTTAGCCGTTATCCTGGTTGTCTGGATATACGTTAGTTTTCTATTTTATCTCTTTCTTATAAATATTGTTTAGCTTTCTATGAAATGTAAGTGAAATGAGATTTATTTTCTGTGTAATAAACAAGTTCATTTTCAATTAATCTTCTTCTTCCATCATGGTATCAGAGCCAGAAATCTAGAATTTCTGAGGGTTGTAATCTTTTCTATATTTCGATGTTTACGGATTTCTTTCATCATAGCTCTTCTTACTTCAGTTCATGATTCGTGAATTTGCAGAATCATCTTCAGCTTCAATGGAAAATCCAACTTCTACCTTAATTTCTAGGGTTTCTTTAAATCATCTTACAAATTTTGTTGCTCTCAAACTCAAAGAAGACAACTACATCACTTGGAAGAACTTGATGCTTCATGTTATTCGCAAATACAAGTTTCAAAAGTTTCTCGATGGATCTTTCCATGTCCTGTTCAGTATACAACAAAGTGTAATCAAGAAAATGGAATCGAAAATCCAATGTATACTGATTGGATAGATGAAGATGCAACAATCATGATGTGGATTCACTCTACAATCTCAATTAATGTTATTGCTTATTTCTCCAAATCTACATCTTCTCATCATTTGTGGACAAGTATTGAAGAAAGATTTGCCAGGTCTTCTTATACTCACTCAATTCAGCTGTGTACCAAGATTTTGGCTCTAAAACAAGGTGACAAATCAATTCCTAGTTTGATTAATGATATCAAATCTCCTTCTGATCAACTAGTTGTCGCCGGTGAGATCATTTCTGACCAAGAACTTGTTGTTATTACATTAGCTGCTTTAAATTCTGATTATATACCATTTGCAACTACTATGAGACAGAGAAATCCACAAATTTCCTACATTGAACTTCATAATAATCTTCTTAGTGAGGAGGTTGTTATTGGTGATAGAAACAAATCACTACTCACTAAATCTGCTAATATAGCTTTTGCTGCTCATACACCTAGTTTTAGATCTTATGGCATAGTTTCAGGTGGAAGATTTCCAAATTCGAGTCCAAATTTTATGAGATCTGGTAGATTCAACAATTTCCAGTATGGAAAAACAACATATCCCATCATGCCTAGTGGAGATTCAGTCAATTCACAGACTATTTATTCCACTAACTCAACTAGATCATCTCCTGGTCTTCAATCATCCTATATTTCATCTTTAGTTTGCCAGATTTGTTGGAAATCTGTTCATGGTGCTCTTGAAAGCAGAAATAGACTCAACTTTGCATATCAAAATCTTCATACTCCACAACACTTGACTGCAATCCTTGCTTCTACAAACATTATGGGTGGAAATTCCTGGTATGCTGACACCGGTGCAAACAATCACATTATCCAGATGAATCTGAAATATAATATGCATCATCTTATGCTGGTACTGAAGAGATACAAGCTGCAAATGGGGAAGGTATGCACATAACTCAAACTGGTTATTCCTTAAAGTCCACTCCAAATCATACTTTTACTCTAAATGATATTCACTTAGTACTAAAATCCTCTCAAAACCTTCTTTTTGTTCATAAATTTACTTCTGATAATCATTGTTCAATAACTTTTGATTTTTCGAGCTTCTTTATGAAGGATTTGTCAACTAGGAAGACAATGTTATAAGGCCCTCATTGTAATGGTCTTTATCATATCCACTTCATTCATCAGTCATCAAATAAGGCTCTCTCTGGTGTCAAACTACTGTTTCTCCAGAAGTTTGGCACAAGAGACTTGCTCACCCTTCATTTCAGATAATGCAACATGTTTATAAAACTTTATCCTTATATAATGTAACCAAAACACCTTTATTCTGCAATGATTGTCAAATAGGAAGGAGTCACAAATTACCTTTTGCTATGTCTAGTCATTGTAGTTCTAATCCTTTAGAAATTTTACATCTTGACCTATAGGGACCTTGTCCTGTAACCTCCTTTTCTAGGTACAAATATTATGTGAATATAGTTGTTGATTACTCCAAATTTTGTTGGATTTTCCCTCTTTTTGATAAAGCTGAATTTAATATTGTATTTTTTCAGTTCAAAACTCAAGTTGAACTTCAATTAAACTTTTCAATTAAAATTGTTAGAACTGACGGTGGTGGAGAATTTCTTCATAAGGGACTTACTTCTTTTCTTCATAATTATGGCATCATTCATGAAATCTCATGTCCACATACCCCAGAACAGAATCGTGTAGCAGAATCTAAGCATAGACACTTAGTAGATGTTGGAAGAACCTATCTTGTATAATCTGGAATTTCTGCAGTATATTGGGTTGAAGCTTTTAGCACTGCAAACTACACTATTAATAGACTGCCTAATAGATCTTTGGAATTTAAATCACCTTTTGAAGTTCTTTATCACAAGAAACCAAATTATGGTTTTCTTAGATCTTTTGGTTGTCTATGTTTCTTTGGTTGATACCTTATTCTTGTCACAAACTATCTCCAAGAAGTATTACTTGTATTTTTCTTGGTTACAGCCACAACCACAAGGGATACAGGTGCTTGGACTTTACAACTGGAAGAGTGTATATTTCGAGACATGTAGTTTTTAATGAAACTACTTATCCTCTAAAACATTGTGCTACTTCTACGAATACATCTTGTATAGGTTCTGATCTTGCTAGAAATCTCATCTCTCCACTATCTGCTTCAGATATCACTCAGCTTGCTACACCTACTTTTACCACTACTCCAGCTACATCTACTTGTTTTCAGTCTGATCCTGTTGTTGTCAGTACATCTGACAATTCTGACAATATTCCTTTTGCTGGTTCTGCACCTGATTGTTCTGACTCTGGTCTTGCTTCTGCTACAACCTTAATGGATCCTCCTGCACAACCTGGCAATGTCATCTCATGACTACTAGAGCTAAAAGTGGAATTTTCAAGAAAAAAGTATACTCTACTAAGCACTCTTTATCTGCTGCCCTTATTGCTTTGATTCCTCCTGCCATTCCAACTTGTGTTAGTCAAGCTAAGAAATATCCAAATGGAATACTTCATTAGTTAATGAATATAATGCTCTTCAATCTGTTAGAACCGGGTCTATTGTTCCTTATGACCCATATCATAATCTTGTTGGGTGTATGTGGGTATTTATAATTAAGTACAAGACAGATGGATCTATTGACAGATACAAAGCCAGATTAGTTGCTAAAGGGTTTTATCAACAAGAAGGCCTTGATTATACTGAGACATTTAGCCCTATTGCAAAGCCTACTACAATTAGGATCATTCTAGCTCTTGCGGTCAATTACAAGTGGTCAATTTCTCAACTTGATGTAAGAAATGATTTCTTACATGGAGATCTTGCTGAGGATGTTTATATGTCTCAACCTCCAAGATTTGTGGATCCAGATTATCCATCCTATGTATGCAAGCTACAAAAATCTTTGTATGGATTAAAACAGGCATCTAGGGCCTGGTATGATAAGTTTCTTAGTGTTCTGGTTTCTTATGGATTTTAAATTTCTTCAGCTGATTCTTCCTTGTTTGTGCAAAAAGTGGGTTCCGGAATTACTATACTTCTTGTTTATGTTGATGACATATTTTTAACTGGTAATTTACTGTCATATTACACAGAATTAATCTCCCAACTTCAGAGTCATTTCCCAATCAAGGATTTGGGTGCTCTTTACTACTTCTAGGTTCTTGAGGTTAAAAGGAATGAGCAGGGTTTGTTTCTTGCTCAAACAAAATATGCACTTGATCTTCTTGATAAGACTGATATGCTGGCTCTAAGTGTTGTTCTTCTCCAGTTCTTGTTAGCTGTAAGATCACGGAAAATTCTGGTAACCTGTTGGCAGATCCTACATCTTACAGGTCTCTTGTAGGTTCTTTGGAATATTTAACTTGGACTAGACCTAAGATTATCTATGCAGTAAATCAGGTCTGCTAACATATGCAATTCCAACCACTGAACATATGGTTGCTTCCAAGAGAATTATCAGGTATATCAAAGGAACTGTGAGACTATGGAATTTTGTTTAGTAAAGGTTTGTCTACAGTACATGGATTTAATGATGCAGATTGGATTGGGGATCCAGATTCAAGGAGAAGTACTGGTCGTTATTGCATATTTTTTTGCTCCACTCCTATTTCCTGGTCTAGCAAAAGGCAATCCATTGTTGCAAGATCTTCAACTAAGGCTGAGTTTAGAAGTTTGTCCAACTCTGCGGCTGAAGTGTTATGGGTTTGTAAATTACTGAAAGATCTTCACATCTTCATAAAACTACTCCTTTTCTTTTGTGTGACAACCTTAGTGCTATATCTTTCTCTTCCAATCCTTTATTTCATACTCGTATGAAGCACATGGCTATTGATTATCATTTTGTTAGGGAGATGGTTCAATCCAAGGAGCTTCTGATTTCTTACATCTCCACCATTGAGCAGGATGCAGATATATTTACAAAGGGGCTGGCAGGACCACGGTTTGCACTACTCAGGAACAAGTTAAAAGTGCTTCCAAAGTCTTCCTTATTTAACTTGAGGAGGGCTAGAACATAACTCCTTTATTGTATTTTCTTTACACTCTATTTATACCTCTACTATGTGTTGTTAGTTTCAGTGTAGGTTAACCGTTATCCAGGCTGTCTGGTGTATGTTAGTTCTCTGTTTTATCTCTCTCTCTTATAAATATATTTTAGCTTTCTGTGAAATGCAAGTGATATGAGATTTATTCTCTGTGTATTAAACAAGTTCATTTTTAATCAATCTTCTTCTTCTGTCATAAAGAACACAAACAATACAATGGTGGAAAAAGTTAGATAATAGATTCTATGACTCTTCAGGTTTTATTCTAGCAAAGAAATTGCATGCTTTGAAGGGGAAGATTAAAGATTTGAATATAATGGTCTTTAGGAAAATTGTTAGAAAGTGTGAGAGCAACTATCTCCAAATGCAATGGCTTGATCAGAAAATAGATGAGGAAGATATAATTGATGCTCAAATAATCACTCATGATAATTTGATGCTAGAAAGTAAAAGGTTAGCTGATATGAAAGAGATGTTTTGGAGGGATAAATCTAGATTGCAATGGAATCAAGAAGGGGACAGAAATACTAATTTCTTTCATAGAATAGCCAAAATTAGAAGAAAAAGAAATAACTTTAGAAGTATGAAGATGGGTTCAGTTGTTATGAATGATAAACTTCAAATCAAGCAGGGTATTTTGGAACATTTCAGCACCAGATTCAAGCAAACGGATGACTCTTCTATCTCTTTAGTTACGTTGGAATTTAAGCCCATATCCTCTATTGATGCCAACTGGCTTGAAAGACCAATTTCAGATGAACAAGTTTTGAAAGCTTTAAAGTTGTTGGGTCAAAATAGGGATTTTGGGCCTGATGGGTTTCAGGTGAACATAATTGTTAAGTGTTGGGTTTTTATGAGAGAAGATATCATGCATGTGGTGAAAGATTTTGAAGCTTCAGGCAAGATTGATTGGCGTCTGAAAATTATATTCCTTGCATTGATACCTAATAAACTTGTGGTGGAAGAGGTAAAAGACTTGCGCACAATCAGTTTGACTAATAGTGTGTATAAAGTTATTTCCAAAGTCCTCGCAAAATGGCTCAAGGTAATGCTCCCTAAACTTATTTCCAGCCAGCAATTTGCTTTTGTTAAAGGTAGGCAAATCTTAGATAGTATTCTAGTGGCCAATGAATGCTTGGATTCAAGACTAAACTTGGGACTCCAGGGGTTATTTATAAAATTGACTTAGAAAAAGCTTTCGATAATGTCAAATGGTCTTTTCTTATAGTTGTTCTTCAACACATGGGTTTTGGTAGAGTCTGGCAAAAATGGATTCTAGGTTGTGTTTCTAAAGTTTCTTTTTCGGTGTTAATCAATGGTTCTCCTTTTGGGAAATTTACTTCTGAAAAAGGGTTACGCCAAGGTGACCCATTATCTCAGTTTCTTTTTCTTCTTGTTTCTGTAGTGCTTACTATGATATTCTCTAAAGCTGGGAATTTGAGGTTATTAGGTGACTTTTTTTCTTTTTTTTTCCCATAATGCAATTAAAGTCAGTCTTACAGTTTTCTGATAATACGTTAGTGTTTATGAATGATAAAGTTGATCAAATGTTAAACTTAAAGTATATTTTCCTTTGGTTCCAATAAGCTTCTAGTCTCAAAATCAACTTCACCAAAAGTAACTTGTTTGGTGTTGGCAATAGGGCTGGATGATATTTTAAATTGCTCTTGTAGTAGCTTCCCAACTGATTATCTTGGGATACCTTTGGAATCTAGTATTAATTCTACTTCTAAATGGGATAAAATATTTGAGATCGGCAAAACTAGACTAGCTAACTGGAAAAGAAGAACTTTTTCTGGTAAGCTTTCCCTTATTAAAAGCGTCATTCAAAGCATTCCTATTTATTACTTTTCTTTATTCATGGCTCCTACTAAAGTGATTAAATCTCTTGAAAAGGTTATAAGAGATTTTCTTTGGGATGAATCTGCAGACTCTAAGAAACACCATTGGGTTGGATGGATAATGTTTGTAAATATTTAAAAATAGGAGGTCTAGGTATCCGTAATATCAAGCAAATGAATCTTTTTCTTCTCCAAAAATAGTGGTGGAGGTTGTAGAATGAATCTAAAGCCTTATGGGCTAGAGTGATTAAGGATAAGTATGGTTTAGTTGATTTAGGGTGGAGGACTAGTCTTCCTAAGGATAAGCATGGAGTCAGCTTATGGAAAAACATCCACTCCACCTTTAGGCTCTGCCAGCTCAAAATTGGTAAGGGAGACAAAGTAGACTTTGGGAAGACAAGCGGCATGCGCAAGGTCCTTTATTTGTGTTGTGCCCTAAGTTGTATAACTTAACTAGTACTAGAAATATTTTTGTACCTGAAGCTCATCAGGAAGGTGTGGATGGTTTTAATTGGAACCTGGGGTTTGCTCACAGAAGAAGACTTTATGATCCAGAAATTGCTGGATTAACTATCCTTCTTCCATTAGTCGAGATGATTGATCTAAATCCTTTACAAGATGACCAACTTGTTTGAATGAGAGATAAGAAATGACATTTCTCGACTAAAGCGGCGTACGAGATCTACTCTCAAGGTAATTTGATTACTCCTCCTTTTCCAAAATCTAAGATTTGGTCTAGAGCTTGGCCTCAAAGAGTTAGCTTCTTCTTATGGCAGGCTTACCTAGGTAGATTACCAACTATGAACAATTTGCATTCTAGACATTCATATCTAGATAGTTTTATTATGTGTAAATTGTGTAATATCTGTGAAAAATCGGTTGATCACTTATTAATCAATTGTTCCCACTCTTTGGGAATTTGGAATTACTTTCTTGAATGTGCTCACAGATGTAATGTTACTTAATTATCAGTTAAAGAGGTAGTGGTCAGTTGGAAAAAGTCTGCATTTTTATAAAATGGGCAAGCAACTTTGGAAGAGACTGCCAGCTACTATAATGTGGGGAATATGGAAATCCCGCAATACGATAATATTCAATAACAAGAGTTTCAAAGAGACGAATATTATTAGGGATATTAAGATTGGTATGTTTAATTGGGCTAAAAGCTTGGATTGTTTTAAAAGGATTAATACTTCAAACATCATAGTGGGTTGGGAAATTTTCTTTCTAAACCCTTATCAGAGTCTTGTATGGTGTCTAGATTTTTATCTATAGGTTTGTTTCCTTGTTTTTCCTATTGGTTGGTATGTAAGCCTTTATAGTTAGGGCTGTACATGGTAAGGGGTTTCCACGGAAACGAATCGAACCGAACCGAATAGGGCAAAACCGAACCGAACCGTTTGTTGATGGAACGGTTTTGGAAAAAAAATCTAGAAACCGGTAGTCACGGTTTCGGTTTTGGTTTCGCCAAAAACTGAACCATTATGCCATGGAAAACCGAGTAGTTAGGACCGTTGATATAGATCTTGATAGATTAAATCTACACCCTCCATTACCCTTCATATATAAGCCGTCTCTTACCCTAATTTTCAGTTCATTTCCCATCTTCTCTTCAGCAGCCGTCTCTTCTCTTACCCTATTTTTTATTTCATTTCCCATCTTTTCTTCATCAGCCGTCTCTTACCCTTTTCAAATGTTTCTGATGAATCTCCTCATCTCAGTTGGATTGAGAATCATCATCATCAGCAGCAACAACAACAAACTCCTCTTTTACGATCAGAAGATTGGGATTCTATGATTTGGGATTTAGGTAATACTTTCAAAGTAGATGATAAAATTAACACTTTACCTCAATTTGGTCCTTTTTTTGAACCAAACCCTCAATTTGGGATTCTATAATTTGGGATTGAGAATCATCCTCATCTGATAATCCTTTCAGCTCTTCATTTCATGTTAAAACTGAACTTGACCCAAATCATGAAAACCCTAACTTGAATAATAATCTTTCTTCGGGCGATTTTCATTCTGAGGGAGTTGTTGTTGTTGATTTGATTAATAATAACCTTGAATTTGATTGCTCACAATTAGATCAATTAATTCGAGCAGCAGAGGAAAAGAGGAAACGGGGAAAGTGCAAAGAGGAAAAGAGGAAGACCTAGAAAACATGGAACAGATGGAAGCGTATCACTGGCATTGTTAATTCTCTGACTTACTCATCAGCACAAAATTTCCTTAACTTTTGTTAAAAATTGCAAGAAAAGTCTTGGCCAAGGAAATGACATTTTCATGTACAAGTCAGCCTCATTTCCCTTTCTCTAATTTTTCTTTTTAATTTCTATGCAAATTCCTTAGCTTTAGTTTTGGTGTTAACAATTTTTTTGTTGCTTATTTCAGAGGTGAAAGGCATTTTGCAGTCATGAATGCCGCTACCAAGAAATGGTGCTTGATGAAGGAATAGACAAGTAGTGTTCCTGATTCTTCTGCCTTGTTTTTCCTATTTGAAGTCTCTATGGTTTATTGGTTGTTAAGTTTTGTCTTTTTTTCGTTAGCCCATAAGCTATTGGGTTCTTGTATTCTTTTATTCTTTCAATATAGTTCCTTTTTTTGCTGAGAAAAAAAAAAGAACACAAACAGTACTACATGTTAATTGGTGGTCGCAATATTTCCTACACACAACATTATTTGTTGCGTGTTTCAGTAGAGTGACACAAAAAATTCCTACACACGAATGAGCTAAGAGAGTTACAAGAGCTAATCATGGTGTATGGACTAGGGCTGCACATCGGGTGGGTCGGGTGGGGTTTGACCTCACCCGCACCCGACCCGCCTCAAGTTGGTTTTATTTTTTTCCACCCGCACCCGACCCGCCAGGTCCTCGGGTCGGCCCGGGTCTTACCCGCCCAGATGGCGGGTCGAGTCGGGCGAGTGCGGGTCACCCGTCCAGATAATCATGCAAATTTTTTTCATGGGTTTGGCTGTTTTTTTGATCTTCACGCGGGCCACCCGATAAACCATTTTAACTAACAATCGATAATCTTAAAATCTAAGTCCCAACATTCAAAATTATACAATAAAATTAGAGTTTTAATATGCAATTCTACGATATTTCCCACTAGCAACAAAAACAAGTTCATCTTAGTAGCAGCATCATCCAGGTCACCGAATAGGAATCAATCGTCATCTATGATGATGGAAGAAGCAGCAAGGTTACCAAATAGCTCTGCAACAAAAGAAATGAACAATTAGAATGAAAAATATTAAAAATACCAATAGTAATAAAGTATATGAAGTTAAGAACCATGATCCATGAAGTACAAATTATACCCGACTCAAGAACATCAACCTCCTCCTCCTCGACTCCAAGGCTAGAAGAATCTTTGTCAGTTGGTGTACGTAACCAATTTTGCAATAAAATTAACGCCTCAAGTGTTCTAGGCTTTAAGGAACTTCGAAAAGGATCCAAAATTCGTTTTCCGTACTAAAAGCTGATACAGTGAGAAATTTAGCAAATTTCAGCTACAACCGATAATCATACAGTGAGAAATTTAGCAATCACTGGAACTGTCCAGGATTTTTGTCCGCAGAATGCAGTCACGTTTAGCTCACACTTAAGGGTACCTACACAGCTCAGATCTTCTTGAAATTTTTATTATACCTTTATCACGTAAAGAAATATAAGATACCAAAGTATTAACACAATCCAACCACTGGATCTTAATATATGAGCAGAACAACAATGTACAATCTAGAGTTTGCAATCAGGCATGAAAGATTTTCTTCCAAAAGTTTCATTGTCACGAACTGAGTAGTAGCCTTAGATACCCAATTCACTAATTATTGACTTCGGAGTTCTTTACATTTAACCCCTAAAATACCCATAATCCATGGTTGAAATTCAGGTTCTTTAACTGGTCTTTATGACCAAATATTTCAGCATAACTCGAGCTCAAATACACCATACAGCCAAGCTCAAAACCAGTACTAACCCTTCTAATTAACTCCTATAACAACACCCTATGAATACCACTAACCCACACCTTTCCTCACTAGGAAAGGAAATTCACACAATGAGATCATGAAGAGAACAACTTAGGAGATATTCATATAGCCAGTTCAAGTTCAATCAAGTATTCAAGTAAGAATCAAGTACACATGATAACTTGAGTACCAAAACAATAAATGAAGAAAAATACCAGAAACCCAATTCCTGTAAACTAAATGAACGTATTTGAAACACTAGTTTCCAATACCAAGAAGTGACCAACATATCATTTTCAAGTTCAGTTGCAACCATGGACTGTAAAGAACACATGCTTGATTCAATACTCAAACTGCAAGGTACTTGAAAAATTTCAACAGGATTGATACAATGGAATTCATGCAGTCATGGTCCAGAGGTTCATATTTATACAAATTCAGTTGTTAAAACTCCAATTTTAATAGATTACATCAACCCATTCAAGCATTAATTATGTATTGACATTAGAAACAGATTTGGGAAAATTCCCCAAATTTTAACTTGAAGAACCCTAGTTCTAAAATTGATTTACAAACACTCAAAACTAGTAAAACCCTATCACAGATTTACAAACACTCAAAACTAATAAAACCCATATTCAATTGCTACTAAATCATGTAATGAACACATTAATTTCAATTAGGGCAAAATTTTTTTAATAAAAGAAACAGTACCTGTACGGCTGTAAACCTGATAGAGATTCAATTGATGGTGGTGATGAACTGATGATGCAGTTGGGTTCACGGTGGTGGTGGTGGTGTGCTCTGGAAAGAATCGTTGAAGAAGAAATGGAAGTATGGTGCATAGAAGAAGATGAAGTCTCTGAAAAGTGAAAAATGAAAATAGTCGATGAGTTGAACCAGTTGATGCTTATGAGTTATGAGTGAGATGGGGGGTGGGCGGGTCGGGTCGGGTGAGAGGAGTTATCACCCGCACCCAACCCGTTGATAAACGGGTTTAAGACAAATCACCCGCACCCGACCCGTTAATCGGCGGACCGGGTACGAGTCGGTTAATTATAGGCGGGTGCGGATCGGATCGGATTGGCGGATTGGATCGAGTTTGTGCAGCCCTAGTATGGAACCATGGTAGGTTGTATGGCTCCATAAATTTGTTAACTTTTCAGCAATAAAAACAAATCCAATCAATTCTAAAGCTTTGCTGTTTATTGTTGACATTTGGTATTACTACTGGACGATTGAGTAAAACAAGGAAAAATAAGTTAATAATAGCTTCTCCAACAGTCACTTTGTGTGATTTCTAGGTAGCAATTCAATCAAGATATTTTTTTATTTATTTTTCTTTAAATTTAGAGAGAGAAATTTTTTATCTCCAATGATATTGTATTTGACTTTTTTTTAATTAGTATAAATTTTATTTTTAATAACTTAAGATTTTATATTTGATTAAAATTAAAAATGATTATTTAGTAGTAGATCCTAAGGAGATCCCACTTTCCCATGAATTTATCTTGAACCGGGATCCTTTAGCTCAACTTTATCCAAGTTTTACCGAGGGAGCAACCCCATATTAAAGTCAAATTAATTAAGTAAAAGCTGACTAGGATGGATCGACATCCTCTAAATGAATATCCAATTCTAAGTTACATCATCTATATATTGATTAGAGAAGTTAAGGTTGAAGACAGATTTTAGAGAAAATAAATATATATTCTACGTGGATTTAAATATTTATCCTCTCACACATTTCATTGGAAATGTTCTAAAGTGATTTTCATTTGTTGACCGGAATCAACTAATGAAGTTAATATTCTATAGTTTTAAATAGACCGCGAAAAAATCACCTAGAAACTGTATAACCCAGGAAAGAAAAAAAAGTGATGAAGTGAACGCTTTTGGGAGTCTCATTTCAATGTCATGAGACCTACCAAAAAAATTTAAGTTCCCTAGAAGAAATAAGATTTGTGGGTTGTTTGTTTTTTCTATAGAATACCAAGAATTTTTGGTTAAGATTTCAAAGTTTGTTCATACAATTAGCTTTTTCAATGCTTTAAAATAGCTTTCTCAATTTTGCAGTACTATGATTTGGGTAGTAAACTAAATTTGATGTAAAGAAAAAAAAATAAAAAATTACTACCTTTCTGGTATGAGATACCTTTATATTTCTCACATTTAAATTTTTCAAGAACAGTTTCAAATCTAGACTGTAAACATTGTGCTCTAAATATTTAAATTTAATTGTTAAAAAAAACTATCACGTCGCCATTGGATTTTTATGGTCTGCTCAAACGGAGGGAGATTCTTGATAAAGACTTGAAGATCAGCTATGTGGGTCATATCAAGATCTTAAAGCCGCTTCCACCATGAGATTTGGTATACTACAGTTGATTCATCAAGATTTGTTCGGCTGATACACAAAGACACATCAATAGAATATACACCCGACATAAGGATTTTATCTTTATAATAACACGATTTTTGCTAATCAAAAATTTTAATTTTTTTTTAAAGGTATTGGAAATTGTAGTCAAGATCTTCCTATAACTAATGCTATAGTTGGGGTACTACTTCAATCAATCAATCTAATGATTGGTTATCTTGAGTAGGGATTATTATGGATTATTGAGATGATGTTATCACTAGTACATATTATTCAACCCTGTATTTTGGTACGCAGGGAAAAGTGAATTGGAAGTAACTAAAAAACATAACTCTTTGCTATATAGGAAAAATGTCCATAGCCTCTTTGGAGTGTTTTTGGAGAAAAGAAAAATGGTTCACTTGCTGTTCGAATATTTTTAAACTAGCAATATTACGATCAGTCATTTAACATATGATTTAGCTATAACATTACGTGCAAAAGCATTTTGCTCAAATTTACCGATATTATTATAGAACATCGATGAAGTCATCAGATGATGATATCCTTCAAAACTCGTTAATACTAAAAATTTTATAGATCAAAAAAATTTGTCTAAATTTTACAAGATTAATTAAATGTCGTTTATATTTCATCATGAACTAGTTGTTATGCCAAACAATGTCACTAAATGTCATATAAGCTTGGAATACTGGTTGGACCATATAGCTGAAATGATAATGCTTGACAAAAAACCTTGCTAATAGTGTTTTCGGTTCTAAAAATCACCTTATGTAAAAAGAAATAAGGGTGACAGTCGAAGAAGGTTGCAGAAAATATTAAACAAAAACAATTACTTTACTAATTTAGCTCAGCAGCTGAATTATACTTTTTTTGTCCTAAAAAAAGTAAGCCCTTTGATATTTGTACAATTTTTAAGAAAAATATAAAAAATAATATATTTTTAATATTTTTTCTTTATTTGTCTTTTTATATTAAAACTTCAAATTGATATATTTTAAAAATTAAAAGACGAATATTTATAAATGTTATACCGTTAGAAATATTTTTAAAAAACCTACGTAACGAGTATAAACTTGACTAACAAATTTTTTATATTTTTTTTAAAAAAATTAACAATATTATTTATTAATAAAAAATTATTTGGAAAAATTGTATATAAAAATAAAAAATCATTTATTTTAGGACAAATAAAAGATCTATTTTTCTTAAGACAGAAGGAGTATATAGTTTTAACAAAAGAAAAACTAATTATAAGTGATTTTCATATCTAAGTATTTGTTTGATCTTCTTATCTCTGTCTGTAATGTTGTATCAAAGTCGACCAGACCCAGTCTTTTGTAGTACAGCTATATATGAATAGTTAAAAGATACAGTATATTGCAATTGATTATGGCGTTATGGTATGTCTGTGGAATATAAATTGGAGTGAATATGCGGTACAGTACGATTTGGAATATAAAGTACTGCAATTTGATACAATATACTTAGTAGAGTGACAATATTTTACGAGAACCCAAATTTAAGGAACCAACCATCATATAAAGTAGGGAATAATTGAGACATCTACAACTTTCATGTTTAAAATTGTCTTTCATTTTCAATAATCAAGTAAAATCAACAGCATTTGCACACAAATATGGTCTCTTTCTGCATCTGTTAGTGTACTTCCTTTAAGCAACAAACTAATGACTTTGACAAAGGAGATGAAAAAAAGGAGCTGACAAATGGACACAATTAGGCCAAGAAAAATAGTTGTAGATCCCAACTTAAGTAAATGATTTCCAATAATTATACCAAAGACTTTGGTAATAATCGAATATAGGTTCCACTTTAACTGGTGATGAGGAACTTCACTAGTTCTCGATTGTAATTGTTACATCACATAATGATGTGCTCTTTTTTACCTAGAGCATCTTTTTTTTACCGAAACCACTTAAAGTAGGCCAATTAAAGTCTTTTAATTGCGGGCCAATGATATACAACGGTTCATGACTGGACTAAAAGTCTTAATTGATTTATTTCCTACTAATCCAGTGGTCCAAAAGTATTCGTCTATATTTGGACTAATCCTTGGACTATTTCTATTGGGTTCTTCTTTTTCCAACAAAGATAAATTGAAGTTCCGAGGGTTTAAAGTAGACCCATTACCCGGATTCGAAACTGGAACCGGGTGAATTGGATCTGGGTTTGGATTCTAAAATTGAATCCATTAGTAATTATGGACCCGATGGATATTACCTGATCGGATCCGAAATTTTAACGGATCCTAACAAGTATTATCTAGCGGGTATCCAAATATTTGTCATTTGTTTGTTAATTTGACATAAAATTTAAAGACTTCGTCTAGTTTTGTTTTGATTTTTTTTATTTTTTTTTATTTTTTTAGATTTAATCTTTAACTAGAACATTACATACATGTAACAATAATTTTGTATGAAAAATTATTCGTTTCAAATCAATATAAAAAAAATTTATAAAAATTACAGTTGATTTTAGAAGACCCATTAAATATCCAAAACAGGTAGATATTTAGTTTTAAAATCGGGTTCTGGTTCAGAAATCACTAAGTTAGGACCGGAACTATTAGGAACCAGACCCGACTTTTATAAATAGAGTCTGGGTCCGGATCCAGTGGTACCCTGGAGAAAACAAACTCATTGTCAACCCTAATATAAAGTAAGATTGTCTGTGTTAAAGTTAAACGATTTTACTGTTCACATTTGCTTTTAAAGGCTGCTATAAAGAGTTGCCGAATTTCATGGGAGTTACCCATTTAGTAGATCCAGTAATAAAAATTATTTTATTTTATACGGATTTAATAATCCCATAAAATTTGTTAACCCTGTAAAATCATGTTGCTTTTGGGCACAGAACATAAGAATCAAATAATGAAAATTCAATGAGAAAAAACATCTTAAAAAATGTGGAAATATGGCACACTTGCAAGAGAATATAAAATTACTGCATGTGGAGTTAATTGAGGATTTAAGGCACGGAAAGTGGTTAAGGAAGTAGGTGAAATCACTGAAATATAAGTGTTTAAAAAGGATTTGAACCTCTGCTACCTGTACAAAAATGGCACTTGGAAGTTTTGAATCCAATCATCAAAGTATCTTATCAAATCAAACAAAGATTGTTGAGTATATTTAGTAGGTCGATCGGGATATTGTTACTTACTTTTGTTTCATTAGATTTTGTTTTGCTTATTTTTCCTAAGCAGATTAATTAAACTAACTAGCAATCAATCATGAAAATCTTCATTTTATACATACGCAATCCTACCAAAAATAGATAAACAATTTACAAAACAAAACGGCCATTTAATCATTTTTTTTTTATTTTTTTTTTGGTGATTTTGATGTAACTGTTAACCAACGACTAAACTTTATTTGGTAAGGATCTTCACAAATCGCCCATAAGAGATTCTATTATTATTTCTATAATCATCATGTGATTCTGCCTTCAATATTTTTATGATGCTTCTACACTATAGAAAAAACGTTTTCAAAGGAAAAAGAAATTTGCTCATGTGATGCTCGGACATTTTTTATCTAGCAGCATCATAAACCAACCATTTACAGATATAAACCGTAGTTAATCAATCTTATTAATTTGAGAAATTTTTTCATTTAACAATGTTTTTACAAGTATTATCACAACAAAAAATGATTGATTGTAATATACTGATGCTGCTAGATCAAAAATACTCTAACAACATGTGAGAAAAAAATTCCCATTTTTAAGTCTGTGGTTGAGATCTCAATCGGAAACCTACAGTAGGGTTTGCGCACATTTCACCGACCAAAAATTCAGCTGCTTGGTCGGCCTGCAGGACTTGTGAGGTAGGAATTTTCCGGGAATTTTTCGCGTTAGCTAAGAATTTACTGTTGATTAATACTACAACTTGTTGTTTACTATTTTCCCACTGTATGTTTGTCAGACTGCATTGGAATTCATGAAGACGATTTAAATAACTAAATAAAATGTTAGGAGAGAATTGATTTTATGCAAACTGGCTTGCTGCTTAGTCCAAAAATGCAGCTAGTAATAGATAAGCTAACTTGGGGTCATGTAAACGGGCTTCATGCATGTACTACTACCCGTCCTCCAAAATTACCAACCGACGTACATAAACCCTAGGCGTTCTTCCACTGCCGTTAACAATGCATATATCATATGACCCTGACGCAAGAATGGCCTTATGAGTACTGACTCTAAATTTTCATATACGTAGCACTGTCTAACCTATAGCTAATGCTAGGAAGGAGCACGCCTGCCTGCCTGCCTGAACCATATTCAAACATCTTCAAGTCAAAAAATTACAGTACTTATTTGTTAGTACCATTGAAAAAATTGGCAAGGATATTACATTTTTTGCCATTTTTTTTGCATTTGATTTGATTCATGTATTTACCGGGGTATGAACCAATCATTTCACGTATTCACATTAGAATAACACAATGTCGATATCTCAATCTCATTATATTTTAATGTTCTTTGATTTTTCTTATGATATTAAAACATTATCTTTACTTACTGTATCTTGCTTGATAATCAATTTCCTGTTTTTTAACATGTTTTTTTGTGTTTCAAAACAAGTTATGGCTCATGGATTGGAGCAATTGTCATGCCCTTAAAAGAATGTCGTGTGAGAAATGTATCCTTTTCTTTTCTTTTCATATTCTTTTTGTTTCGTTCTTTTGGTTGTTAATTTGTTTGAGGAGTAATATTGAATAATAGTACGTAATAGTAGCCATTATTGGATTGCGCTGTGAAGTTTAGATCTAAATGTTAAAAGGTTTTAAATGTGATGCATGCCCCTCTTTGGTGCACACTTTGTATATCTCTATACGGACACTCTAATCACCCTTGATGGAAAAATATGTCGACATAAATACGAATTACTAGTAAATGAAAAGGCCAAGAACACACGATATTGCCACGCACGCGCAACTGGCGAGCATTTTTGAGTTGTGAACTTTCTTACGCAAACTAACCCTTCTGGTGTGTTGTCGGATTGTACTGACATAGAAAGAGGCATTAAGGATTACGACTAACGAGTTCTCTAGACTGGTTCGTAGAAGCGGAGTTTCCAGAAATCGTCGATATTGAGATGGTAGGATTCCACTTTCGAAATACGGATTACATCGCAACGTACATGGAGTCGTAAAGCAACAAAGTAGTATCCAAGTAAACCCTACCATATAGATTGGCTACCACTGATCTTGTCCTAAAGTATACCCCTATTTTGGTTGGTCGCACTAGGATAACGAACCAGTTTTTGTTGGTCGTAATTATCTCTTACTTGCTTCCAGTTCTTCTCTTTGAATCATCAATGTTTATCTATGCCTACAGTGAAACCAGTACTATCTCCTTGGCAAAGAAACAAAGATGACCAAAAGACTCATTTCCAACTGCACATTGATACGAAAAGGAGTTGAAAAAGATAACACCTCATCTTTCTTCATTTGGCAAAGTTCTTAGACAATGGAACTCTATTTATAAAACAGTACCAATGTTATTATTTGAGGAGGTTTCTCGAAAAAGTATTCTGCATCTGCACCGACCTAGTATGTAAGCAAGAAAGTGACTTGGAAATACTATCAAAAAAAAATCTGTCTTCAGGATGTCAAGAAACGTGTTCCAGATGAGTTTCTATATTAAGGTATTAAGTAGAATGCGGATCATTAAATGGGTTAGTTTGGTTTCTTGATATGCAGTTCATACTTGTAACTTGGTTTTGATAAATAGTACATACTGTAATAGACTATAGTCTAGTCTTTGGCTGCTCACCTCGCAATGTTTGAATTCCAAGCCGAAAGTTCAACCTTTCCTGACAGACACTGTTGCAATATATGTTCGGGCACCTACAGGTACGAGATTGAGAACTTCTCTGATAGCAGCAGGTCTGACAATAAGAGAAAATACCAAAGGCTCACAAGATATAGCACGATTACCTAGGAACTTGCCGTCCAAATGTGTAGTTTCTGACTTTTGCCACCCAAGAGGTACACAAGATCAAGAAACCAGATAAAGCTGGGGGGAAATGAAGCCCGCTGAACTAGCCACAAAAGTTAATTTTAGTGCAAAATGTGGACAGCATATCAGCCTTGAGAGCATCGACAGACTAAGATCAAAAGAGAGAAAAGTCACTTCACATGCTTCAAAAATTGTTCAACTGCTCCAACAGCAAAGTAGAAAGATGAAAGAGAAAAACTGGTCGATTTAACCCACAATCAAAGAAGGATTCGGAACAAGGTGGCAGAAGCTAAACCAAGTTCAAAAGGTTAAAAACAATACAATCTCTCCACTGCAAAGCCAAAAAAACATAAACACATCCATATATTCACCATAACAGTATCCGGCACTCATAAAACTTAAAACACTTCAAAAAAACACTAACTGCATCCTAAACATCTACTGATATGTCCTACAAATCTAGAGACTGAACTACCATCAACTCTTAGGTGAGGCCTTATCAACTGCGGTCTGCTGACCACTCTGAGAAGCTGGGGTAATATCATTGGAGTTAGATTTCTGCGCAGCAGAACCCACGTTACTATCACTAGAATAACTAGGAACCTTTGAATCATAAGACTGCCCGTAACCTGGTTGAGCAGCAGGCTGTGGTGCACCATAAGCTGGAGCCTGCCCGTATCCTGGTTGACCAGCAGGCTGTGATGCACCATAAGGTGGAGCCTGCCCATATCCTGGAGCTGAGCCATAACCCGATGGAATGCGATATTGAGCTGAATCTTGCTGTGCATATCCTGATTGTGTGGGAGGTAGTGCGTATCCTGGCTGCATTGGGGCCGACTGAATACTGCCTGTTTGAGTGCTTGAAGGAGGTGGAGTCTGACCATAAGCTGCCTTCTGCCCTTGAGGGGGTCCATACCCAGCCTGAGCCATAGGTGGAGGTGCTGGTTGGCTTCCATAACTTGTTTGAACTGACCCTTGAGGATAGCTCGGGGGGGTGTTCAGCTGCTGAGTACCAATTCCTGCTGATGTTAGAGGCTGGACAGATGCTACCTGTGAAGTTGGAGGTGGTACTTCAGTAGGTCCCTGTGCTCCATAAGGAGGGATACCTCCTCCTTTTGCTGAAGAACCATAACTCTGTTGGCTCTCATCATAGCCTGCCTGTGAGCCACCATAACCAGGCTGAGCTCCAACCTGTGAACCATAACCAGGTTGAGGTGCGGGTGGGGGATAAGCTCCATACATATCAGCATAACCCTGCTGTTGCCCAGCTGGAGGTTGAGCATAACCAGAATCTCCATATGATCCCCCATGTTGCTGACCATAGGTAGCTGTGTGACCATAACCATAACCAGTGGTATCTGTTGTGGTTGAAGCCCCACTCTGTGGTTGCTGACTGTAGTAATCATATCCAGTACCACTGCCCTGTGGATTGGTTTGACCTGACGTTTGATCCCACCCAGAAGAATATCCACCTGATGTTGGTTGTGGTGGATAGCCAGGATAAGACGGCTGAGAAGCGCTGCTACCCTGAAGTGCCTGACTAGGATATGCTCCAGGCTGCTGCACGTAGCCATAACCAGTTTGCTGCATTGGGGGAGCCCCAGGAGGACCCCAACTTGGAGGACGATAACCTTGTTGAGGAGGATATCCTCCAGCCATAGGTGGATTTCTGACCCGATTCTGCAATCAGAGTTGTCTAAATGAACCGAAATAACCTTTCTATGCATTTATTAAAACTATTGGACAAAACAATCACAAGATATATACAAAATCATGCCAGAAAAAAAAAAGAGACAGAGTTGAAGGCACAAAAATAGATAAAAGTACTATGTCAAACAAAAGCACGCACTATGTATGCATACGCATTAAGAGAGTAAAGCCACCTACATACCGCACGGAGGTGGTATACTTGCCACATGCCAGCAGATGCGCATCCTCTGCCTAATCGAAGTGAATAGCGTACAAAATACAAGTGACAAATACTATACAGGTAAATTGCACAAAAGAAAGAGGCACCCGAAACTCGAGTCAAAAGCATTGAGCTTTCGGAGGAGATACCAATGTCCGTACAGCATACAGATATAGCAATAAATTATGGCTAAGAGAAGAAACAACAAAAATTGTTGGCATCTAAAACTTTAAGCAGTTGGGAATAAACTACGCCTAGCTCCGACATCAGAATAATATCCTAAAACCAAAATGGACAAGAAAAACTTAACGAATATCAGTGTATATATAGAGAGAGACAGGGAAATAGTTTTGAATGCCTACATAATTGCTTCCACTAAACCAAATTTAAAAAAATTGACACAATAAGCTCATAAGATAAAGCTTAAAATTTCATATCCGGAACTCCCGAGGAAACCTTAACTTTTACAAAATTCTTACTCAAAGATCCCCTATTAGCTGGCAGCAAAACAATATTCAACATATATAACAAGAAGTGAATGCTCATGACCCTGCACCATAATAGGCTCATAGATTCAAGCATAATATTTTATACTCAACAAATCCAAAACAAATCAGCAAACTAAACTCTCAAAGCTTCTTGTTCAAAGACCAGTTATTTGTTAGCGAACAACAAGGTATTAAATACCATATTACAGGACTATCAACAAGAGGTGCTGCTCATAATCCTGCACCACAGTATCATTACCAGAAAGACTTATCTGAAAAATAAATCTGATAACTGAGCCATGATGCAACAGTGAATATAACCACTTAAAACTAGCGCAACTATGATCCTAATAGACAGTCTCTTGAGCACTGAACTAGTGAAGATAATCAACCCTATTTATATTAACCCTGGAAATCAAAAGCCATTTATAGCACAGTAGCATAAAAATAGACCCAAAATGTAAGACCTGCTAGAGAATAGACAATTCACCAGGTTCAAATTACAGCTTAAACCATGGCACCTGAACAATTTCCACATTTAACTTGTAAAATTATCCTCCAAAGTTAGACGAAATAACCTCCTTGTCCAATCCCAATCCAGACCAGGATAAAAAAATTTGGCGCCTAACTGCAGATTACCCAAAAAAGCAAAAAAGCCTAGGAACCCAAGGCACTACAGATTCAAAACCTCAAGATATAATGTGAATAATAAGATAACCTGATTGACATTGTTCTTGTACAGAATATGCAACCTGGTTATGAGCTCTCAAATTATGCAACTCAAACTTTAATAAAAATCGAGTGCATAGATCCATCAGTTCTCTAAAACAGAAAATACGTTGGTTCCAACTCTTTGGACAGTTCTAATACTGATACATATGATGGTGATTGGTTTTCTACCACTAACAAACTGCAATAAGCATTTCTCTAAGGTAAACTCACAAGCATACAAATGAAACTACATGTGAAATATGAATATAGGGATTCCAGGTAACAAAAAGACTGGCGTGACATTATGGGAAACATAGGAGTCAGATAAGAAGAATCCAAACCTATAAGTTTGCCTCGGTACAAAACATTTCATTTTAGAAACAACTTTGTGGAAGGGCATCATATCACAAATTTCAAAACATACCGCTATGAGTTTGAACAAATTAATAGGTATAAAATGAAAGCAGACATATTCATATCCCTACTACATATCTATATCCAACAAAAGAGACCACTATGACTTAACCAAAGTCCCCACAAGGGTGTGAAACCACAGCAATAACCAAGAATAACAGTCAGATAAACTATTCTAAAATAGAATCTTTCACATAACTATACCACTACTAATTATAAGCAGTATTTCAGGAAACCAGCAACAAAAACTGCAATTTTCAATTGTTTTATGAGGTAAAACAAAGCAGAACTTACTAGGTCAATGAAATAAAGGTAGCACAGAGATAATATGGGGACAGGCAATCATCTTGCCTGTCCCAATCAAATGGATAAGTGCGCTAACAGTCCTAGCAGTTTGATATGAAGCCCATAGTGCTACATATCTTCCCAAAAATTGATGTAGTAATCAGCATACTGATCTAGGCCATATAAATCAGTAAGCACTCTTTTGAGAGAACTTCAATTTAGAGCGAGAAAGTTTTGGGTAAAACCTATATCCATAAATCTACAAGTTAACAATTAACAAGGGCCTCCAAACATACCTCACTGATGACCTCATTAACCAATTGTTTGGCATATTCAATCTGTTCAGGAGTGCCGTCGATATACACGGTTCTTTCTGTTGAGGTATCACCAGGTGGCGGATGCAATGGTATCACCTAATTAAAGATAAAAACATAACAATAGTTTTAGAACTATATGCAACATAGGGTGCCAAATACAATGGTTTCTAAAGTGGAATGGAAAATGTAAAGGAAAAAAACCTGAATACGAGCGCCAGAACTAGCTTGCATATTTTTTATCGTTTCACCTCCTTTACCAATGACCAAACCAACCTGATAAACTCAAATTCATCAAATAATTTCCAAGTGGAACTAATAGGTAAACAGGATCTGCAGCTTTTGCTTGCCTTATTGTTTGCAACTTTCATTTGGAATTGCACAGCTCCAGGTTGCCCTGTGAACCTTCGCGGAGCAGCACCAGACCCTCCTTCAGTGTCAACCTGCATCGTGATTGATTACTATGTTGATAAGCATCAAAGCTCACAAATCAAGTTTCAAAAAGGAAGCAGTGTCTAAACCAGTTCAGACTGGACTGGGAAGTGTTTCGACCACTTGCAGCAGTGCATACTCAAACCAATCAGAAGTTACTGCACATCTTTTTTTGTTATTTTTTATGGATTTGCCGCCTATGTGGTCGCAAATACACAAAGCTGATTTTAATGTCTATGCCGTGTGGATGCTCACATATATAAGAAAATGTTAGATTAAGTACTATCTCTGAAGAAGCCATTATTTATCTAACTGAACTTACACCTCTAATATAAACCAAAAAGAAATAACAAAAAATCATCCAGGCATCATCATAGACTTCAACTGCTATGGTTTCAAGTTTACGTAAGCAAATTTTGATCTTAGAGAACACTTTTGCGATACCAATATCAGCTTTGTTGAATTAAAAGGCACTCAAACAAGTTATACTAACAATTGACAATTGAAACAGACTAATAAACAATGCATTAGGCCAGTACCTCAGCGAGAGCTTCATTTATCAACTGCTCAGCTCTGTTAATCTGATCAGGAGTGCCCGTAAGCTCAACACCTCGCGTAGGAGCATTACGATCAGCCTCCACATCTCTAGTTATTTGAATCTTAGCTCCTGACATAAGCTGAAGATTCTTAATCTTATCACCACCTCTACCAATTATAACACCAACCTTTCCATTCGGAATCTCCATTTTCCTACTTCCACTTTGAGAAGAACCATATGAAGTTGGCACTGTAGAAGAAGCCATATTCATACCACCGCCATATGAAATCGGCGGTTGCTGAGGTTGCTGCTTATGTCCATAATCTGTACCAAACATAAATTCCACCATTCAATTCGAGAAATAAAGATCTCGAGAGAAAGAGAGAGAGGAAGAAAGATGAACTTACCACTAGGTTCATCGTTCCAGCCATCGCCGTTTTCGAAACGAGGACGTTTAGCTTCAGCAGTATTAAAAATTCGAGCAGCGATTTCCTGAGCACGCTGTTTGGCTTGTTGAAAATCATCACCAGGAGAAGGATTATAGGAATTATTAGGGTTTTGTTGTGTTGAATCGATAATTGGAGCAGAAAACCCAGATGGACGACGAGATGAGTACGATGGTGGTGATCGATCATGTTGTTGATGATAATCTTCATGTTTTCTCTTGTTATTATCTGTTGTTCGAGTTGAGTATTGTGAATCTTCCGCCATTGAAGATGAAGAAGAAGAAACCCTACAAAAGTGATTCTTTCCCGAGTGTTTTTTTTTTGCCGCTGGTTTTAGAGTAAAAAGAGTCTTTATTCCGATTTAATTTATTACTAAATAAATATATTTTGGGGGGTTCGACCTTCTTTTGGGAGAGGTCAGCGGGGACTTGACCTGACCTTGATGGCAAGGCAGGGCAAGCCTTACGGTGCCTGAAATTTCCCAACTATTCTTCACCTATCGGGGTATATTCTTTGAAAACGTGAAGTCGGCCGATTCATAACATTCACAGTCAGATCAAGATATGCCTTTAAAAAAAGTTTTATATAATTTTTTTAAATTTTCTTTCAATGGATGTAGTGTGATAATAAATTTTTTTAAATGATAACTTAAATTTTTAGCTTCGTATATTAGAGCTAGGTATATCTCAAAGTAGTTAAGAACATCCGTCCGTCCTCTTAAAAATATAATTTTAATTGTCCAGGAAGTAATACTAGAGTCAGGATTTCGAAAGAAAGGAGGCAAAAACACACACCAAAATATGATAACAAGACAACTTAATAAAAAAAAGAATTGACCCAGTTTTTAACAAATTCTGCTACTGCTTTTTCTCAAATCATTATCTTAGATGAAATAAGGTAATTCTTCTCACCAATTCAAACATTTTAAACACCTATGTGGATATTGTGGCTTAATAGGTTTTGGCTTTAAGGAATTATGTGTATACAATGTATTTAGGCTTTCCCTTGGGGTTGTTATATATTTTAGAAATAGCTTTTAAGAGAGGTTAAAAGTGACGATATCATTTGAAGAGCATCTTTTGGGACAATTCTAACCGAACAGATTGTTCATCCTAGGTTTGGGACAAAAGTGTACCAAATTAGTTATTTGAGATTGAGGATATTTTAGGTAGTTTATATGCCACGTCTAGTTGTTGACTCAACTAACTGGAAAACGGATGAAAAACTTAACGATAGGAGAATTTTCTAATATTGAATCTCTAAGGCAAAAAACCTTTTTAGAGATAAAATGCAAAATATCTCAAAAAATACTAATGAAAAAATACCCCATAGTGAACATGCTATAAATCATGTTAACATATGTTTTGCGTCTTTACAGAGTTTTCCCAGTTATTTAAAATCATCGTCTTTATATTTTTTTCCAGTTATTTAAAATCATTATCTTTACAGGTCGAAAAATAAGTTAAAAAGAGCTTAATTAAGAAACACAGTAATACTTAGTCACACCTTTAGAATGAAAATTACTAAGTACAGTTAAGTTAAATAATAATGGGCATGTAATAATAGTATGTACAAGGATAGGCGTTAGACATTTTTTTTGAAGCATAAGACATTTCTAATTTTAAATAATAATAATAATAATAATAATAATAATAATAATAATAATAATAA
>JAJJMC010014390.1:3738127-3776530 GCA_023531435.1 Papaver californicum | reverse complement strand
CAAAGTCCAAAAATAATGTCCAAAAGTGTCCGAAAATAAAAGAAAAATTACAAAAATAATTAAAACCCTAATACAATTTTCTAAATTAATTAAAACTAATTAAAATAAACTAAAAATCTAATTAAGAAAAATAAAATAAAATCTTCGATCTTCTTTTTCGTTCTTTAAGCTTTTCCCTTTTTTAATTCCAAGTCTTTAGCTTTAATTCCAAAACTTGGGCGTAATCTCTTTTCGATCTAAAATCGAACCTGTAGTACAAAGGAAAAATACCAAAAGAAACGTAAAATAGAACAAAGTAAAATAATAAAACTAAAAATAAAAACCTAAAAATAAATCTAAAACCCTAAACCTAAAAACAAGTCCGCGTCGGCGGCGCCAAAAATTGATGTGATTTTATATAGTGGTAAATAAGAGGTTCGATTCTCGAACTTGTGAAGGTAACGATTTTAGAAAATATAGGACTTAATATAAACTAATAAAAATCAGGAAAATAAACTAGATATGATTTTTAGAAAATATGGAGAAAACCAGGAATCAAGATTCAGTTATTTCTAACAATTTATGTGATTAATCAGGTAATTCTTTTAAATAAATTAAGCTCAAATATTGCCAAAAATAGGTTTTTATGCAAACAAGTAGAGGTAAATCATAAGCATGGGACATCAGAGGTCATTAACCCAGCATGACCCATCAAACAAAAACACCACTACTGAATGAAAACCGTTTTTCTATTACGAAACTATGCAATTTTAACAAGTAAAGAATTATAATTAATTAATTAAAAATAGACTTACCACATAAAATTGAGAGAAAAACCTCCTCCATCATCCCAGTAAATAGACTTAGCTCATGGTGAAGAAAACTTGCTCAAAAGATCTTTTCATTGCTCAAAATATTGATTACAAGGTTGAATAATAGTGCAACAGCTGAACAGATGCGTTTATAAGTGTTACAGAACAAGGTTCAGCCGTTACAGAAGGCTAAGGCAAAGAAAAGAGGGAAAGAAATTTGAAATTTAAGGCGACAGAACAGCAACACTTATAAGAGTTGCTGTGTCTTCTTCTTCGGCAGCGACAAGTTGAAGAACACGGTCACCGGCGACAGCAGCAGTGGCCGGATCGTGGGTAATTCCGGCCACAATTCCGGCGACTCCGAAACTTCAATTCTAAGCTATTCTCCCCGTTCTTCTTGGCTTCTCTTGGTATATATATAGGCTCTAGGGATCCTTTTGAGTCTTCTAAACCTAATAGAACTCTTTAAAACACATCCAAATCCTCCCAAATCCGAATCAAAGTATAACTCCCTTTTTCCGGCCAAATTCGGATTTGGGGCTATTTTTCCGGCTAAAATTGCTGTTTCTTGGTGTGTTTAATCTTGTATGGACCTCTAGTATATTGTGTATCAATTTGAGACGAAAATATGCAAGTTTAACCATTAATCAAAGTGTGCAGTTGAATACAGTAGTTTCCGTCCCGATCCCGTGCTGAGTTGACTCGGTCAACTCGGGTTGACCGATTTGACTCGGGGTTGACCCGATTTGACCGAGTTGACTCGAGGGTACCCCTTATCCACTTCTAGGGTGCCAAATAACACTTGTCCTTGGGTGCCTTTATCACTTTTTGAGCCAATTTTTCCACAAATCTTTATTCTTCAAATGTACCTACAAAAGCATAAAAACACGTAATATTTGCAAAATCGAATACTAACTTAATAGAAACTAAGGTGCAATCTAGACACTAAAATGTGTCTATCAGGTGTCCAGTGTGGGGGAGAAGCTATCCTTCGCTCAGCCAACAAGCTTCTGGATGCAGGGTAGCTGTTAGACCATGAGCATGTTCCTGATAGACTTCAGCAATGTCTTCAACTTGGTGGACAGAACTGTGATGCTCCAGGAGGTGAGGAGAAAATGCCCAAGCATCTCCAGATGGGCTATGCAAATCCAGAAAAAAATTTACTACCAGGATCACACTCTCCTTTCTGCTCAGGGGGTTCAACAAGGGGACCCGCTTGGTCCCTTACTGTTTGCATTAACCCTGCACCCCCTCATTTCTCAAATAGCATCTGAGTGCTCCCTTGTGATGAATGCATGGTACCTAGATGATGGTACAATTGCAGGGGATACTCTGGAGGTGGCCAAAGCATTGCAAATCATCCAGAGGGAAGGAAGCAGCAAAGGGCTTTTCCTCAACATCAGCAAGACAAAGCTCTTCTGGCGTGTGGCTGATCCTCGAGCTTTGGAGGAGCGCATCTTCCCTGCAGGAATCAACATACCAGCTCAGGGGGTTAATCTCCTAGGGGGGCCAGTCATCTTAAACTCAAGCTTTTGCAGGGATACTGTACAAAGCAGAGTGGAAAAGACATATCAGCTTATGCAGACTTTGAAGTCCTTGCAAGACCCACAGAGTGAACTCCTGTTGCTGAGAAATTGTACTGGGTCTCCAGACTTTTCTTCACACTGAGAACCACAAATCCACAAGCCCTCCAGGTCCCAGCATCTCATTTTCACCAGCACCTCATGCAGTTTCTCAGACACATAGTGAATGGTGATGGGGCAGGCTTTGGTCCTACTCAGATGCGCCTTGCTACCTTGCCCATGAAGGATTGAGGCCTAGGGGTCTACACCATGGGTGATGCCTTCCACTACAGCTTCCTAGCCTCCTGCATACAAACACAACAGCTACAGAACAACATCCTTAAAACACACCATGATGCAGATCAACACCTCAGCCTCCAACAGGCCCAGGCTAGGTTCTCACAAGTCTGTGGCTTTTCTCCATCTTGCACCAGCACCCAAGCTACTTCCCCGCGCCCTATGCACTCTCCGACAGCCTAATACTTTGATATGGTCAAGAAGAAAATCCCCAGTAGCTTCAACCTGACCGAGCGAGACACCATCCTCTGGCAATGCAACAAGTTGAGCCATGCCCAAGACTTTCTTAAGGTTGTCCCCGTAGCTGGGCTTCACCAAGCTATTGGGCCTCGGCAGTTCCGGGCCGTCCTCAGTTACATGTTAGGTTTGTCACAATTTAAGGAGGGGAGCCTATGTTCTAGCTGTGGGCGTGGTATGGATATCTTCCGCGATCATGCCCTCCATTGCGCCAGTGAGGTGGGCCTCAAGTTTAGACACGATTTAGTCAGGGATGTGCTAGTTGACATGTGTTACAAAGCAGGTGTCCCCGCTCGTAAAGAAGCCAATCTGGGCTTCCTATCGGACAACGAGAACTCCTTGAGGCCAGCAGATATCTTAGTGTACAACTGGGAGAATGGCCGTGACATGTGCCTTGACGTCACAGGAGTGTCCCCGTTCACTTGAATGGAGAGCCGCCTTCACGCCCGATCAGGCAATCTTGAACGCAACAACCCGTAAGACTGGCAAATACCTAACCCAATATGAAGGCCATGGGTATGGTTTTGGAGCGCTCGCGTTCACCACCTTAGGCGAGTTAGGCGAGGATATGATTGCTTTTGTGTCGAGACTGCAGAACCGCATTGCAAGCCTAGATTACAATTACAAAATAGGCAACTCCCTTTTTTTTAGACTAGGCATTTCCATACAAAAGGGTGTAGGAGCTCAGCCCGTAGCGAGGCTTCCTACCACAAATGTATAATCGGCTTTTCCCATCTAATCAAATAATAATAATAATAATAATAATAATAATAATAAGTGGTTTAACATACTAGGATAAGCTCTTTATTTAGAAGACTGCATGTATTTTATATATATTAATAGTATATTTGGATATTAGAAGTACTTCTGCTTATATTAATAGTATGTTTGGATAGTAGAAGTACTTCTGCTTTTGGAAAAGTCAATCCTAGAAATTAAAAATAAAAGTTTTTCTGTTTTATAAAAAATTAAAATAGATTTATATATAAAAATTATTTCGGAAATAAATAATAAAAAAAAAAATATCTTCGAAGGTGTATCAAAATACCGTCCAAGTAAATCTCCACTTGCTTCCTGCTACGAGTAAAACTCATAAATTCAGAAGACCCACGCAGGATTTTTTGTCTTCAGCAACGGCCACGACTTGAGATACCATATAGGACATGTTATCCCATTAGAAATTGGGAGATTTTGGGTAGCATACATAGCATTATTTTCGAATAGTCTCTAATATTGCAACAGATAAAAAGACAACCTTAAGCTAATTAAACCACATGGTTGTTGAAAACAGCAGCTATGGTGTGACAAAAAAATAATAATAATTGTTATTCAAAAAGCTGGTAGTTAATAAAGAGCTGTCGGCCATGGTGTTATTAATAACGATGAGTCCGTCATTTTTCCGCTGGAGGAACAGACACTTTGGCACAGTCTCGTTTTGATGTTGAAGTAAACCAACCCCTGCAAAGAATCACTACAGAACACAGAATAGTAACCAATGATCAACCCATTCCGGTCGTTTGGGTTGATTGCTACTGGCTTCAAGCCGGGATCATCTCTTCGAAGCCATCTGCGTAAATTGTCAGATAATGACGTATCGTTAGATTTAGCATCTCTACCTAAACGCCAAGCACACAAACCACTGCAAGCAATTTTCTCTTCTTCGAGTATCCAGACGCTCAACACGCCTATTTTACTTTGAATATAAACGATGAATCCTTCTGATACACCAAGGCATGATCTATCTATCAAGTTTGTGTCAGGTAAATCAATTAGCCTACACTGATGAGTATCGTTATTGCTGAGATCGTAAGATATCATTCGATTTCCTTGTATCATCCAATATGCGACTCCATTATGGATACCAATATTATTATTACATTCGGTACTATCCCATCTAATTTCCTCCGGGACTGTAACTTTACATTTATTCCAATGACCTAAATCAGAAGAAAATATATCAATGCTGAATTTAGCTGCTGAGTTTATAATAGATGGGACACGAACAACTTTATAATTGCAGGTGTTGAAGAAGAATATGATTCAAAAACCATCATAATTAAATTGCAGGTGTGGATTGCTTACGAAATACATCTTGTGGCCGTAATCAGCACAGAGAAGTACACCACTGCTTGATGCTAAAACGAATATACCGTGGGCATTCATCTGGATAAATAAATATAAGAGAAAAACCATCATAATTACATATAACCTGAGAGTTGACATCATCTGGAGGTGCTCCACATATGATTGAATTGGACATTTGAATTGGAGCCTGAAGATTTGAAAAGAGTACCCATGGGGAAGGACTTAAGCTCTTGAATATATTCGTCAGAATACTATGTTCTGACAATACACATAACCAGAGTTTCAAAACACATCTAAACTTGAAGATTGATTTCAGTGGCAAACGAACACAAATCTCAAACACGATACCCTCATCCATCGTGACCTTGTTCTTGATTTGTAGTTATTTTTTTATCTGCGTGAGAAGAATCCCTGAATGATTTCAAGTCATATATAAAGAGTTTCAAAACCCTAAGAACGGCAAAAGAAAGTTATACGCCAAAAACGGCAGCCTCTTTTATTTTAAGAAGTTACTGGGAATAATTGGTGCCGGCGCACTATTTGTGCACCCGTGTCGGATTTTTGTTGTGGTATCAATCCTAGCCGTCCATATGTGAGTGTACACGTTGTACGAAAATCTAACCTACTGGTGGAAGAATAACCTGCTAGTGGAGGAAGCCCTCCTACAGATACTAGGGCTATAGTTCCTGTATGGGTTTTTTATTTGATTCTTGTGGTCATTCATTATTTTGAAGTTCCAATTCCCGTAAGCAGTATTTGTGATTGCAGTTCTACAGTTTTTTTTTTCCCGATCGGCAAGGTAGTTTATGCGTAAGAGTGTCAAGTATTCCAGAACAAGTGTACCGTGAAGTCCCCGAAGAGTACCACTAAAATCAATGTTTCTATAAATTTATGTGTGTGTTTGCAAGACTTGGTTAACCTTAATTGCTAACTTTGGTTTTGTTTCGATGTACCTTAATCATACTGTTTGAAATTCACATAAGGGAACATTTTATATGGAGTTTGTCAACTGTGTAACATTGAAGATGAAGAAGCCATGTAGTACTGCTGATATGTTTGTTGAACGAGTTGTAAGTAATAACATAGATAAAGAGTGTGTGTGTGAAGTGAGTGTGTGAAAGGTGTGAGCATGCTGTGTAAGCATGTGTGAAAGTTGAGTCTTGTATTGAGAGAGTAAAGTGTACGAGTATATATACTCTTGTTCTGTCTTTGTAAGATGCATCTTCTTCTATTCAATTCATTTGATTCAAATCGTTTTCAGTAGCTATGTAGATTTAACAAAATCTAACATGGTACCAGAGCATCAGTCTCAGAAATTTCAATTTCTGAGGTATCGATCCATATCTTCTGTTATTTCTTTGTCTCTGATTCATCTTCAAAGCTCCTGCTTCTTCAAGAAAACTTTCTGAATCTACTCAACTCAACAACTCTCCTGCTTCATTGAATTAGTTTTTCGTTTCTGCAATTAGGTTTTCGTTTATGAGATTAGGTTTTTCAACTGCTGAAGTTTTTATTGAAGATTGATGAGGTTTTTTGAAGTGAAGATTTGCTCCTGGAATTCGTGTGAAGTTTGGATTTGATCCTGATGCTTTACTTCAACGTCTTCAAACAGGATTGAGCATGTATTTTGGATCTAAAATTCGGTTTTAGAACTTGAGATCTTGATTGTTTTGGATTTTCAGTTTGAGTGATTGGATCTAGAATTTCTCGACCTCAACAGCTGAAATTCGAATCTCTGCTGGTAATCTCCATCTTAATCTTTAGATTACTTTAGATTTGATCTCATGTGTTCAATTTCTATATCACTAGCTCAACAACATTCAATTTCGTCTTCAAAAGTTGTTATCATCATAACTAGGTTTGATTTCAACTAGTTCTTTTATCAAGTCCTAGTAGTACTGATACCTGGAGCTATTAGATCTGAGCATACCTATTTCTACTACAATTATTAGTTAGGGAGAAGCTTAATGGTGTTCCATTTGATAGTGGAGAAAATATCTTCTTAAATCGTAGATGTACATTGATGTGTGTGTGAAGTGATATTTTGTTGCACAAATACTGTGCTTAGACTTCTTAGTTCATCCCATTAATGTTATTTTGGTACAATCCTCATCATGTGAGAGGTCATGAGTGGCTTGCGAGTTTAATGATGAAGCTGTAGATGATTTTATGAGATTGAAATTGGTGTGGTATAGGTATACAAGTTGGAGTTCTCTTTGATGAGTCTGCATTCAGTTGAGAATATGGCATGTGACTCTTTATCTTTTACTTTCTTTATTGCTTTGTGCATGAATAATACAAGGTCCAGCTGAGATCATGCTGTGACTACATCAATGGAATAAGTGGAAAGATTGATTATGTTGTCTTTCCCTTTCATGTTGGTGCATAATAATGGGTACTTTCATAAGTACTTGAATAACCTGCTTCAGCTATTTCTTAATGGAAATCAGTTGAAGTTCTTGCATACTATTCCTTATTTCAGCTCAGGTTTTTTGGCTAGGTGGTTTCATGTTGAGGAAGTATGTTTTGGTGCTTATTCTTTCTTCTACAGTAGTATTCATTATGCCAAGTGTGGAATTTAGTTTGCTAGTTGGTAGTGGTGCTCATATATATTTTCACCATAGTGTTTTCAGTTTTGTGATTTGGTTTGTCGCAAGCTTCCTATCTCCAACACTTTTTCATATATGGCTATTGGTTCTGTGATTCATATTTCTTTAGATCAGTCATCCCTTCTTCAGTGTTGAAATCTTGTGTGCATCAGATGATGCAGACAAATATGAAGAACTGAATTTGGTCTTGTTGTCACTGTAGTCTTTTCATGTTGGACTAATAATAGACCTTTTTCAGCTATGACTGTGAGTGTTTGGTGATTTCTTTAATTGGATGATTTATGTGTTGGTGTTGAGTTAGTAAGGCTCTGTGAATGCAAGCTTGTTCTGTTTACTTCAGTTTGGTATTTCTTCTATGTATTCTTCAAGTGCTAGTGTGTCCTCAAGAGCACACTATTTTTCAGATTGCCATTCCGAATCCACAGTTACCTGGTGGTTGTGGACAGATTACCTTCAGTTACTTCATGAGCTTTGTCACTGTACCTATTTGCAAGGAAGTGTTGGTGCTGATTGCCATATTTCAATGTGTGTGAAGTGAGTGTGTGCTTTGTGCATCTATGTGTAACTTCTTTTAGAGCACATAGTGAGTATTTCTTATGTGCAGCTATGTGAGTGTCTGTGAAGTTCTATGCTACAACATATATGGCTCCTCTATGGTATTCTTTGCTAATGCCTACTTCTTATACTTCTTTGATACTTTGTATGGTTATTTCACTCCTACAACTTTATACTTGTACTGCTACTTCTGGCATGCTCCTTCTGTTGGTATTGTTTTCTACCCAGACTACTATTTCACTGCTGCAATCATTCGTTTTGCCTACTGCTGCACTAACTGCTACAACTTCAATTGACAACATGTCTATTATGTTATTGCTGATTACCTACTACTACCGCTGCCTGCTTATTCTCTGCACTACTACACTCACTGCAACCCTACACCAATCTGGCATTATCCCCATCAACTGCTAGCCTGCCGCCTCAACTGTACTTCCTACTCACCCCTACACCAACTACTGTTGCATTGTGAGCGTGTTGTGTAAGCAATCTCAAGTTGTCTTCCAGTCCACTTGAGATTGAGGAAGGGTAATAACATAGATAAAGAGTGTGTGTGAAGTGAGTGTGTGAAAGGTGTGAACGTGCTGTGTAAGCATGTGTGAGAGTTGAGTCTTATATTGAGAGAGTAAAGTGTAGGAGTATATATACTCTTATTCTGTCTCTGTAAGATGCATCTTCTTCTATTCAATTCATTTGATTCAAATCGTTTTCAGTAGCTATGTAGATTTAACAAAATCTAACAGTAAGCTCTTGGCCCATTGTTCTACTTTTATGTCTCTATTCATGATTTCATGTATTAAAATTGAGCCAAACCACATTTTTAAGAGTCTACGCCGAGGCATATACAAGGGTATGCAACTTAAAGCCCGCTTGCACCTATTGTCCTATCCCTAACAATAAAGGAAGAACCAACGTAATGTACAATGCCTGGTACACGCAATTGTCTTCAGCAACAGCCTTGAGATACCACAATTAGGATAAATTATCCCATTACAAATTTGAATACATGGAGTCATTTTAATACGGTCTAAGATCGCAATAAGAAAGAGTCTACCTTAAGTTAATTAAAACATAGGCACGGTGTGACAAAACAAAACAAAAACCGAAATAGAATAAAATTGTTAACCTCAGATGAAGAAGCATTATCCTTGATGTAACTATGCTGATTTGATGATGAGGATTGCTTCAAATATTGAAAAACATAGAATGGCTCAGGACGTTAAGTTAATTTCTTGAATCAAAGTAGGCAACAAGTTGGTGGTTCATGAAGTGTTGGTGTTATCAACAACGGTAAGGTCGCTTTCGAGTTTTAAAATTTTGTATGGTATGTTTGGGACAGGAACAGCTGTGTCCATCCGTTCCATAAAATTTTTAAATTAACTTTTTTTTTCCAGTTTCCAAAATTTTTAGGACCCCTCCGGTATTGCAAATTTACAGTGGGTCTCTACTCTACCCCTCCAATCCTTTATTTCAAGAGTGGGAGAGCTTTTCCGCGTACTGTAATGCTCAGCTAGAGTTTTTGTGTCATACATTTTTTACCAAAAAAAAAAAAACAGAAAAAGAAGATGACGACATTGGAAGAAAAGATTTTTTACTAAGTTGTGACAGTAGATTTTCAAGGATACAAGAGTTGTGTTCTTTTAGGCATAACATTTTTTTCCTTTCAGGTTAAAGATCCAACAGATCTCCACCATATAGTTTTTTTTTTGTGTTGGAACTACAATCATTTTCTTCTAAACAACCTAAATCCAGCTATCCTAACAAGACATTTTTAGAAAGTAATATAAAATAATCAGAAATCAGCTGCTCGTTCCCGGGAACAACAGAAAAATTTAACTTCCTCATGGATTACAAGACAGCCTTTTTCTGAAACTTCTCCAAGATATGAGACCCTGCTACATTTTTAGCCATTATCTCTCTAACTATGCATAATACATGTACAGACTGTTTGCGGCAGCACAGGCAATTGCATTCTCAGTTGGGTGCCACGCTAGATGAAGTAACTTTGTCGTGAGATCAAATGCGTTTCCATTTGTATCAATAGGACTAGCATCCGCTCCTGTTATAAGACAGTGAACACTCTGAATGACTGGTTTTGAGAATGCTAAAAAGGTTATACTGGCAATTTTAGAATCAAGTTTTCAGAAACCAGGATATAGCTAAAAGCTCTCAAATTATATTCTCAGTACGCCATTATATTTGAAGAAGGTAGACAGGTTAAGACTTTGGAGTTTGGACTGGTTTATAAGGATTCCACCCGAATTATCCGTTCCGCAAATATATGCTAGCTGAATGCTTATTTTATTGGGGTTCTGCGTATCCCTAATTTTTTTTGTATTCAAAAACAAGAAACTGTATTTCATAATGAACTAAAAGTCAGCTAAAGAGAACCAATATTAAGGCAACCTGTAAGGTACTTATATGCTATAGACAACACCAGCATAATCAAACATAAGCATACTAACACTAACCTCGTCGCACAGCAAGGTTTAGACTGGTAAGGGATTTTCCAGGCTTCGAAGGGGTCTGAACTTGCCTCCTAAAAAGATCACAAGTAGGGTGTTAAAAAAATCAAATGCAGTGATCAGCATAACCCTTAAAATAAACACAATATTATTTGAAGCGATTCTAGCTTACGAAATTATGATGTATGCTTTATCATTCCTACCAATACCCTTTTAATTAACATGCTTTAGCAAACTTCATAAAGTTGTCACATACCTCACAGGGTTTTTGCTTGCTTCTAGAGTCGTTGCCTCTGTGCTACCAGAAGCACAACCAAACACACGAAATAGATTGCTGGAATCAGAAAAACAATGTTAGAACCATGTTCAGTCGCAGCAGCAGCATGATATTAGGTTTAAGAAGATTATAAAAATGGAAAAGCAGACCTGTACGAACCCGTTGCAATCCGCGATCCATCTCCACTCAAACAACATTCGAATTTGTCAAAGATCGAGTCGTTTTCGTATAAATCACAGAGCTGATAGAGGTTTAAATTCATTATAAACCGTTAGTAAAGAATGACTTGTTATCATCAGATCATGTATGACCAAGTCAGTAATGAGTATAAGTTATTTCGAGAACACCCACCTTAGGCCTTAAATATTCATGAACCTCAAAAGTTGCAACTGGACCAGAATCCATATTTATGTCCCATAGCTGTTAATCATGAAAAGGAATTTGAATGAGTTGACATCATGCTTAGCCAGTAGCTACTAATCCTTTAAGGAAATATATAAAAACATTAACAGATCTTATCCATCAAAAACAATTTAGACAATTTTGAATTGTTATGATTTTTAGAAGAATAAACGCATTTACATAAAACTTAATCATTGCAAACTGCATAATATGATTTCTAACCAAACAGGCAGAGAAACCTGAATCATGGTATAACAGAAAGAACAAGCTTAAAAGTTGAACCAGAAGCCAAGCATTGTACCAGAAGCAGAGAGAGAAAGGATTAACCCATTAGTTTAAATAGCAGCAGTTTCTTCTCATAAATTCTAACTGCATCACTTTGCTTACTGAATCATACACTTAAAATAGCAAAGGCACTTTCAAGATCCTTTGGGTAGGTGACAGCTTTCAATCATGTCTCATGAAAGCAAGACATAAGTAACTACTATGTTGTGAATGCTATAAACACTAGTGGGACGAGGAAGGGAGTCTCAGTCGACCTTTTCTAGGATTTCTTGTTATGCTCGCTGCTAAATCTTAACAAGCTAGAAGCAATAGTCTGTCACCAGATACAAAACAAAGATTTGCTGATGGAAACAGTTACCAGTAAAGAAATGTTGGGATGCAACCGAATGGTTTTACTCTAAGTGCCATTCTTAAACAAAGATAACCAACAATTTTAGTAATTAATGTTAATGTTACTAGATTTTGCAGGAATCATACAAAAATTTGTATTTGAATCAGAAGAGATCAAGGTGATAACACCTCTTAGCAGTTTTCAGAAACATGTCTGGCGTAGTTGAAATTATTAAGTTACCAACGATGATATAACAGAGGACTTAAAGATGTGAACCTTAAGAGTCATGTAATCACGGCTTAGTATGTGTCTTCCGTCCCGTGCAAACTTAACATCTGAAATGGAGGCGATAATCTCCGTGAAAAAAGACTTTGAACCGGGTGATTCTGGCTCCTCAAACCTGTAAGTGATGACATATAGTATTGGCTAACACATCAAAAGACACACAAAGCCATATTGAATGCAAAACAGAAGATTGAGGCTCTGAACACGGTGATGATGTGTTTGCTACTGATGATGTATTCAATACATATATACTTTTTAAGCCAACTCCATGCAGTATAAGAGTAAAGCCTGGAAATGGGTTACTTACAATTTCGTATGAGTATCACATAAAGCAGATTGCCGTAAATCAATAAGTCGAACTGAACCCTTTGAGCTACTATATGCTAACATATTACAATGTGTAGGGTGGAACTCAGCTGATGTTATCACCTCTGCAATAGATACGACAAGTTACTGTTTGAATATGTAAGATCGTCAAAAGAAAGAGTCTGGAAAATTTAAATGCACTATTATATGTGAAAAGGGTATAAACAAGAGGTTACTCGCACAAGATAGCAAGTGTGAATTGCAACCCTCCAAAAAATGAGCCAAGGATCTTATTATAAACTAGACTAGTGTGTCAAGCCAAGAGTGCTTCCTGACAAGTGACTGGATCACATGGCTCCTAAATATGTATACTATCATTAGCTCTCCTTAAGCCCCCCTGGGCCCTGGAAAGCATTGACTAAACTTCAGAAACCTGTCCCTCTGGTGTCCGATCATCCTTTCAGGCAAATTGACCCTCTGAGGCAGTTAATCTCATCTAATTCCTATTGTTCTTCACTTAAGTTGGACCATCAATTATGGTGATGTAAGATCAAGTGTTTCTTTGTGAAACCAATGTCAAAATACAAAGCCTTCATCAAAAAGCTCCCATCTGTAACCTATATTATCTTTCCCATCTACTATTTCTATATATATAACCTTGACATAAGTGGATGTCAGCTAATCAAGATTCACAAAATAAACATCAACTACTTCTTTTCTTTTCATGTAAGTGGCAAGGAATTGAATACGCAAGGAAAGTGTTGTGGTGATCAACAATAAAAACACTTTGCTTTCATAATATTAACCATCGCTACATCATTTCGACAAATGCAATGGTAAGGTACTAAAGACTAAAGTACAGAACAAAATGAACCAAACAGTTAATACAACTTACAACTACTATAAATTTAGGCATACCAGTTAGATCCTCCATGTTTTTAGGCTTCACGTCAACAATATTGAAACTTTGGCTGCTTACTTCCAGGTTCCAAAGATTTATCCGCAGATCATCAGCTGATATAAAGGTCTCCCCGTCACTGTAGAAAATGTGATAAATTTAATATGTAAACTTGTGAATCTCAAGAAAGTGATATGAAGTATAGAGACTGCAGAGAGGATCACCAAACATGGAATAGCAAACTGCATACACAAAACCATTGGATAAATATTAGTTAAACCCACCTGTTATTTGAAATTGAGTTGATGTGATAGTCATGAGCATGAGCATATACTCTGCGACATCTGGCCACTAGGCTTGTCTCATGGCTGGCTACCTAAATACCATGAATACTGCAAATGTTAGTGCTGCTAACAAGAAATCATACACAATAGTTAATTAGGCTAAGGACCAAAATTGATTCCCCCGAGAGATCTTAAGGCACAAAATTTCTCATTGGGAAAAAGACCATACTACGAAATTTACTAGGGTTTTCATTGTCATCAAAATTATAAAGTGTGATAGTTTTTCCGAAAAAGAAAAAGAAAATATGATTGCTTAAAACTGAGTTAGGATTTTGGTCCTTCAGCCCAATTTTCCATCACAAAATTTCCTCACATATATATGCTTATTAAAATTTACAGTAAAAGAGAACATCAAGAAATTGCTATGTGACTGTAGCTAGAAAAGGGATAATTGGTTAACAAAAAAGAAAATGATAGTCATTTACAATTATTGATAGGTCCATAAGCAACTTATCACATTTACTAGATGGGCTAGAAGCTGAAAGACTGAAACTACAGTTCATTTTTTCAAGACAAGACTTCGAACAGCAAAAAAGTTGTAAATAAATAATTTTACTCAGATTAAAAAGTTGGGTGGAGTAATACCATTACAACAGGTAAATGTAGTGACGGAAAGCCTCCTGGGGGAAAGGAGAAATCATTGCTCAAATAATTGTAGGATCTTCGTGGACTCCCTCCATTGGAAAGATATGGTTTTGGGCTGGTTGATGTGCTCGAACAAGCCATACTACCATTCCCGACAGTTTTCGAGGGGTCAACATTCATCTCAGATATTTTCTTCACCTTCTTTTCTTGAATCTGCCCATGGTCAAACAGGTACTAGTATTAGGACCATTTATCTACACTCCGCAAGTCGAAAAACTCTAGTTCATTATGGTGAACACCATTAAGCTAGAATTCTAATCAGCACATGCATGCCAATACCATATTTTGACTCATTGCATAGGTCCAATTTCATTGGGCCATCTCCAAGGTGAGAACACCACAATGTAACAAAAAGAGGGCCAGACAAAGTTGGCCCCAATAAAGAGGGCTAAGAGGCAATCTGGTGACATTCGCCACAATTCATTACCATTAACCTGATTATACTTAATCGGCCAACATACAATTCTAACCATGAGAAATACCAAATCAGCTAATCCAATGATAGAACATATAAAGGAAAAATCCATATGTTCAGGAAAAAGAGTATGCTCAAATAACTTGATGGGGAATAAAAGAAAACTATTGATTAATAAATAATACAATTAGATAGAAGAAAGCTAAAAATATAATGGTACTCTCACTTTCATACTTCTTACCTTCCAAAACTTAATTGTTTTATCATTAGTAGATAGAAGAAAAACAGCGCCATTCGCGGTCTGGCACCATCTGATCTTGTTGATTTTCTCCTCTATTTCCAAACTCTTGAGATAGTCAAACTGGAGGACAAACAATGGCAGTTTTTGGGTTAGCAGTCAGAATCTATAAAGTAGAACATACAAGTCATCAGCAATAGCCAAAAAAGTATACCTCAGGTTCGTGGCTTTGAAATTCGGTTTTATAGCGGAACTCAGGATGCCTAATGCTTTGGTAGTCCATCTTTTCTTGATCTTTTCGGTCTTCAGGCTACACAATGCCAGAGGGAAATTCAATGATGTTGCCTGGAACAAGATTTGAAACAGCATGCCGAGTATCGAATTATAAGAAGAGAGTCAATGAACATACATCACTTGTGTCAATCTTCTCAAATAGAACCACTCGGCCCCCGCGATCACCAGTAGCAAGATGATCCCCAGTTTTATCAAACTCAATTGCAGAAATAATGTCAACTACAGAAGGCAACAAGATAGTTAGCCTGCTAATGAACTCAGAAGACACCTCAAGGTACGTATAATAACAGGAAGCAAAATCAATTCTGCAATGCATTGGAGGTTTGTTCAGATTGCGTTTAATGACCAGGAAGGAGTAGAAATATCGGCAGATATACTTATTCTTTGAGCTGTTGTGACCAATATTTTCCGAGATACAAATGAGTTGATATTTTCTGGTTGTAGTTTTTCCTAATAAATATGGTCCATAAAGTTTTTATACTCTTGCATTGCTGCTTGGACGCAGGTATTGTTTCACCTCTAGGAATAGTAATCTACAGAAATGTTCAACAGCTAGGCATTGTGCACACGTCTGTTTGGTGCAAACAGAATTATGCTTGAGAGGAAGATAAAACCTTTTCTGGTTACAAATTTATCAGTTCTGTTCTCAAGGGTCATGTTTGACTCTGTAGGGTGCATCATTGACATGTTACATTTGTACTACCCAATTTGACTCTTACACTGGCAAGAGTCAAGACTCCTTTCAACGAACAAAAATCTCACCAACATAGAACCACCTTATTAGAAACTTAACACATATTGTCTTTGCAGAATAACGAGTTTCAATATTGAATTCTGAAGCTGATATAAGCTAAAACTTTCCAAGTAACTACAAACTTGGATAAAATCAAGGAACTTCAGGATTCATGCCATGAGCTTTAAAGAAAGGTTAGTGGAAGTGCAATCCCCTAGGCTGAGGATAAACTTTGACAATCACAGATAAATGGTTAACGGACACTTATTCACCACTACATTTACTAAATTAACCATGAAAAACTCTGATACGCCTCCACACTAAAGCCAGCTTATTTCCAGTCCTCTGAGCTTACACAAAACAACATAACCATGTGTGTTCCAGTTGCAATCACCGATTTCAATATTATACGAAGACAACCAACATGATTCCTTTAGCACAAAATCCCCCACCCACCTTTTCCACAAATCAACTAAATTTGTGCATGCAAGTCAACTATAATGGTTGGCATAAAACTAAGTTCCTTCATTTGACCTAATTACAAAACTGAACACATCCAATGACTATAACTTTTAGCTTATAATTCCTAATGCATTACATTTCAGTCAAAAAATTCAGCTCAACAATGTCTTTTTACGCATTTTGAATTCACCAAATCAAACTTCCAGCATTATCAAACCAATTTCATAACAAAATCTCAAATTTCCCTCAAAAAACCTACTCAAAATCCAATGATTCAAAAATAGATCCGGAAAACTTATAAAAAAACAGCAATAAATTCATAAAAATATTCCAGATTGAAAAAAGAGAAGATTAACACGCATATATAATTAATAAATAAACAAATAAATACCTTCTTGAACATCTTCACCATCCGCTCGTTCACCAAAAACTTGAGAAAATTTCCACTCAAGATGTTGTTGGTGGTGTTCTATAGATGATCCTTCTCCATCTCCACCACCACCTCCTCCTCCTCCTGAACTAGTAGTTGATTCACTGTCATTCATCGTGATTTTTTAAACAACAAAAGAAAAAATCAATTCAAATCACTCTTTTAGCTAATGCACCAACAATTTATTTGCTGGAAAAGAACAAGTCTGAAGATCATAATAATAATAGTTCCATGTAGAAATCCATTCAAATGTAGGTTTTTCTGGATTTCTACATGCAAACTATTTCACAACTCTTTTATCTCAGAGGATTTGAACAACAACCAATCTCTCTATGTGTCTTTTCCTCTTCTTCTGGTTTTTGTTTAGAGTTTTATCGGATGAAGAAAATAACGGAGCAGAAAAACCAGAGACAAAACAACACACACTCTCTCTTTCTAGTTTCTGTATGTGTAGAAAATATGGTCTTAATTTTGGGGTGATATTATACTTCTGGGTTTAGATAAACTTTCTTACTCCTGGTCTTTTCTACACGACACGTGGTATGTTCTCCGACTCACTGCTTTGCCAATTGAATTGATAAGGGTCACTGATTCCAATAGTGCACAGTGTTGGCTTGGTTTAGTTATTCTTCCTAAGCAGACCCAACCCACTCCCGCTAGTCTCGCCTATATTACCCTTTCTATATCCAGTTCCGATTATCTCTTCCTAACCAATGTGGAATTGGTTTACTAATTCCATATTTTACAGGTGACCATAAACAATCGAGCTGCATCTGCATATATGGTGTTTTAAACCCAGAAGAGACAGAATGTCTTGCACTCTTAAAGGGAGTTCAATGGGCAATATCTCAACAAATGCAGCATGTCATATTTGAATCGGATTCTAAGAATGTGGTACCAACTATTAATGGAGATCTCACAAGCTTATTCTGGGAGAACCATATTATTATCAAGGACATTATATTTTATTTAGGATATTATAATAATCGGGTATGTAGGCATATTCCAAGAGAATGTAATAAACTTGTGGATTTGTAGACAAAACATGCTAGAAAATTTATGCTATCTCAAACTTGGTTACATCATCCTCCAATCTTTATTCTTACAAAGGTATTAGAGGAAAAAAACATATGTAATTCATTCTCTTAACTAATAAAATCTCTTTCTAGTATATATATAAAAAATTTAATAGATTTTTTCCCTCGACCTTATTTGTAAGGGGGGATTATGACTTACGAGGATGATTATTGAATTGTGAATTAAACATTTATCAAACTTATAGCATGTTTGACAACTAGAAAAAGGTATTATTTAGCTCAAAATATTTGTTTCACAAAAAGTATATTTGTTTTTGTTTCTAAAAGTTATTACTACCTCCGTCCAAGTTATATAGGCGTAAAACATATTTGTATTAGATTAAGAATAAATGTGGGAGTTATAAAAATTTATCTCTTTTCATAAGGTTAATTGACGTTTGGTACTCATATTTTGACCAACTTTAATCTTCGGTCTAACATTTGTCCAATGTTAGGGCTTGGTACTTGGACTGCACGTTGACCCGAATTGACTATCTATGACTTGATTTAATTAATTTTTTAAAATAAAAAAAATGTAAAAATACTGAGTTTACAAGTCTAGTCCTGAAGTGGGTCTAAGATCCAACGGTTCAAAAAAGAAAAAACTAAAATATTTAGTCTACGGCTCGGATGTAAAAAAACAACTAACCCTAGTTTTTAATTCTTTTTCCTCCGCTTGAATACCCAACTCAATCTTCGTCTTCTGCAACAACTGCAACATTCATTCTCTTCAATTGCACCTCAACCATCATCCTTGATTAATTCCAGTAACACCACATCAACAACGACCACCAGATTCTTCTACACTACATCACAACTATTTCCTAAACTTCCTTACAGTCCATATCAATTACCCTTTTCTTGATTCAAGCTACAAATTCATTTCAATCCTAACTATCACAATAATATCTAATTCTGCAACTAATAAACATCATAACACTCAAATCAGAACATATTTTAACTAGGTAAAAATATTACCTTAATTCAGATTCTCCTTCACTATGACTTCATTCAGAAATTCATCTCAAAACTATCAACAACTCATTAAGTCAATTCATCTAATTCAATCAAGTAACTTAATACCCAACCCAAATCTCAATTTTGAATTTCAGAATCAACTTTAAAATCCTAACCAAAATTTAAATTTTGAATTTGGGGAAAACACATAACCCTAATTTTCTTTGTGTCACTTTCTTGAGATTAATCAACCTCATCATCTTCATCGATTCTTCCTTGTTCTTCTACACCAAATACCCATTCACAATCACTTAATCTCATCTTCAATTTCTCCCAGACTAAGATTTAATTCTAGAAAACCCTAATTAAATTCCCCCAATCTTTTGCTCTTCTTCTCATCACTCTTCTCTGCAAAACCCGAATTCTCAACAACAAAACCCTAGTTTTTCTGAATTAAATCTAATGGAGTTTACTGAGAAAACAAGTTTGATTGTTAGGTTAATTTCTAACAGATTGAAGATGGGTTTGATACAGAAGATCGAATGGATAGTTGGGTTGATTAGTGAATGTGAAATAGATGAAGAATGGGTTCAAAGAATGGTAGCGAGAAATACAGAGAAGAGAAGAAGTTCTTGCTTCCATGGAAATCAGAGAGAGTCGATGGGTATTAGGTAGAAGGTGCGAAAAATGATTGATAAGATGAAATTATTAAGTAAATGTTAGGTAGAAGGTTATAATAATAAATTCATATTTTGATTTCATTTAATTATAAATTCTTGTTTTTAATTTATTTAATAATTAATAAACGGAAGTGAACGAGTTCCTAGTCAACGTCCAATCCAGGTATCAAGCCCTAACATTGGACAAATGTTAGATCAAAGACTAAAGCTGGTCAAAATCTGAGTACCAAACATCAATTAATCCCTTTTCATATATTATCCCTCCCTTTTTGATGAAAATTAGAAACATTAAATTCGTTTTAGTGTAATACTAATATCATTGATAAGGGTATATATGAAAAAATTATCTAGGAATTAAAATTATGCATATCTAGATAAACAACCAAAAATAAGAAATATGCTTATATAACTTGGAGAAGGGGTATGTAATTAGGTCGAAAATTATTTTTTAAGATGTATTTAAAGATTATAAATACCCTTCAGTATGTCTGAATTGTTAACTGTAAATTCAAAGCTAACACAAAATGTTAGAACGAGTAGAAATACAAATACATAACTCTCAATTAACAATAAAATATATTAGGAGCGTAAATTGGATCGTACCAGCATGTTTATGGTCCAACACAGGACGTTAGTATTTGATCACAGCACGACACAACATGGTAGCTTTATGTGTTGGGTTGTGCCTAGTTATTCAGCACATTGGAAGGTACATCACGTGACAAAGATAAACACGAAGCACATCATGGCACGACACACTAAGAAAGCACGCCATAACATGTATAAAGTACTACATAATACGGTACAATACATCGCATTTCATGTATATTTCATAAATTTATTCTAGCAAATTTTCAACATTTTACTTTCGTTATGTTAACTTATTTCCATAGAAATACATATAATATATAAATATCTGAAAAATATTTTTTTAAAAAATATTAAATAAACGTGCCAGTACAACACGGCACATTACGGTAATTTTTCTATCACATTGCATCACGCCTTTTAGCACGATGCATCACAACACACTTTAATCTCTGACATACCACAACACGGTATGTAGCATGATAGACATGTTACTGTATGAGATGGGCTATATTGAATATCTGGATCGACACGTTTTACACCTTAAAAAGAATATATCGTAAGAGTACTTAACTTCTGACCAGATCTGTATTATGCAGCCTACTAGGCCCATACTAGATTGGACATCATCAAAGGCTCAGACAATGCAGAATTTTTTCTTAGAGAGTCCCTCCCTCCCACTAAGGCACTAACATTTCCACAAGGGAATTGGAGAGGACCAACATGCTCCAAGTCTTAAAATCAGACTCTTCTCTCAAAAACATAGAAACAATACTTTAACATACGGTAAAATACTTAAATTACTATCCGTAGCAGGCACTATCTGCTATTTTTTATTACAAATTTTGAGAAGAAACATGTTCGGTTGGTTGACAAAATAATCTCGTCACTCACCTTCTGAGACGACAGGAAAGTGAGGTTTTGATTCAGACATCGATAAGATTCTTTCTTGTGTTTGTGATCAACCACCATAATTTTTTAGCTAATAGATGTGAGCTCATCTTCGTGTGAAACTCAACTTATATGGGGTGTTGTCGTGCAAAGAATAAAACAAAAAACAAAGCTCTTCCTTTATTGGCGTAACACATAATAAGATCATTGGACCACTAGGATAAACCAGCATGTTATGAAGAACCTAAAATATATTTCTAAGTAGTTTCAGAATTAGGCCGTACACAAATATGTCTATTTCAGAATTAGGCAGTAATAGATACCAGCGGTCTGTTTTTAAAAGTCATCGGCATTGTATATTTTTTATCGATAAAAAAAATGACAAAGACGTTGGTTTGATACTCTGTTTAAGTTTGAAACTTGCAAACACCAGATCAGAATAGGTAGTCAGCAGCTGAACACCTACCCTCCTCTAAGTTCAGTTCAAACAAATGCTATAGCCAACCAGCACCTCCACAGCTCCACTTGTGGTTTCAGACTGGGTATGGACCCCCTTGGAAGAAGGCAGCTTATGGTCAGACTCCACCTCCTTCAAGCACCCAACACAGGAAGTATTCAGTCGCCCCCCAATGCAGTCAGGTCCGTGAGGATACGCACTACCTTCCACACAATCAGGATATGCACGGCCAGATTCACCTCAATAACGCATTATTATCAGATTAGAGCGCCTCAGCTCCACGATATGTGCTCGCTCAAACTTATGGTGCACCACAGCCTGCTGCTCAACCTATTAATGGGCTACCACCTTAAGGCATTAGTTCCTACGGCAACAAGGGTACCGACAATGCTACACTTCCCCCACTCCTAACCCACTCCCTTTCCCCATTAGGTGGCATATTTTTATCTCTTGATGAGACTAGTAGGGGAGCTATATGTCTGATATTGAACTTCTACTTGTTTGACAACTAATGTGGAGGATATTGGGGGTTAGGAACGGGAAAGGCTAGCATTTTCGCAAGGGTACTGCATCGAGCCATCGACCAAACTTTTTCTGTATCTTTTTCTTTAGGAAACAATAAGGGAATAATCGTCAATTAAATAATTATTATTATTAATTCAAACTTTTTACAGAAAAATGATTAATTCAATTAAATAAGGGATTAATTGAATATTGGTTTCTTCTCATTGGATTCCCAAGACTCCATTAGAGAGCGAGAGAATTACTATATCATACTATCGTATAAAAAAAAATGAATAGTCTGTGTGAATCGTCATCACTGGGTTACATTTCCACGTGCGAAAGGAGCTATAGAAACAAGAGTCTACTAGTATTACCATTAAGAGTCAGAATCTCAGACGTAAGAAAGAGTAGTAGAAGAAGAGGAGTGATAATTAGAGCATCAGCAAAAACAGTGAGTGAAGAGAGTAAAATGGATAAGGAGGGAAAAGAAAAAGGTTGGTTACAGAAAGGAATTGCAGAGTTTTATGATGAATCTTCAGGTTTATGGGAAAACATCTGGGGAGATCATATGCATCATGGGTTTTATGATCCTAATGTTACTGCTTCTATCTCTGATCATCGATCTGCTCAGATTCGTATGATTGAAGAAACTCTCAAATTTGCTGGTCTTTCAGGTATCCTTCTTCTTCTTCCTCTCATTCAATCACACTCTCTGCAACACTAGTATACGACCTTATCTTCATTTTCTGGTGGTACATTTTGATTTTGAATCATCTAATTTTTGATGCATCGATACATAACCAAACTTATAATTCAACGATCATGATTAGTTCCACGAGTGAGTGAGTTATTTGTTTAGACAAAGTAAATGTTTTGACGATCAGCAATATTCTGGATTTTATTTTATGGAAAAATGATTAGTTTCCGTTATTTTAGTGGGTCCCACCTAGCCCTTTTATTTAGGAAATAAAAATGTTTACTTTATTCGGTCCGTCTATAGGAAATGATTTCCTGAATATACGCTTGTGATTATTACTATGATAATTTGAAAAAGCTCCTCGTATTTTCGTATATATTAGATATACCTCCTTGGAAATTAGTATCACAATAAGACACCCACTGCAAACTGAAGCTAGATAAGAAGTAGTTCCAGATAGAATTTGTAAGCTCAGAATGCAAAAAGATGTGTAAGTTGGATTCAGCATCTTTTTATGCGGAACAGGCAACCATTCGCTAAAAGAGAGTTTTTGAAAATGTCTATAGTTGGAGCTCTATCGTAACGTAAAGCTCCAAACTAGAAAAACCACTTTTGAGGAACTTTTGGATTCCATAAACTTGTATGAGGGAATGATATCAGACCATCATCCCTTAAAGCTCTATAACAGTCTGCAACTGTGAGGGAACTGTTGCCATGGTGCCAAACTCTCTGATCTTTACCTTTGAGATTTGACATATCAGGTAGCAAATTCAGTAACTGTACTATTTCATCCACCTCAATATCTCTTAGAACTCTGCTGAAGTTAATATTCCAATTAGAATGGACCACCATTTCCTGAATAGTTGCCTCCTTATGCCTACTAAGTTTGAAAAGAGCTGGGAAAAGAAATTGCAGAGCTGCTGTCCATTTGACCATCTATCTTTCCAAAATAAGCATCTATTACCACTGTTCAGTTGAAGCTGGGAGGTGTTCCCATTCTCTTTTACCTATTGATTTTTCAAATTCTTACTGTCTTCTTCAAACATTGGTGTGGTTTTAATGATGTATGGAGATGAGATAGATAATTGAGATCATTTTTCATAGTGAATCTTTTTAAAATTAGCATTGAAATTTGAGATTTTCATATGTATATTTCAGAGGATTCATTGGACAAACCCAAAAGTATAGTAGATGTTGGGTGTGGAATTGGTGGTAGTTCAAGATACTTATCGAAAAAATATGGAGCTGATTGCAAAGGCATCACTTTGAGTCCTATTCAAGCTGAAGAGCACAAGCTCTTGCAAATGCACAAGGTTTGGGTGATAAAGTATGTCAAACTTTTTTATGCTACATTTTGTTAATTAAGAGTTTGACAAGCTTAGCTAGCTGTACGTAGTTGTACAACCAAGGGAATTTGACTGGAAAAACATTTTGATTGATTTCAACACGCGAGTTGGGTGAAGTTGAGTTTTCACCAATGACAAAACAACTCATATTATGTTGGAGTGGACTATTTAGACCAAAATGATGTAACAGGATATACCAGGAATTTTTATATATGGTTGTTAATTTTGATATTAATGCATGCGACACTGGTGTTGTGTGCAGGTGTCATTTCAAGTTGCAGATGCACTCGAGCAACCATTTCAAGATGGACAGTTTGATCTTGTTTGGTCCATGGAGAGTGGAGAACACATGCCTGACAAAGCTAAGGTACCTTTCCTAACTATGAGTTGCACTCGTTTATCCCTCTTTTCAAGCCCTTTTCTACCTAATTTCTATGCTACGCTTCTGTTCTCCGCTACTATAACCTGCTCTCTTACAAGCTTTCGATAAATTCCACGGTGAAACTATCACCTCTTAGAAAGTACTGATTACCCATAAGTTCCTATCCCTGCATGTCTCACATTTTGTATTCAAGAACTTTCTCTTCTTATGGTTTAAGAGAAGGAATATCCAAGGTTTCTTGATTTTGTCTACCCTACAATATGTACATTTGAGAAGCAGTATGTGGTCCAGCCATTTATTCTGCTGAACATCCTTATATAATTAACCTCTTTACTCGTTGTACATTTGGTCTGCCCCTAATCTTGCAAAAATCTGCTTAAGAAAAACAAACTTACATGGGTGATTAGTAAGACTGAACTGAAAAAAGAGAGCATACTTTGACAACCAACTTGAATGCCTTTTCCATATATTGTTTACTTTGGTTGTCTTCTCATTTCTTAATTGTTACTTAAACTACTTTTATCAGTTTGTAAATGAGTTGGTGCGGGTTGCATCTCCTGGAGCCACCATAATAATAGTAACATGGTGCCATAGAGATCTTCTTCCCACCGAAAAATCATTGAAGCCCCAAGAGAAACAGCTTTTGGATAAGATTTGTGATGCTTATTACCTTCCTGCTTGGTGTTCTACTGCCGAGTATGTTGAATTACTCCAATCCCTCTCAATGCAGGTAATATATTCTCGGTTTCTAGTGTTGTGATATAAATTCTTCATAGGCATGGATTTTAAAATTGATTTCCAATATTTATAATCACGCAGGATATCAAGTCAGACGATTGGTCAGAATATGTTGCACCATTTTGGCCAGCGGTTATCCGTTCTGCCTTAACATGGAAAGGACTAACTTCCCTGCTGCGAACTGGTAATTAAGCAAGCGAAACATAAAGTATCATGATATATAAAGATGTACACAACTATAATATCATATTTTTTTTACTTTTATAGACTTTCTTTTGTGTTTGATTTAGGTTGGAAAACCATAAAAGGAGCATTTGCAATGCCGTTGATGATCGAAGGATTCCAGAAGGATATAATCAAGTTTGCAGTCATTACTTGCCGAAAACCAGAATGAAGAAAGCAAAAAAGGGCAAAAAGTGTAGGAGACAGAACTCACAAGGGGAAAGTTGCTTCCTATCTGTGGTCGTCAGAAGCAAACATTATCGAAGTATTATTCTTCCTAGTATCTTACTCCTTATATTTATGGAGAATTCAAGTGCACAGCAATTGAAGTGATTTATTGCTTCCCAGTACTATTCCACAATAATTGTACTGTTCTCATAAATGAATACCTTATGTTTGAAAATGAATGATAGATCCATACAACCTAGGTGTGGTTTACAGATATTTGTTTACTCATTGAGAGAATGCAATATTGTCAACACCACCACTACAACTAGCAGAATTATTTGTCTAATAGGCCAAGTATGATTTCCTCCACTGCCAACTGTGGACTATGTTTGTTTCCGTTGGCACTAACTAGAGACAAAAAGGCATGAAATTTCTCTCTAGCAGAATCACCTCTCTCACAAGTCTCATGTAAAATTATCAGAAAAGTAAAACGAAGATGACAAAATTATAAAACACAACAAACTAGTCCATTTCCAAATGTACATCCAAAGAATGGGAAGAAGTTACGAGCTCAAGAGTATAATACTTTTGAGTTCACCAATTACACTCAAAAGTCTTAAAAGAATAACTTTGAACAACCGTGAAATTGTGCACACCAAATTTGATTCGACATCGGCAAAACTAGCTTACCTCTCCAACAAATGATGTGCTTCATGTAGTTTATGATTTGAGTCAAACATTCTGGATCACTCCAGCTCTTGCAATGTCCAAGAGCAACCTCAAGGTGCTGAAGCGTAGGTGCAAAACCCATATCAACATCAGAAAATTTCTCTCCATTGACGTACGGACCATGAGCTTTTAGGCGCCCATCCAATAAAGACAATTCAGCGATCAATGCCTGCTCTGAACCATCCGCAGCATCCTTACTTTCCAAGAATGTATCAAAATATCCGTATATCCTCGATCCAACTGAGGAAAATTCAGAAGGGGTAACAATAGATGAGTATGGGTATTTTTCATCAAGAGCTTGAGTGATAACCACCGATTCTGGTACCCACTTACCAGTTACCATCAACGTAGACTACAGGTAGCGTTCCTTCAGGATTAGCTTCCAGAAACCATTGAGGTTTGATAGTAGTGGCGATCAGATGCATATGGTAGGAATTTTCTTCTCTTTCCTTTGACTGAAAGGGCAATCACAGAAGCACCAACAGCTGCTTTCACACAGACTTCCAACTTCATAATTGTGATAGTGAAGTTCACCTCTTCTTCCTCCTTGAAAATGACTGCTTCAGATTCTGATTTTGACACCTGTGCTGCACAGCTGATTCTTTTAGTAGTTTGACATCCTCGCTAAACTCGAATAACCTTTCATTTAATAAACAGACCTTCTTGAGACTTACTTCAAACTTTACAGACCAATCACATTCAAATTCCTCGAACTGATTTGTAATAATCCAACACTTCATCTTATCATCTTCTTCACGCTCCAACTGCATCTTTTCAAACATCATTACGCTAACAACAAGCCCACCAGACCCTGGAACATCCCTGTAAAGTGGTTCTTCAGGCTTGGGTTGTCGCTGTCTTTATTCAAAGATGGCCTTTCGTGTAACCTTCATAGCCTTCCTATAACCTTCTAATAGATCACGCATAAGAAGTAGTTCAAGGTTAAGCTTATAAATCGCCATATCTCTTTCTGCACCTCTTTCTCTAGGTTCTCAATCAACCTATCCCGACACGGCTTTCCACCCATCAAAGCTTGCTGATTCCTTTCGGCATCCATGGCTTGTACCTCTTTCTCAGCAATATTAAATGAGAATTTTTCTAAATGGACCAAAGACCCGTCTACCATTTATGCTATAGTCCACCGGAAAAATCATTTTATCCGGAGGTTCAGAAAAGGTTTCAAAAAGAAAATTACTTCACTGCATATAACATTCACGTGTGGACCTTGTCACGTCCTCCACGTCTTCAATACGAGTTTCTTTTCACTTTTAAAAACTGAATTCACAAACAAAATAAAAATCAAACCCGAAACTGATTAGGGCAGCGAAAATACAAAACTGACTCGTTACAAAAAGAAAAATCAAAATCAAAATAAAGTAAAAATCATTATAAAAAAACGTATCAAAAAGTGAGATCAAGGAGGAACAAAATAAGAAAATCAAGACTCAAGATCAAAAACCTAAAATCAATAGATCAAACACTAGTAGATCTGAACTGATTTCTACTGAAAGTTGAAGAAAAATGGTTACAACAAGAATAATTGAGAGAAAAATAAGAGAGATAGTAGTAAAAGAAACCATATTAATCAGCAATCATCAACAAAAATAAATCAAAAACCGTGTTAAAGATCCAGTGAAGAAGAAAAAGAAAGAAAAAAGAAGAAGATCCTATAGTACATATTGATATGTACTAAAGGAAAAAATGTATGATCCCACGGTACATATTGATATTTACTAAAGGAAAATATGTATTTTACTTAAACTTGTTCAAGTTTAATTAATTATTATTTAAAGTCGAGAAACCGAAGTCTAAATAATTATCGTTGTTCATAGTCGATATTCCTAGGAATATTTGAAATCTGAGCAAAACCTTTATTTTCTTTCTTTTCTTTATTATCCGCTGCATCAGTTGATATCAGAGCAAAGTCGATTCTAGGGTTGATAAGATTCTACCAAGAGTAGCAATTGTTCAGGGTCGAGGTCGAGGTCGAGGAGGAGGTTCAGAAGGTTTCATTCGATGGAAATCTAGAGAAGAATTCATTGAAGACGTCCAAGATTTGCTGGGTTGATATAACCTTCGACAGGAAGAAGAAGAAGATAACGCCAACCCTTTTGTTAGAGGGTATTGCGAAGGTAGAATAAATCAATGAGAGGATTCTGATCGCTTGAAGGCAGGAATACAAGTAGAGATCACAAAATTTCATGGTGGTTTGGAACCAGAAGAGTTTCTCTCCTGGGTGAATATAATTGATGAAGTATTGGAATTAAAAGGAGTACCAGATAACAAACGAGTTTCATTGGTAGCGACTATGTTTCGTGGGAGGGCTAATTCGTGGTGGAAACAACACAAGCTACTGTGCAGTCGTAAGGGAAAATAAAAGTTAATATCATGAGAGAAGTTGAAGAAACACATGAGAACAAAGTTTTTACCACATAAATACATTGGATTGATGTACCAGCAGATGCAAAACCTACGCAAGGGAGTACATTCTATAGACGATTACACCAAGGAGTTTTACCGACTACTTTCTTTTAACGACTTGTCAGAGTCATATGAGAAAAAAGTCGCTCGCTTTATAAGTGGTCTCCCTCAATAATATCAGGATAAACTCAACATGTTTGATTGCTGCTCTATTTTGGATGCACATCATAGAGAAAGGCATATAGAGAAACAACTATGGCGTAGAAGCTCAAATTGGGGTATCAATGTGGCAGCATCTCCAGCAAGTAACTGTAGTACTTCAATACCTAGTACTGCTAGTAAACTTAATTCTTCGTCTACACCCGATAAAACCCCAGTTAACACTTTTAGAGGTAGGTGTAATAAGTGCGGAGAATCAGGGCCCAAAGCTAGTGACTTTCACTAAGCAAAACGAGCGAACAAGTTATTTTTCACTGAAAACGACCATGAAGAAGATGGCTGGGTAACTGATTAAGAAGAGGATCATGATGATGATTCTGAACCTGTTGATGAAGTAGTTGTTGGAGATAAAGGATTGAACTTTGTAGTAAGAACAAGTTGTCTCACTCCATGTAAAAATGAGGGCGACATCTGGTTGCGTAACAATATATTTCAGTCGACATGTACGATCGAAGAAAAAGTGTGTCATCTAGTTATTGATCCTGGAAGTTGCGAGAATATTATTGATGAAGAGGTCGTGAAATGATTCAAGATGGAACCAAGGCCCATCCACATCCATACAAGCTTTCTTGTCTTAAGAAAGGGAATGAGGTAAAAGTAACAAACGTTGCTTGATTTGTTTTTCAATTGATAACAAATATAAAGATAAAATATGGTGTGATGTTACCGGTATGTATGCTTGTTACTTGTTATTGGGTCATCCATGGTAGTTTGACAGGAAAAGTAGTCATAACGGGTATAAGAATACCTATAGTTTTTTTATGGAACGACATACGTATAGTACTTGTACCCAGTAAAGATATTGCACCTACACCATCTACTGGAGAAACTACCAATCTCTTGTCGTTAAAGAAGTTTGAAGAGGAGGTAGAAGATGCAGGTGAATTATATGTGTTGATTGGAAAAAAAGAACAACAGGATGAAAGTATTATCCCCATTGCAGCTCAACATTTAATCAAAGAATTTATGGATTTTTTCTTAACGAGTTTCCGGATGAGCTACCACCTCTCCGGGATATACAACATTGTATGGATCTCGTTCCCGGATCAATCTTGCCAAATAAAGCGCATTACAGAATAAGTCCTAAGGAGCATGAAAAACTTTGTCGTCAAGTGGAAAAGTTGCTACAGAAAGGACTGATATGACAGAGTCTAAGTTCTTGTGCAATACCATCCTTCCTAATTCCAAAGAAAGATGGAACGTGGAGAATGTATGTTGACAGTCGATCCATCAACAAAATCACAGTCAAATATTGTTTTCCAATTCCCAGATTGGATGACTTGTTAGATAATTTGTGTGGAGCAAAGGTGTTTAACAAACTTGACTTGAAGAATGTGTACCATCAGATCAGAATTCGTGAAGGTGATGAGTGGAAGACTGCTTTCAAAACTCGAGAAGGATTATATGAGTGGCTGGTTATGCCATTCGGGTTGACCAATGCACCAAGTACATTCATGAGTATCATGAATCAAGTACTCAAACCCTTTATCGGTACTTTTGTATTTCGATGATATTCTTCTTTATAGTACTAAAATAAACTTGCATGTTCAACATCTCCGAGAAGTGCTCTCAGTTCTACGCAGGAAGAATTTTTTTGCGTCAATCAATAAGTGTTTATTTATGATAGATCGAGTTATATTTCTCGGTTATCTCGTAACCAAGAATGAATCAAGGTAGATGAGTCCAAGGTTGAAGGTGTGAGAAATTGGACTACACCTACTACATTACACGAGTTTTCAAGGTGTGCGGAAGCTGACGAAACCTTTGAAGCTGTCAAGAAAAAGATGATAACTGCACTACTGTTGGTGTTACCTATTTCAGCTAACCGTTTAAACTACACTGAGATGCATCAAAGGTGGTAATTGGAGCTGTTTTAAGTCAGGAAGGACGACATGTAGCGAATTTCAATGAGAAGTTGAATGGTTCTAAGCTCAACTATAATACTTATGATATGGAGTTTATGCTATAGTTCTGTTAGAATCTACGGACTTTCGGACCCACTCCGGGCCCGACCACATAGTACCGATATTGTCCCCACTTGACCCCTTTGGGCTCAGGTGTGGGGTTTTATCCTGAAAGGCCTCGGTACTATGTAAGGAGAGAGTCTAGCTTATTAATCTCCTTATGGAACTCCGCTTATTCCATGTGGGACTATTCTTAGTTATCCTATGTGTGTTTCATCGAGCCATACACACCAACAATCTCCACCTTGGCGAGATCAAACCACCTCACCAACCCAATCATACCCTATCGTACAATTTTTATCTGTATGATGCTACTCATCGAACATGATTAGCGTCACTAATCGTCCTGGAACCCTACTCCACCTGAGTTAATGAGAAGGCTAGCACTAACTCTACCTTGAACATTGCCTTGCCCACCTTGAGTCCTGCTCCACTTGAGTTAGCGAGGGTGCACAATCTAACTCCACCTTGAGCCTTTGCTCACTTTGGGCCTTGCCTGCTCCACCTTAAGTCTGGTCCACCTACGTCCTACACCGGGTGACATCCATAACCACTTGTCCGCTCGATTTCCAATAGTAGCCCAACCTGGCTCTGATACCACTTGTTAGGATCTACGGAATTTTGGACCCACTCCGGGCCCGACCACATAGTACGATATTGTCCCCACTTGACCACCTTTGGGCTCAGGTCTGGGGTTTTATCCTAAAAGGCCTCGGTACTATGTAAGGAGAGAGTCTAGCTTATTAATCTCCTTATGGAACTCCGCTTATTCCATGTGGGACTATTCTTAGTTATCCTATGTGTGTTTCATCGAGCCACACACACTAACATAGTTCAAGCCTTGAAGCATTGGCGTCACTATCTAATTCATAACGATTTCATTATGTTTTTTGATCATGATTCTATAAAGCACATCAACAGTCAAGATAAGCTTTCTTCTAGACATGGTAAGTGGGATGCTTATTTGCAAGAGTTCACTTTTGTACTCAAGCATAAAGCTGGGTCGCAGAATCAAGTTGTTGATGCCTTAAGACGAAGAAGTATGATACTCAACACTATGCGAACTGAGGTAATAGATTTTGATTCATATTCTGACCATATTCTAACCGATCCAAACTTTGCGGAGATTGTGGATGATATCAGTTCAGGAAATTAAATTGATTACCTTATGCATGAAGGATTTCTCTTCAAAGGTAACCAATTGTGTATTCCTGATTCTAGTCTCCGATTGAAGATTATTACGGAGTTACATGACGAGGGGTACATGGGAGGGGATAATACTTTCCAACTTGTTTAGAAGTCATATTACTGGCCAACAATGAGGCATGAGTTGCTAAATTCGTGGATAGATGCCGAATCTGTCAAGTTTCAAAAGAAAAAACAACTAATTTAAGGTTGTATATGCCATTGAAAGTTCCAAGTCAACCCTGGACAGATTTAAGCATGAATTTCGTATCGGGTTTACCTCGAACTCAGAGGGGACATGATTTGGTATTTGTAGTTGTTGACCGTTTTTCAAAAATATCCCATTTTATTGCTTGCAAGAAGACTACTAATGCACTGAACGTAGCTAAATTGTTCTTCCGTGAAGTGTATCGTCTATATTGATTGCCATTTTGAATTATTAGTGAACGAGACATAAGATTCCTTACTTATTTCTGGAAAAATTTGTGGAAATTAGCTAATGCAAGGCTTAACTTCAGTAGTATGTATCATCCTCAAAGTGATGGCCAAACAAAATTTGTGAATCTTTCGTTCGGTGATATACTATAGTGTATGGTTGGACAATCCGAAGAGTTGGGATCAGAAACTTTGCCAAGATGAATTTGCTTTTAATCGTTTAGTAAACCATATATAGGCTGGGTATGAGTCCGTTTGAGGTTAGTTATGGCTACAATCCATGAGCACCATTAGATTTAGCACCTATTCTTGATTTGAAGAGAATTGAAGTTTGTGTTGAAGAACGTATCCAACAGTTGCAACAGGTTCACAAGTTGGTTGAAGAACAGTTTCTTCGAGCTAATGAGAGGTATAAGGAGGCGGCAGATAACAAACGCAGTGTTGTGGATTTTGAATTAGGAGATTTCGTGTGGGCAATATTGACAAATGATCGTTTTCCTGTTGGCGAGTATAACAAATTAAAGGCGCGCAAGATTGGTCCCTTGGAAATTGTCGCGAGAATTAATCCTAATACCCACAAGTTAAAGCTTCCAAGTCACTTTCGTACTTTTGATGTTTTTAATGTCAAACACTTGGTGCTGTATAATAGTGATAATTCTGATGATGACCAAGAAAATTCGAGGGCGAATTTTTGTCAACCCCGGGAGAATGAAGCAGATGAGCAGGCTATAACCTATTTGGAGGCTAAATACCCAAGTGTCGTGATTTAGCTCAAGAGGGGTCCATTTTGATTGGAAACGGGCCAACGATCAAGACATAAAGCATGGCATGGTCTTCAGATTTTAGCCAAATTCCATCGTTTAGGGCTTCAAACATGCGTTTTTGCTTTTTAAGAAAGTTTTTGTTTTGTTAATAACTTCTTCGCTAGGAGTCCGTTTAGGTCTCCGTTTGTGGAAAATAGTTTTATTTTATGAGTAATTTTATTATTTTAAGTCGACCAAAATTTACCAAAAATAACAAATTAGGTTTTGAGTCGGTTTAGTTTTTTTTTCATCCTTTCTTAATTAGCAAGTTAGGGTTTTTCCCCTAGTCTATAAAAGATTCATCCATATATTGTTTTAAGTTTTTGAATTTGATTAATAAGAATTATTTTCTTAAACTTGTTCAAGTTTAATTAGTTATTATTTAAAGTCAGGAAACCGAAGTCTAAATAATTACCGTTGTTCATAATCGATATTCCTAAAAATATTTGAAGTCTGAACAAAAACTTTCTTTTCTTTTTTTCTTTATTATCCTTTGTATCAAATACCCAGCCTGCCAGAGCCATAGGTGGAGGTGCTGGTTGCTTCCATAACTTGTTTGAAATGACCCTGGAGGAGGATAGCCTGGTAGTACACTATCGATTCCGAATGATATTGGAGGTTGGACAGTGTTATGATTGTGTGGATCCTGGTAGGCGAGCAAGGAAATGAATAAAGAAAATGAAGTTTTACATAGAGATAGTCAGAGTGTTGTTTTCTTAGCGAAGAATCCGGCATACCATTCCAGAACCAAGCACGTGGATATTAAATATCATTTCATTCGATCTTTGATAGAAGATGGTCAGTTGACACTTGAGCAGATTGATGGAGAAAAGAATCCAACATACATGTTGACAAAACCAGTGACCCATGAGAAACTGAAGCTGTGTGTAGCTTCAGTGGGTCTTCGAGCTTGATGATTGGTTAAGAGAGTTGCTGCGGCGATCGATGTGTTTTGAAGTTTGTTCATAGTAGAGTTAGGGCACGTTATGATGTGACCAGTCCCCAAGTGGGAGATTGTTATGATTGTGTGGAGCCTGGTAGTGCACGACCCACTTTCGCACTTGACCCGATCCGACTGGCGGACCGTTGAGAAATTAAATGAAACTTTTTGAGAGGTTTGTTTATGGAACGGAGGGACAGGCCGATAGGTCCAGACCTAGAGAGTTTTCCTATATATGGTTTGTATCTTAGTATTATCGTATCATCGTTGTATTCTTCTGAACACTATTTTGTGATCATAGTGAAACCGCAGCCGCTCCTTGGACGTAGCCTAATTTGGGTCAACCAAATAAATCTTGTGTGTGTGTTTGCTTTTGTTTTATGTTTTTCGTTTTGTTTTCTCTATAACATCGATCCTAACAACGATACAAACCTAAAATTCACAACTCAGCTCTAATTTTTTTCAACAAAAAATCTTATGATGCTTATTTGATCCAATCCTATAAATCAAACCAGAGGAAACAAATTTTAATATCATTATATCATCGAGTAAATCTTTCAAACTTTATTTACGCAAGACTCGCTCTAGTTAAGAACAATTGTTATATTCAAGGGTACCTGGTCACTCCAAGTCTGAAAATAGTTTCCTTGCAGACGCTATTATGGAAGATAAGAAGAAAAAGAAAATTAAGTTCTTTCTACCGTAGAAAACTTGAAGCAACAAAAAATATGAAAAAATGAGACCAATTGGTATTTATAGACGAATAAACTGTTAGGATTTTTACCTCTCAAGGAACTGTTGCAGACAATTATTCTAGGTACTGAAAAAACCAGGGAATACATGATCTTCGAATCATATGGTGAATAATATGTAAACCAAACACAAATAATAACAAAGAACAAGAAAATAAATTAAACTCACAAGACACGCAAGATTTATAGTGGTTCAAAAATATATACAATGTGTGTATACTGTCTACGTCCACTTTGAGCCGCACCGGCTCCAATCCACTATGAATGGATCAATTACAAATATAGAACGCCTTTGTGGAACCTTAACGAATCCTTGGTTACACTGTAGCAATTACCTGAGTCGATCACTTTGTCTCTTGCTCCTCACCAATAGCACTCACCACAAAAACCCTAGATTTTCTCTCTAAAGCTAACACAAGAAATATCTCACCGATCTCTCTTTACATTTATAATAATCTCTACATGACATAATACCTATTTATATAGGTTACTAACTTGACCACCAAGAATCCCTAGTTAATATTAGGAAACACCTTCTATATATTAGACAAGACATAAAATAGAAAATACCCTTTTAGATTTCCACCCAGGACTAGAAAACCAAAACCCATTCCTAAGATAAGGCTTCAATACACAACATAACTACCGACCTTGGGGTTTTATTTTTAGAAATCTTTCCTTTTCTGATTCAATTTTTTGTTTTCGTAATCCATGTAAAACTCTATGAGGCATACATGCCTATATATATAGTCTCTTGATCAACTAAAATTCTCAATCTAACCCTATTTTCTTACCCATTTATATATATCTATAAAAAGAGAGAGTAAAAAGCTTATTTTTTTACAGAAAAATGTCTGAAGGACAGTACTTTACAATGCGAATGATGTATGAGTGCTTCCAGAACATACTCAACATGGGCCAGGTTTTCTCTACGCTTCCTGGATTTAATGCGAAAGGGTCTTGAACAATAAACTCTGGCCAAGATCAAACATTACATGACTATTATGGATTCTATGGAAAATAAAGTGTTAGAGAGTACCAATAATCCTGATATAATGGACGAGACCCGGATCCAGCAGATAACCAAGAGTTCTGGTTGGGAAATCTGCTAACTAGTCCAAAAAACCCGGACCGTGTTACCCATTAGTCCACCCGGGAAACACACTTTATCCATTAGTCCAAAAACCATTTCAAAAAACCCAATTACGATTCTGCCCATCACGTGTATGATCCCACGTCCTCCACCTCCTCCACTATTCTTCTTCTTAACGGACAAATACTTTCATCTACTCCACCAACACTACTCGACTTCATTACTCTCAAAATCAAAACCTAAAAACTTAAAAACCAGGGCAAAATCAAAATCGAAAATCAAAACCTTAAAAACAGAGATCAAAAACAAAAAATCGAAATCTATAACAACAGGATTTGATTTCTTTCAGCATTATACAACTAAAACCTAAGCTACTGTCAGCATTATACTACTGCAAAAATTCCATCTAAAATGGGTACAAAACGAAAAATCAACAGAAGTATAAAGGAAACAGTGATTGAAGAACACGATACTCCTAAACCTCCACCACCGAAGAAGAACAAGGAACCTTCTAATGTAGATTTTATACCAACAAAATCAAGAAAGAAGAAGAACAATGAAGTTTTTGATTCTCCAACAACATAAAAAAAACGAAACAAACTGTTGTTGATAGACCAACAAAATCAAAACAGAAGAAGAACAAATAAGTTATTGATTCTCAAACAAGATCAAAAACAATGAAACAAACTGTTGTTGATTCTCCAGCAAAATGAAGAAAGAAAAAGTAGAATGAAGTTGTTGATTCTCCAACAACATAAGAAGAAAATGTAACAGTTGTTGTAGATTCTCCATCTAAAAAAAAAGAAGAAGAAATATCTTGTTGTTCGTTGTCCATCTACATCACAAAATAAGAAGAAGGGTGTTGTTGTTTCTGGCAAAAAAGGTACATATCATTGGTGCATATCACTATATAACATACTTTGTTAATGTTGTAGGAGTTAGATATAGCATACAACATGGGTACATATCAATATACAGTAAAACCTCTATAAATTAATAATGTTGGGACTGAGATATTTTATTAATTTAGCGAGATATTATTATATCGATAAATTAATAATTTATTAATTTAAAGAGGTTTTACGTATTACCTTTAAATTTCCAAGTCCAATGTACTAGTTACAATGTATATTAGTTAGAGATGAAAAATAAATTACAAAAACAAGTTCCAAGGCACATTTTATGAATGTACATTCACAAATTAATTGAATTTGTCAAGTTCATTGTTTTTGAATAAGTAAAAAGTTAGTTCATGGTACCAAAAAGTTGGTCCATGGTACCAACGCAGTACATTAAACATGGTTAGAAATTGATCATTATAAAATGTCCATTGAAAATTTTTAAAATCACATCAACTATGGCTCCTAAACTAAAAGGTGTTCAAAAATCAACAATGACCGATCAACAACGAAAATTGTTATGCGAGTATAAGAGAGATCACCAAGGATGCACTCAACAAGATTTGGTGCAGATACCATTCAAAATCCGGTCGATGACGAAGTTGAGGATGATTCAATAGCTTTGGAACCGGTCACTCGGAAAGAAGCATTGCAAGCTGCAACAACTCTTCGTAACTTTTTGTTGCAATACGAGAAGACAATGCCCCAACTCTTATGTGCAATAAGGAGATTTAAAGATGAACTCAATATAGATTTGAAGTTCAACAAAAAACAAATGACTATAGATTCATTTTTTACTAGACAATCTTAGAATTTGGAATCTTTTAGTAATTATTAATTTATAGTTTCATTGAGACCAATATATATACACTGGGATTTCAAAAAAGTTATTATCTTATTATTTATCGATTGGGGTCCAATTTTATACTGGTCCCAAGTTGGGACTGGACAAATTATTAATTTTATCGAGGTTATTAAATGGTTCTCCTTCGATCCACCACTACGGACTATGTTTTGAGAGGCACTGCCTCCGGTACTGAGCTACATTACAACCTAAAGAAGATGCCATTTTAATCGAGTATTAATTTATAGAGGTTTTACTGTATATATATTTTTTCTTCATATTTTAGCACATAGATCTAGCATGCAACATAGGGTAAATATTGTTATGTACTTGGTTATTAGTATATACTGATCAGTACATATCAATATATGCTTATTTTCATGTTATAGCATCTAGATATTGATTGCAGGATAAGTATATATTGATATGTACCTTGTTCTAGATATTGAATTGGATAAGTACATATC
>JAJJMC010014390.1:3673957-3738117 GCA_023531435.1 Papaver californicum | reverse complement strand
TCCCTGAAAAAATAAAAGAAAACCAAATAAAACCTATTATCAAACAACATGTAAAAAACACTGAATACGACGATCTAATGAACAAAATAGAACAATTACAAAATCAGTTCAAAGATGAAAAGAAAAACTAAACCACGAATAAAGACGAGATCGATCGATAGAATTCAACAAAATGTACATCAAAGAAAACGTTAACCATCGGGATTTCGGTGTAAGAAAACAAACAAATACATGAATCAAGTTAATTATCATGATTTCAATTAAAAAAACAAAAAACAGAATAAAGCATAAACAACAAATATAAGAACAGAGAAGAAGATTAAAGAAATATACCTGGAGATTTAAAATCGAAACCCTAAAACTGAAAAACACCAACTAAAGCAGAAAGAGAAGAAATATCTATGAGCTGCCGATTGCCGATTTTTTTTTTAAGTTTTGATTTTGGTTAGATTTATAGTTCGTACAAGAGAGGGATATTTATGGGATATTGAAAATCTATTTTTCATTGTCTTCACGTGATTTAGACGCGCAAGCAAGAAAACTAGTCAAAAAACAACTTTCTGGACTAGGGGTTAAACCGGGTTTGATGGTAAGATTAAGGGTTAAACGGGTCTCTAATATAGGATTATGTAGTAATTCCTATTTCTGGTTGTTCTGTCAAAGAAGTGACGGATATGCTAGATGAATGCATACGATTAGCGAAGCGGATAAAGGAATTAAGATCCCAGAGATGAAAGCATTTAAGACCTCAAAGATGAGTGTCGAAATGTCTCTAGTTACGATTGCATAACTATATGTATATATCTTCATACTTTGGTTACCTTATGCTGCTTGAGCATATTATGTTGGAATCTTGCAACAATGAACAACAACGTTAGATGTATCAAAATACTATATAAAGAACTGAATTGAAAACAACTCTACCACGAACAACTACGAGGGCAGAATCACAGGTTCAACAAGTTATCCTTAACACATTAGTTCGAGGGTATAATCGAGAAGAGCAATGCTAAACCCCACATGCGAAGATGTGTCCAGGATAAGACTGCCCGATATAACTTGTATTAGCACAATACCAAATACCCACTCTTGAAATTAGAAAGAGGGAAGGAAGTGAAATAAACAATCAAAAGCGCAAAATAAAGAGAGAAGATGATGAAAAGAAGACAGGATAGTAGCCGCTTCTGGGATGATTTTTAACTCTGAAAACCGTTTTGTATTTATAGGAGAAAAGAAACCTTTAGGGTTTAGGATTTCTTGTAAAATAATGGATCATGGATGATGTCTAATTCGTAGGCCCAATACATAAGTTAGCACATTACATAAGTTAGCAAATGTATTGTTTGCCTACCCCATTCCACCCATAGTGGACATCCTTCTCTAGAATACCCAATGTGGGACTAAACTAAAGAGTTTCATTCACTCAAAGAAATGAGTGAGCATCCAAGACCAAAACCATTTAGTTTAAAACTCTTTTTCTCCAACAATCCCCCACATGAATGAAATCTCGGTAAAAACAAAAAAAAAAAAACAGAATGCGGAAAATACCATATAGGCAAAGGTGTCCACCAGGTCTTGAACCTTTACTTAGTGAGAAGTTACCGAAACTACTTGCTAGAGACAGTGAACGCGATATCTTGAACGGCTAGTGTCTGATGGCAATTTGTGATAACAGTCACGCATGATATCCTCCTGGCGTTGCTAAGTTCTTGCCGTTGTGTCCATTTTGACCCTGGACGTATCCCGTTTCTCAGAATGCTCTAAAGAATTTGCTCAAATTATTATAGGAAGCAGCCCACTTCCTCATTCAGATAGGTGAGTTATATCAAGAGTGTTACTGCTACACTCCACTTCAATCTAAAATTAAACTATAGAACTTATTAAGACTTCTTAAAAGTCATCCTTCATATGCAGTCACACTATCACAACGATGCACCATAGGGAGGGACAGGGAATGTAATTCTCTTGATAGTGCATACCTTTAATTACCATAAATTAGTTGTCTCATTGAACCTTGATCTTGGGATCTCAAGTCACTAAGGTTGGGTGTCCTTCATGGCAATTTTATTTCTTGAGCTTAAGTCACATCCCCCTCGATGCAATAACAAACTATCTCTCTAGATTATCCTTTCGTCAAAGGATCCACTGATTTTTCTCTTGACTTTACTAAGTCTACAAAAATCACTTCATTAGAGAGTAGTTGTCTTACCGAATTAGCCGCCTTCTCTGAGTTTGTCTAGACTTTTCCATTGCTCATTTACTTTAGACTCACATAGTCAATTGAGTTTCAGCAATGGTGGCCACAGGCTTCGGTCATATAGAATGTCTTCGAAGAAGCATCTTAATAGCTATTCGGCTTTCTCTCGTGCTTGAATTAAAGCGCACAAACTTCGATTTCTTCAAAAATCAAGTTCATCATGTATGTTTTAAGGACTTCCTTAGACATGCACTCCTTAAGAGGGTACACACATAGGGTAAGATTTTCCAGAGCCGCAAATCACAACATCTCTTAAGGTCAGTCCAATATGTATCATGCACATACATAATTTTAAATGTACCTCAAGTATTGCAAATTTCTGATCAGATCATCCCACTAATTCTTCTGGGGTCACAAATGTATTTGTACACCGAATGCACTGTACATTTACAACACACATTAAACGTATCGAGTTTGACAAAGACCATTTCCGTCAGAATTTCTTCTGGTTCCGATAAACTTTTGGATCATGCTTGTTTACAACAACTTAGTTTTTCAATCAAATCACAAACATCACATGTTTTCTAGTGGTTGTAAAGCATATAAAGGCATACACAAGATACATGTACTACTACTAGTACGGTCATTACATATTCCTCAAAAGGTTAGTGCCATATATATATATATATATATATATATATATATATATCACATATTTGAAATTAAATATGTATCTCAAGCATCCCAATTTTCTGGTCCTGTGATCAGAGCAATCCTGTAATTATCCAGGATAAACCGGGAAACATGCACACCTATTTTACAACACACATTTGACAGAAACTATATCATCAAAATTTGATTTTAGTTGTTTCTGATCCTTTAGACCACTTCAACAATATATTAGTTTCCTGTCAAACTTTAAACAACAAAAAATTGTTAGTAGTTGTAAAACACGTAACAAAGGCATGCTTAACATATGCACTGATTTGCTAAAAAAGTCGACTCTTCATTCTCACCTTAGACCCCCCACAATTGAGGTCTACAGGGTATGACACGTATAAGTCTAGGGTCTTCTATGAATCTTCTTGAGAAGTCAAACAAACATTTGTTTCCATCTTATACCTCACAGTTGAGGCATAAGGTCCCCAACATTTAAAGTGTTTGCCTTAAAATTATTTAACACTTAACTCTTACTTTGGGCAAGTGCATATCGGAGGAAGCTTATGAAGTTTCTCACACCAACATGCAGAGGAAATGTGCCGGCCCAGGGAAACATTCTTGCTAATCTTGGGGAACTAATAGGATTAGGAAGAAACGCCCAGAACTGTGTCGCATTAAGAAATGTGACACCATTAACCAATTCATTCCCTCCAAAGAGATCAGACTCACCCTCATCTATTTCTTTTGGATGAAGTCTAGCAGTTTGATCTTTGACTGGATTTGGAGCCTCACTCTTATGGCTACCCACATTAGAAAACACATTTATTCCCGAATCTGTTAATACCTTGCCAAGTTGTTTGTCAGATTTGGTACGAGCATTACTACTGCAGATTTCAGAGTTTTGTTTCCCTTCTCGTTTCGAAAATCGAGCATCAAAACCAACATCAGAAATTTGTTTTGAACCATCGATGTCAAGATTTTCAAATCGGGAGGCGATAGCAGCTCCAGAAACAGTTGAATGAATTCCATGTTTTGTTAGCAAACTTGGTTCACTTCCACCTATGTCTCCTGTCAGACTAACCTTAACGTCTGGCACAACCTGGGAAAACTCAGTCAACTGGTTCACATTTTCTCCATCTCTAACAGGGTAAACTGCTACAGCCTCCATTCCTTTCCTGTAACTAGATAACGATGGGTCAACATTCAAATCTAAAGTTGTGTGTTTATCATTCCCCTTTCTTCAATTTTGTACACCACGTCCATCCCTGAAAGCACCTTTCCAAAGACAACATGTTTTCCATCCAACCAGCTAGTTGTTACAATCGTGATGAAGAACTGTGAACCATTGGTGTTCTTACTAGCATTTTCCAATGAAAGTAATCCAGGTCCAGTGTGCTTCAGCTTGAAGTTCTCATCATTAAACTTCTCACCGTAGATTGATTCACCGCCTCTTCCATCACCTAGTGTAAAATCACCTCCTTGAGTCATGAAGCTAGGAATGATTCTGTGGAACTTGCTTCTCTTGAAGTGGAGAGGCTTTCCACTCTTCCCAGTACCTTTCTCCCCTGTGCAAAGTGCTCGGAAGTTTTCTGCTGTTTTAGGGACTGTTTTCCCATAGAGGCCCATGACAACACGACCAGCTGGTTTACCATCGATCTCGACATCAAAGAAAACTTTGTGGGTGACTTCCCTCAGACTCTCATCTGACTTCTTTAATGCTTTCCGTCCTTTCCCCATGACATCAATGTACTCAACTGTTTCAGAAACTGCACAAGTCTTGAATGACAACAGTTCGTGAACCAAGAATCAGAATATACCGTCTTGACATCTCCAAGCGGGTAATCTCTGTTAACCCGCATGCTTTACAAATGGATACAGCATTAGCACTCCATGTTGTTCCAAAAGAAAGACGAGGTCCAAACTTAATAACAACAAAAGAAACACTTCTCTAATTCTCATTCTCAGAAAAAAACTCTCAGTCCCCAAATTGTCAGGCTCTATGTCCAAAGTATCAAGTTGAAATGTTGATACACTTATAAAGGTACCAAACATGTGGTAGCTTCTTGCTGATCAAGGAATCGAGCACACTCTGATCAAATGGGAGATACAAGAAACATAATTAGATCAACCCATCCACAATGTTAAATCATGAGTCTAATCAGAAACTTGATCATGAGCTTTACAGAACAACATATGTAATTACACTTTGAGCCCAAAATGGGGTGTAAAAGAATAGCATTCAAATACAAGACAAACCAATGAGCCGATACAATATATTAAAAATATGGTATCAAATTGGAACGATAGTAATTTCTCATTGGCAAGATATCAAACAGACATGCGAGACAAAATATCTTAACTTCAAATCGATTAACATGTTTGATATATTAGTTTAAACACGGAACTAAGATGTGTTTAATTTATATAACACACTGAGCACCACATATTGGAGGATATCAAATGTACCCACATGAGCTATTTTAAAAATAAAACTCATAGATAGGCTAGAAAAACTAATTTAGTCAACAATATTTTTCTGCCCGTCAGAATTTTTCAGGAACGTTTCTCAGTTTTGTAAAATATCTAAAAAATACTTTTACAACTCCAAAAATTCTGAAATTTGGTGTGGGTAACTATCAGGATGTCTACAATATTAGGTTAAAAGGATTTGTCGAAATTCCTTCTAAGTTAAGATATATACTCGAAATTCTACATCTGACCAAAAAACAAAACTCAATTTTGTTTTTCACTTCACAATTAATATCCTTTGTTTTCCAATATAATATCAACGTCAACGATCCAAAAATAAACAAAAGTTATTGATACTTAGCTCTTTTGTACTGGAAGTGATCGATTTGACGAAACGGATAAGCTCCCCAGATATCCGCAACAACAACATGACAAAACTTTGGAAAAACAGCATCTTCGATTGCCATATCTTGAAATCCTTTCCGTTGAACTTCTGTGGTTTTTTTCAACATCGTTCTTTCCCATTGTTACGAGATAAAACATAATGTGTTAAGATTGTTGGAATCTTGCAACAATGAACAACAGCATTAGATGTATCAGAATAATATATAAAGAACTAAATTAAAAACAACTCTACCACGAACAACTACGAGGGCGGAATCACAGTTTTAACAAGTTGTCCTTAACACATTAGTTCGCGGGTATACTCGAGAAGAGCAATGCTAAACCCCAACGTGCGAAGATGTGTCCAGGATAAGACTGCCCGATATAGCTTGTATTAGCACAATACAAACTACCCACTCTTGAACTTAGCAAGAGGAAAGGAAGTGAAATAAACTTTTAGAAAATCTAAGATCTATCTAAGTTTTACAAACTAACCACTCTCTAACTTAGGTTTCATAAGATTTATGTAGTAGGTATACTATCTAAGATCTTGATGTAATGAATATTTCCACAAACTTTTACAAAATCTGCTTATTATAAGATATATCCATTTCGGAAAAAAATAAAAAAATCTCGCATATTACTCATGTATTTTTGATCTAAATACTTTATAACTATCATTTTACATTGGGTAACACATTTAATCAATAAGTTGATTCAGATGAGTTGTTTATTTATCAAGTGTTTTTATAAATATCAACATCATCAAAACCAACCATATGTAAATAATTAGCTGTAATGTTGTTAGGTAAAAATAGTAAACTTCAAATCTTCCAAAGTCGAAGATAACGTAACCAAATATGCAATATGGTGTTGCTTGTGGTATACATGAGAGTAGCAAAAGCTATTTGGATTAGAACCAACACCTGACATGTTGAAGCTGAAGAAATATGATCCAAATAAAATAACACAAAACACAAAAATCAAAACATATATTTTAAGATGATAGGAATACTAAATCTACAATATAACATAATATGTACTATTTTAGAAGTATCACACATATTATAGATACACATATAACAGACAAACAGTGCAAACAAATATGTATTGATTCAAAAAAAGGTATACTATAAAAATAGTATATATCGAAAAGTTTAGAAAAACAGTACGTATTAATATGTACTGAAGCATCATTCAAAACATTTAGAAGAAAGAACAAAAATCATGATTCCTTGAAAAAATAAAAGAAAACCAAATAAAACCTATTATCAAACAACATGTAAAAAACACTGAATACGACGATCTAATGAACAAAATAGAATAATTACAAAATCAGTTTCAAAGATGAAAAGAAAAACTAAACCACGAATAAAAACGAGATCGATCATAGAATTCAACAAAATGTACATCATAGAAAACGTTAATCATCGGGATTTCAGTGTAAGAAAACAAACAAAAACATGAATCAAGTTAATTATCATGATTTCAATTAAAAAAAAAAGAACAAAGCATAAACAACAAATATAAGAACAAAGAAGAAGATTAAAGAAAAATACCTGGAGATTTGAAATCGAAACCCTAAAACTGAAAAACACCAACTAAAGCAGAAAGAGAAGAAATATCTATGAGTTTCCGATTGCCGATTTTTTTTTGGAAGTTTTGATTTTGGCTAGATTTATAGTTCGTACAAGAGAGGGATATTTATGGGATATTGAAAATCTATTTTTCATTGTCTTCACGTGATTTGGACGCGCAAGTAAGAAAACTAGTCCAAAAATAACTTTCTGGACTAGGGGTTAAACCGGGTTTGATGGTAAGATTAAGGGTTAAACGGGTCTCTAATATAGGATTATGTAGTAATTCCTATTTCTGGTTGTTCTGTCAAAGAAGTGACGGATATGCTAGATGAATACATACGATTAGAGAAGCGGATGAAAGGAATTAAGATCCCAGAGATGAAAGCATTTAAGACCTCAAAGATGAGTGTCGAATTGTCTCTAGTTACGATTGCATAACTACATATATATATCTTCATACTTTTGCTACCTTATGCTGCTTGAGCATATTATGTTGGAATCTTGCAACAATGAACAACAACGTTAGATGTATTAGAATAATATATAAAGAACTGAATTGAAAACAACTCTAACACGGACAACTGCGATGGCAGAATCACAGGTTCAACAAGTTGTCCTTAACACATTAGTCCGCGAGTATACTCGAGAAGAGCAATGCTAAACCCCAGCGTGCGAAGATGTGTCCAGGATAAGACTGCCCGATATAGCTTGTATTAGCACAATACAAACTACCTACTCTTGAACTTAGCAAGAGGGAAGGAAGTGAAATAAACAATCAAAAGCGCAAAACAAAGTGAGAAGATGTTGAAAAGAAGACAGGATAGTAGCCGCTTCTGGGATGATTTTTAACTCTGAAAACCGTTTTGTATTTATAGGAGAAGAGAAACCTTTAGGGTTTAGGATTTCTTGTAAAATAATGGATCATGGATAATTTCTAATTCGTAGGCCCAATACATAAGTTTCCCATTACATAAGCTAGCTCATGTATTATTTGATCACCCCATTTCACCCATAGTGGACATCCTTCCCTAAAATACCCAATGTGAGATTAAACTAAAGAGTTTCATTCATTCAAGGAAATGAGTGAGCATCCAAGACTAAAACCATTTAGTTTAAAACTCATTTTCTCCGACATATTATCATTCGAAGTCTTTCTTTTTTTGATAAATCGTGGGTTTTTTCACTGTACTTTGGTCTCGTTATAGTTTTTACCATTTTTTTTCTTGAAAGATGTTACCATTATTTCTTTATCTAAGAATTCACTCGGAGGAGATTGCCATACCAAAGCTGGAGGAGATTGCCATACCAAAGCTGGCCTTGCTCTTTCCAAAGTTGTCTAAGATCTAGTGCAAGATCCTGTGCTTTTCTATTTGATTTACTAAATATGAAACTACTACGAGATTACCATTTGAATATACGACTGTCTTATATATATATATGCAGCACAATACACAGCTAGTATTCAAAATCAATTGAACAATTACATTCATTTTCCAGGAGCAAAGTTAGTAGCGTAAGCCCATGCATTGTTTGCAACAGGATCGGCAATGTGGTCATAAAGGTTTTCAATTGGACCCTTTCCAGTAACAATTGCCTGGACGAAATACCCAAACATAGAGAACATAGCAAGTCTTCCATTCTTGATTTCCTTTACCTTCAATTCCGAAAACGACTCTGGATCATCAGCTAATCCTAGAGGGTCAAAAGATCCACCGGGGTAAAGTTTGTCTAGTCCTTCTCCAAGAGGACCACCACCAACTCTGTAACCTTCAACAAACCCCATTAGCACAACTTGAGTAGCCCAGATTGCAAGGATGCTCTGGGCATGTACCAAGTTGGGGTTGCCAAGGTAGTCCAAACCACCTTCAGAAAAGATCTGTGACCCAGCTTTGAACCATACGGCTTCTCCGAAATTGATACCGTTCTTTGAAAGAACTTCAGGGAAGACGCAACCTAAGGCACCCAGCATAGCCCATCTGCAGTGGATGACTTCGAGTTCACGGTTCTTGGCGAATGTCTCTGGGTCAGCAGATAACCCGGCTGTGTCCCAACCATAGTCACCTGGGAATTCACCAGTGAGGTATGATGGGGTCTGTTCTGAGAATGGTCCCAAGTACTTGGGTCTGTCTGGTCCATACCTGTTTATTTAAGAATTCCGAAAAGGAGTGTCAGATTCTGGTTTGAAAATATCAAAATATTCTACTGATTTACATGGGAGTTTTGTAATTACCACATGCTTGATTGAATGCTTTTTACGGTGCGACGCATGGAGATACGACCACCTTCGACATTGCCAACTTTGCGGATGAGCTCATTTTGCTGCTTCAAAGCAGTTTGACCAGCAAATGCAGACCTTGGAATTGCGGTGGTGGCCATGATTTTTTCTTCTTCTTTTTCTAGTGCTTCTTTGCTGCTCTCCTGTTCTTTGATATGTTTTCTAGAGTATGAAGAAGCTGATGAAGTTAAGTAAAGAAGTAGAGAGGTATTAGTCTATTAGATAAGGATCTAGATCGATGTTGTGGATAGACAAAATCTACACATCAGCATATTTCTATTGGTTCCCATCTTGATATTTCAATCTGATTTCTTTGTGGTAAGAGTTGAGAGTACTGGCTGCTGTTCTGCCAAGTGGACTTTCAATATTTCATGGTCGGTCCACTATGTTGTTGTGGTTCATGATAATCAGAAGATATTTCTTGTCAAATTTGAATGAATTGGTGGTTAAAGATGTGAATTTCAAACAGATCTTAAACCACACACGTGGATTAATATCAACCGTTTAATTTAAATTTATAAAGGTTCTAACGGGAGTGTCAAACTTCGTAAATACTATACCTAACCTGTTGTTAGAACATCGTAACAGTTTGACCAAAACCATTGGTTGAATAAAATTAAGGTATAAAATGAAAGCAGTCATATTCATATCCCTACTGCATATCTATAACCAACAAAAGAGATACACTATGCCTTAACTTTAAGTCTCCACAAGGTGTGAAGACACATCAATAACCAAGAATAACAGTGACTTAGTGAGACAAACTGTTCCAAAATAACTAATTATAAACAGCATCTCAGGAAACCAGCAAAATATTGCAAGTATTGTTTGTTTTATGAGGAAAATGGAAGCAGAACTAACAAAACAACCTTGTTTACTAGGTCAACAAAGGTAGCACAGAGTTAAAGTGAGGACAGGCAATCATCCTGCTGGTTCCAATCAAATGGATAAATGCGCTACCAATCCTAGCAGTTTGATACGAATCCCATAGTGCGTGTTATGTAACTTTCCAAATATTATATGAGATAATTATAAAAATACTCTAAAAATATATGTTCAGTTAGAAAATATTTCATAAAAGAAAATTATAAGAAAATACTATATCGTTATATTTTTTATCAACGTGTCGTTAAAGGGCACATTTGACCATATCAACGTTAAATTACTAACTTTTACAATTAAGCTAAAAACTTAGAAAAGAAACACATTGATGAACACTGTACCTCAAGATAAGTCCCCCCTGTAACATGTAATCGAAGCAAAAATTCAGAGTTCTAATGACATAGCTGCTAAGCCTCCTACTATACACAATTTTGTCTTTCTTTGTCATAGCAACAATGCACACCAATGGTTCTCACTTAAGGATATCATAAGTTGGTGAAAGAGAAGATTGATTAATAATGGTAATGGCCATGAGAGAAATAACAGAACACGAAGAGGATTTAAAGACTTGGGAAATAGGATACCTTGAAAGGGATACAAACTTATCTTCTTTTCATTTTATCAACTGATATATCTCTCTTTATATATATATATAACACCATTAATGCTCATTTATTCCCCTCTTCCTCTGTGTTATTATTTTCCCATTTTTTTGAATCCCTATGAGTAAGACGAAACAGATAGGTTTTTGATCCATCCTCTTCACATTCTCCAATTAATGTTTCACATAATCGTTCTCCAAGTTATTCACATAACAACAAAAAACATAGTAAATGGCAGCCATTCTTCGTCCCAGACTAAATCAACCTTTCCCTCTTCTTCTCGGCAATTCTAGGATTTTATTTTCTCTACCTGAATCAGGTGCATATTAACTTGATCAAATTTTCAGATTTATTTACTTCTTTAACAAAATGAGTGGTGTTGTTGATTGATAGAAGTACAAAATGAGTCTCTACAGGGACACCAGGTGCTCTAGATTAGTTAATTTATCAAAACCCCAAAGTTTTGACGTTTTGTTCAAAACCCTAATTTTGATTTTCTTGGATGAGCAGATTTGTGTTGAGCGAATAGAGGCATTATAAGTGAAATTTCAATTTGAATGTGAAAAGTTCTCGCGAGATCAGGTCAATTAAGGAAAAAGGATCAATTTTCAAGTCTTAACTTTATTTTATATCTCAGTTACTTGATCTCTTCTTTGAATCCACCTATAATATTTTATTTTTTATGAGTTTTGGTTATTTATTATGATTATTAAAAATCTTAAGTATTTGGATTACAACCATCAAAGCTGGTAATATAGTAAAATCAAATCTTTTAAAATGAAAACATAACATTGTTAAAAGAAGTTGATTCAGTCAAGGACTGTTAAACAGAGACCTATTCTCTTGGGTTTGTTAGAGTTTTTTAGATGTTAAACTTATCTTTACTACTTAGCGTTATTCATTCTTTATTTTCTCTCTTCTGTTAATTGTAAGGCTATAAAACGCCAAGTTCAGCTTCAATAAAATTATCACTTAAAATCTCAATTGTTTATGTTTGTAGTTTAGTTACTTTACTATCAAACTTTACAATTGGCATCAGAGCTCCCACTGGGCTTTGTAGAAAAGAAAGTAGCAATCTTCGAGTGATCTAACATAGAAATTATGAGTGAAGACAATACTTTAACAAAAATTCCTCATTTCGATGGTCACTATGATCACTGGAGATGGAAAATTTTCTTAGAGCAAAGGGTCTGTGGAGTGTGGTGAAGTTTGGTTTCTCAGAACCCATAGAAGGAACGAGGTTGACTAAGGCACGACAAGCGCAGCTTGACGATGCTAGAATCAAAGATCACCAAGTGAAACATTACCTCTTCCAGGCAGTTGATCGAACTATCTTTGAACAAATTTTGGATCGTCGCACATCAAGATTGTTTGGGACTCGATGAAGCATAATTTTGGTGGAAATCTAAAAGTGAAGAAATCTCTTCTTAACGCATTAAGGAGAGAGTTTGAAGTTCTAGAGATGAAGAAGGATGAAACCATCACTGATTATTTTGCAAGAGTGATGATGGTCTCCAATAAGATGAGGAGCGATGGAGAAGATATGCCAGAAAAGAAAATTGTAGAAAAAATCCTGCGTACCCTAACCGAAAAATTTACATATATTGTAGTATCCATTGAAGAATCAAAAGATACTGATAACATGTCCATCGATGAATTACAGAGTTCGTTAGTGGTACATGAACAAAAATTTCGACGAGACAGAAATGATGCTGAGGATCAAGTTCTGAAAGTCGAAGGTCGGTCAGGAATAAATATCAGAGGGAGAGGAACTTACAGGGGAAGAGGACGCGGAAGAGGAAGATCAACTTTCAACAAAGCTATTGTTGAATGTTATAAGTGTCATGACTTAGGTTAATTTATATATGAGTGTCCAAAGATGAATAAGGAAGCACATTATGCAGAGCTAAAAGAAGGGGATGAAATGTCGTTAATGGCCCATGTAGAAATGCATGAAGCAAAAAGGAGTGATGCTTGATTCTTAGATTCTGGTTGCTCAAACCACATGTGCGCAAATGAAGGTATGTTTTCAAGCTTAGACATAACTTTTTCCCACACTGTCAATATTGAAAATAATACAAGAATGAAATTTGCTGGAAAGGGTATTGTGAAATTAATTTTACAGGGAGTTTGCTACACCGTTGGTGATGTGTATTGGGTACCTGAAATCAAAAATAATATCTTGAGCGTCGGACAATTACAAGAAAAGGGAGTAGCAGTGTTGTTCCAAGATGGTGTGTGTTGTATTTATCATCCACAAAAGGGAAAAATGGAAAAATCAATTATGAGTGCAAATCGAATGTTCATTTTGCTTGTTGAACCATATGCCACAAAAAATGAAGGAAAATGCCTCCAAGTTTCAAATACGGATCAGTCAACACTTTGGCACTATCGTTATGGTCATCTCAGCTACAAAGAATTACGTACCTTGAAACTTAGAAACATGTTATAAGGCTTGCCACAAATTGAAGCTCCAGGCATTATTTGTGAAGCATGTATGAAAGGCAAGCAACATAGGACTCCATTTCCAAAGAGGGGTAAATACAGAGCAGCTGAAAAATTGGGTCTTATTCATGCAGATATGTGTGGTCCGATTACACCAGCTTCAAGCAGCCAAAAAAGGTATATGTTGTGTTTTATAGATGATTTTTCTAGGAAGGTATGGACTTATTTTCTCTTAGAAAAATCAGAAACATTTTACCACTTCAAATGTTTCAAAATAATGGTGGAAAAGGAAGTTGGAATGTCTATAAAATGCTTAAGAACAAATAAAGGAGGAGAATTCAACTCTGCAGAGTTCAGTGATTTCTGCAGGCATCATGGAGTGAAGAGAAAATTGATCACAGCTTATACTCCACAACAAAATGGAGTAGCCAAGAGCAAAAATCGCACCATGATGAACTTGGTAAGAGCTATGCTGACAGAGAAGAAAGTACCTAAGAGATTCTGGCCTGAAGCAGTCAGGTGGACGATTCACGTTTTGAATCGATTACCTACCCTTGCAGTAAAGGATATGACACCATAAGAAGCTTGGAGCGGAAAGAAACAGTCAGTTTATTAATTTAGAGTTTTTGGATGTGTGAGACATGTTCATATTCCAGACGCTAAAAGGAACAAACTTGAAGGTAAAAATGTGAGATGTGTTTTATTTGGAATTTGTAGCGAATCCAAAGGGTATAGAATGTTTGATCCAGTTAAAAAAAAATTATAGTAAGTTGTGATATAGTTTTCGAAGAAGAACGTGAATGGGATTGGAAATTTTTTGAAGATGAAACAGAATTGGATTGGGGCGAAAATTTTGAAATTGATGAGAACACAGCTGAAGGAGGAGAAATCATAAAGGAACCGACTGAACCAGCTTCACCAATTTGAACCAGCTGCTGAAATTGATTGTCCAACAGCCGTTGCACCAGATTTGGCAACAAGGGAGGGGAAAAATCGACGTCCACCTGTATGGTCAGCAGATTATGTTTCCGGTGAAGGGATGTCTGAAGAAGATGAAGCACACATGGCATTCTTGATGATTTCAGATCCTGTAAACTTTGAGGAAGCTGTCAAAAGTCCAAAATGGAGATTGACCATGGATGAAGAATCAAATCCATAGAAAAAAAATCAAACATGGCGCTTGGTGGTTCTACCAGCTGGTGCAAAAAAAAAAAAAAGGAGTAAAATGGATTTATAAAACCAAGCTAAATGAGCTTGGAGAAGTAGACAAATATAAGGCGAGATTGGTGGTGAAAGGCTACACGCAAGAGCATGAATTGATTATACATAAGTGTTTGCACCGGTGGCCAGGATGGATACTGTGAGGATGATCATAGCTTTCGCGGCTCAAAAGGCTGGAAACTATATCAGTTACATGTCAAATCAACCTTTCTACATGGGGAGTTAAAGGAAGATGTTTTCGTAGAACAACCAAAAGGCTATGAGAAAAAGGGAAGTGAGAAGATGGTATACAAACTTCAAAAGGCTCTCTACGGATTAAAACAGGCACCTAGGGCCTGGTTTAGTCGAATAGAGTCCTATTTTATCAAAGAAGGATTCGAAAGTTGTTCCAGTGAGCAGACCCTCTTTATAAAGAAGAAGGGAGGTAAAATTCTTATTGTAAGCATTTATGTTGATGATCTTTTATTTACTGGGGATGATGAAGAATTACAGGGGGAATTTAAATATTCTATGAAGAAAGAGTTTGATATGACTGACTTAGCTCAGATGAGATTTTTTCCTGGGAATTGAAGTAATACAAAGATCAGATGGTATTTTTATATGTCAAAGGAAGTATGCAGCTGAGGTTATAAATTGATTTGGGATAGAAAATTACAATTTTGTTTGTAATCCCATTGTTCTAGGACAAAAGATTGGCAAAGATGAAAATGGCACAAAGGTGGATGCAACCTTATACAAGCAGATGGTGGGAAGCCTGATGTATCTCAAAGCTACTCGTCCTGATCTCATGTTCATTGTAAGTCTTATTAGTCGTTTCATGGCATGTCCAACACAACAACACTTTGCAGCAGACAAAAGGGTTTTAAGGTACTTGAAAGGTACCGTGAACTATGGTGTATTCTATAAAATGGGATTAGTTAGTGATTTGATTGGATTTACTAATAGCGACTATGCCGTGACATGGAAGATAACAAGAGTACTTCAGGCTATGTGTTTATGATGAGTGGAGCAGCAGTAAATTGGTCTTCTCGAAAACAGCCTATAGTCACCTTATCGACTACAGAAGCTGAATTTGTTGCAGCTACTGCATGTGCGTGCCAAGCTATTTGGATGAGGAGGATACTTAAAGAGATTGGCCATTCACAAATAGAAGGAACAAAGTTGATGTGTGATAATGCTTCGACAATTAAGTTGTCCAAAAACCCAGTTTTACATGGTCGTTCCAAGCATATAAGGGTAAGATTTCATTTTCTTAGGGATCTTACTAAAGAATAAGATGTTAATTTACTGTTTTGTGGTACACGAGATCAACTTGCTGATCTATTGACAAGTCCTCTCAAATTGGAAGCATTTCAGAAACTGCATAAAGAACTTTGTGTGCACAATGTTTCTGAACTAATTCATGACAAAGAAGAATAAGTTCAAGGGAGGGATTGTTAAAAGAAGTTGATTCAGTCAAGGACTGTTAAACAGAGACCTATTCTCTTGGGTTTGTTAGAGTTTTTGAGATGTTAAACTTACCTTAACTACTTAGCGTTATTTTTGCTCTATTTTCTCTCTTCTGTTAATTGTAAGGCTATAAAAGGCCAAGTTCAGCTTCAATAAAATTATCACTTAAAATCTCAATTGTTTATATTTGTAGTTTAGTTACTTTACTGTCAAACTTTACAAACATGTTAACAAATTAAACAAGGAATTAATACAAGTATCAACACAATGATTTAACGTGGTTTGACAATCAAATTGTCTACATCCACGGATGATAAAGATTTAGATCATTTTTATTCATGTTTGTATGTTATAGAAAGATATCAAGTACATTATTAAAGTCAAATTAATCAATGAACAATTGAACTATCAAATCAACACAAGTCTTATACCTAAACTCTTTGCTCTGATCATATTCCTTATGTCTAATTTTTCCAGTCCCTACTCCTGTTTGAAAGTTTGGTATTTTAGTAAATTTCATCGGTCCCTACAATCTAGCTTTCCACCTATTAGTTCTTATCCATTCTTTGGAGCGAGGTGTATCCTGAGACTTGATTTGCGTATTTCGTATTTCCCTTAGTTTCTCGCTTAGTATCCCGCACTTCCTCTGCGGATTTATACTCAAGTTTTTGTTTTTGGATTTGGATGAACGTTGCGGTCTTATAAGAATTATGGCATGTCTGACATGTGGCCATTAAAAGTGACTTGTCATGCTTTGGTTTCTTTTGTTCCGTAACTTGTATAGCTGAGACGTGTCTTTCATGCATTGATATTTGTCAGTATCTTTTACTGTGTCAGGATTTCCTGCAACTTGTTTGTCAGTCATGCAATGAAGTTATCTATTTCGAGCAGTGTACCATGCTTTCCCGCAACTTATGTGTTGATCATACAACAATGTCTGTTTCAGTATTTCTTATAGAGTTTTATTTAAGTGTTTCTTGTTTTATTATAAACTGATACTCCTCTCATATTATTCGAATATGTGTAGTTTGTGATTTAAGACCCTCATATTTATAGTTTAATTTGTAAGGAAATAATAATTTTAATAAAGTTTGTAGTAGAGGATACTATAACCGGGAAGAAGGAAGCTCCCAAGACAAACCCAGAAAAACTTAAATCAAAATAATAGGTAAAAGAAGATTAAGAAATAAAATCATTGATTTCCCCAAAACAATTTTTTTCCTCGCCAATTTATTATGATAAACTTCCTTAAACTTACTGTACATTTTTTAAATCCTTTTTCTTCTTCAATTGAATGCCAATTTTAATTGAAAACTTGCCATTTTTAACGGGAAGCTCCATCTTCGATATCCATATTATCTGTTTGTCAGACTCTACGTATTGGATCCACCTACTTTGACTACTCTTCTTCCTACCCGTATAGAGGGAGGATCCAGATCCCTAGGCCCCTCTTCTTTTGCTCGATTGTCGGTTCGTGCGTACCGTACATTCGTTACAATCGGCCGGTCAATACAGACGGATTTCTTTGCCGCTCTTTTAATTTCTTCTTGCAAGAGACGTCTACCGGTGGTTGACCTTCCACTACTGACTCTAGGCACCTACACGCACTAAAATAAATATATTTAAAAATCTAAATAACTTATATTTGTATATGTGTTTTAAATCCGCATCTTTTTAAAAATTACGAATTTAGAGTTTTAATTATTTTTTTCTTTATCTCAGGGAGTTTTAGGGTGTTGTTGTTGAATTGAAATTGATTCATATATCTTCGATATTTTTCTTCTTTCATGATATCCTCTAAAATAATATTACATTTTTTTTCCGCTAGAAAATAAGTCAATGGTTTAAGTAGTTAAAAGGGTTTCTAGAAGTAAGGGTTTAAGAGTGAGAGATTTAAGATAGAGAGGGTTTGACTAGTTCTTAAGTATTTTAGATGTCTTATACATCCACAAAAACTAATTTATGAGTTATTGTTCTAATTATTTATTATTTTCTTCGTTGAATGGATAAAAAAATATATACTCCAGTTCCTCGTGGAACAAAATAAGAAATATGACTTTTTTAAAAATCTTAAAGCTAAATTTTATAATATAAAAGATAAAGTTACGATAAATATATAATATCTTTTTTATTTGATTAAAAAGTATTGAGAATAAATAAATAACTATATACGGTGAGTTTCTAAAAATATCATAATAAAAAATATATAAAAGATATCAAATTCTAAGATTCTTAAAAAAGAAATTGTATCATTTTCTTATTTAAAAAAGAAAAAATATTTTAAAATAAAGAATACGGTACGAATTCTTAAATATCTTCAAAAATTCACGTTTAATACGTGGTCGATTTTAAAATATTATGTTGTATAACTCGTGACTCGAAGAATCTTATTCGTTCTTATCATTACCGCCCACCTTCGATATTGTATTGGACAAGTACCAGCCGTATTTCAGTTCCAACAGTTGACTCCGCATTTTGGCCTTAAAATATGTGGAGTTGAATGGAAAGTCCCCGTCTACTTGTGGCCTCAATTATGTTCAGCATGAAAGGGGAGTTTTATTTCCGGGTAACTTAAGCTTTTAATAAGTTTTAGTCTACATGTATATTTGTCGTTAAGAGTAGTAAAATGTGTTGTACCAATATTTTTTTACGTAATTTGAGCATATCATATTAAATGACTTGGTACGATATGACGTAATACGTTAGGTACATCGACATAACAGGTCAAAGCTGTCATTAAACCTACCTCCTCGAGATAGGATACCTAGCTGTACCTACCATTTTTGGAATTTTAGTAGCTACTAGGAGCCTAGGACCACGTATAATATAATCCCACAAGTGATGAATGACACCTTGATCCTTAAAATATTGTGATAAAACTATGTTTTATGTCGGGGGATAAACGGAAGCTACTGCAAGCGGACCACTATGGACAAAATCAAAATCATAAATAATGAACCCACTAGTGAGGCAACATGTTTGATTGGACTCATATTTTGGTTTTTTGGTATATATAAAACGACCTACCTGCATGAGGTTGAGCATAATTCGTCTGCTCATTATTGACTTGTGAGGTTACAACATGGGAGCTACTCAACCAGAATGCAGAAAGAAGGAAGGGGCAAAAGTTAGCAGTGATACTAGTACTGACCGGAGAAACTTCTCGAGATTGTTTCTCTATTTATTCAATATGCCCACTGCTTGCTACTTGGTTGAAGGTGAGTAACTACTTATTAAATTCTTTGCTATGGCGAAACTGATAGCTTGGAGCGGGTGCATGATGGATCAGTCTACTTTCTGCAATTCTCGCTAAATTAACCTTGTTGTTGTATGTCATGCAGGTGTTATCATCAGCCATACCCTAGTTGAATATGGTGTGTTGGTGTTGTTGATGTCATATCTCACATTTGTTTTCAAATACTCACTCGTAAGTGCAGACGCAACCGTGAACATTTTTTACTTCATCACTTGGATACTGGCCATATTTGCAAAGTTCTGTAATTACGGGTTGGATGTTACTTCATGGTGCTGGTCAACTGTATATCCTCCATTCTGGTAAATGATCCAATTTCTCCCATTCCTTTCTCATATATTATCTGAATTTTCTATTACTATCGACTACATGTGGTAAATATTTCTTGCTCAAATGCAACTTCATTTTTCACCAGGCGTTAGTGGTTCTTCTTATGAGTCTTGAACCCAAGTCAGTTCAAGGCTTGCATGGAGCATTAGTTCTATTAGCAGTAGGCCGTGGTGTCTTTCTCACGACATGTAACGAAGAATTATTGAAAGCTCAAATGAAGAAAGCCAACCGAGTTTCTAACGAAGACGATGAAAAGAGAGACGATATTCGTTCTAGGATTTCCATGATCAGAGCCAAGATCGTAGGTTTTGGTTTGTCTAATTGGTTACTATATATCCAAAAATGGAAAGACCAGTTTCTGATAACTTGATAAGTATATATATCCTGTCTTTCACAACCTTCTGTTTGTTTGTTTGGAAAGTTTCATCAATCATGTCCTCTACTAGTTTTAGTTTGTTACGATCCCCAGAGGATGAGGATGATCATTCTGAACACTATCCAAAAGCAGGAAACACGGAAAGAGCATTGCACCGTAATCAGCAGAGTGGAATAACGAGAACTAGTCACAAAAGCGTGGCTCCAATATGTTTCACATTCCTCATGTATGGCATAGTTCGCTCAACAGGGGAAACTTTCTTTCAAGAACAAGCAAGATCCGTGGACACATCTAGTATTGGCGGTATAAGATCCATGGACACATCTATTTTGATGTTACAGATTATTACTAGAACTTCAAGATTCTTTATCAGTCATCTGGTTTATCGTGTTTTGCCTAAAAGATCAAGAACAGGAACACTTTCAACACTGATTAGAATGGAGTTTGGGATGTTCTTTTCAATTGTTACTTGTTCAATTGCTCAGTACACAGAGATTGTGAGATTGACTGCTATCAAGAACAACAACTTGGTCCAAGTACAACCTCGTGGTGATTACGAGGGTAACATTGGAGTTTCCATTTTCATTCCTCAGTTTATTGCACTAGGTTTCGTTACTGGGTTTGCAGGGGAAGGCCTTGAGGTTTTCTTCGAAAACGAATACTCAAATTGGATCAAGTCATGTGCAAAAATTATTGTTCAAGTTTTGACTGGAATAGGATACCTTCTCCATATAGTCTTAGTTTTGGCTCTAACATCAGCTACCAATAAACTAGCCGGTGTGACTTGGTTTACTAATTCTCTAGATACGAGTCGAGCCGATCTCTTTTATCACACTATAGCCGTAATGTGTGTACTCAATTTTATCCCACTCTATGCTTTGGCCTCAACTTGTTATTACCGAAAGATTAAGATCCGGAAGTTTTTGTTGTTGGGTGGGATGTAACAATTAACCTCACAAAATTTGTAATTAAGCTATTTGCACCACTACTTTAAGTTCTCTTGTGGTTTATCACTTTTATCTTATGCTGTTGTTTGGCTTCCTGCGTTAGATACTATGTATGCAACTTTTGGCATTCAATATTCGCAAATAGTTATGGCATGAAACATCACTAAAAGCACAGACTATCCATATAAGTACTGTCGTGGCTTTTTGGTCATCAAAAAACAAATCTTGCTCACCTATAGGCATAGATTCTTCCCTTGAAAAAATAACATAAAAATGAGCGGCTTAAATCTGCTCACGTAGATCACAAATTACCTTTCATTTTTATTCGTGTGTACATTGCTTATTTGCGTGGCGAAATAATAACCAGGACAAATCCAAAGAGTACACAAACTGCAAAATCGAACATAAATTTAACAACTAAACAAGGCTCATGCTTCTGCTTCGTCGATCTTTTCATCCACTCTAGCACGCGAGCTTCTTATAGACCCACCTAGCATGGGTGATCATATGTCAAACATTACATTGTTTTCTTTGTCGACATTGCAGAAACATCACAAAACCATTTCTTAGAGATGACAACTGATCCGACATCATCTGTTGGGTTTTTAATCAGGTTATATTAGAAGATGTTAACAGGTATTATTTTTCTTCCCTAGTAGTTTCACTCGACGTTGATTTCCAGACCCTCAAATGAATGAGAGACACCGTTTCGCTTACCAAAGTTGTAGAACTCGTGTTCTATAGTTTTAGCAATATATTTATCTTCTGAGTTTGGTTCTGGTAACATCACGTGGAACGGTCCGTGTTGGATAGGACTCCTCATAGATTGCTGCTTGATGTTAATAAAGCTGTTGATGGAAGGCATGATCCATGGAGAAGCAGTAGTTCACGTTTGAACGGCAAGATGAACCTTCTCTCCTGCATAAATGAGGGAGCGATTCTTTGTCCATAACCTACACAATTGATGCCAGAAGAATTAGAATTACAAAGTTGTATCGTTTCGTAAGCGTTCACTATCCCATAAGTTGTATCCTTTTCTATGTCATTTTTATGTCGAAATTTTTTTTACCTTCAATAACTCTTCTTTCCCACTCCCTTGGAGCACCTGAATTTTCTTCCTTGTTCGTTCTTGCAAAAGAGGCTTCACAATCTGGTAGAAGTTGATGAAGTATTTTTTAAGCTTATGAATAGATGTTTCTCGTCAATGAGACTATGAACTATTGACAAAGTGAAAACTCTGATCGAGAAATCCTTTTAGACTAACCTTCCAACATGATGAAAATATATATGGGGCATTTACAATGTAGTATACATTGGTTTTCTCCGGGTAATTGAGTTCATCAACAGTAGATATTACAGTCAGTAGCTGCATCAATAGACAAACAAGCTAGATCAAGACATTGGATTGATGATAAAACAGCAAACTTAACATTTTCAACAGTTCATATCATACAAGAACATGTAAGCAATATATGCATACCTTTATAAGGCTGAGTGCGGAAAGCTTTAGACCAGTCATGTCCAAAACCTTCAGACAGGTCCCAATATAACGTCCAAACTTCTTTGTTGCATGAGGCTACACCAGACGCTATACAATCAGAACTTGGAGTACACTATAGAGTGCTAAGAATTTCTCGATATGATAAATTAAACTCACCAACACAACACGGTCACGATATTCATTGATTTGGATATGTGACTGGACATAATAATGGACCAAAAGAGAGAAAATTCCAGTTAAGTATCATGGAACGGCATGGTTCTAGACATTAGGTAGATAATAAATGCATGAACGTAACAGAGCATATTTTTATTCTCACCAAACCTTTGTCAAATGTGCTTTTCCCAACACCAATAGCAAAGACAGGAAGGCCCTGTCAGAAACAAGGAAAATAGTTTTACAAATATGAAACAAACAGACTAATGGACTAGGATGACATCAGTCAGCAAGGAATGGAACATGGATATGCACAAGTAAATGAAGTGCAAACTAGAAATAGATAGTCGTACCCCTTTTGAGTAACCTGACATTCCTAATAGATGGGAATCCCTCGCACCTCTGTATAAATCAGTGGGAACAATCGGTTTCTGCGTAAAGAAGGACGACTATTATTGAATTGATGACATATTTTCACGACCATCAATAATTAAACCTGGCGTTTTTGAAGCCGACTAAAAACCATTTAGGTACGACTAATAAAATAAAATAAGGTTATTTTGAAATAATCTTAATACATCCCTTATCCATATATTTTTTATAATAGCTAATCTATCCTTGCTTAATTAGTGTTAATTTTGATTAATTAGTTAATTAATTTGGTTATAGTTAGTGTTAGAAAATTATTTGAGTTAGTTTTGGAATAGAAATCAAGAGTGTTTTAGATTGATTTTTCGAGTTATAGTTTTGTACAATCGGTAGGTTCGTGAGTTTTATTCTTACCGATTGTACAATCGGTAGTTTAATGGAGTACTTAAACTACCGATTATAGGCGTCGCCCCAAATTGAATTTCTCGAAACCTTCCAGAATTTCTAACTCTTCATCTTTCACAATCGGTAGGAATTGAAAATTTATATCTACCGATTGTAGCCTGAATTGAATTAAACTTTAAAAAATTTAATTTTGTAATCGGTAGTTTAAAGATCAAATTAACCTACCGATTATATTGGTTTTTTTGTTCCGGACTTTTCTTGCCATAATCGGTAGTTAGTGAACATAAATAACTACCGATTATGGATAATCGGTAGCATGGGAAATAAATAACTACTGATTGTGTTTAATCGGTAGTTTAGAAACATAGTTATCTACCGAATATGCCGATTTTAGTTGACATCTAACCTCGTAAAACTATTTCAACATCCGAAGAAAAACTTGTTCGAATAAACTTACTACATATTGTTCATTAAACTTGTTCAAAAAACTAAAACATCCGAAAAAAACGAAACAAAACACATCATAGAAATTCTCATGAAATTCTTCCACTCCTTGTTACTCTCGAATTGGTCATAGTTTCAACCCGCTTCTTCTTCTTCTTCTTCTCGTTCCCCTTAGGATCAGCCTAAAGTGGACCTATGTACTCTCCAGCTTCATTGTAGTATGGGTTTATGCCTGAGAAGTCTTTCTCCCTGAAGAAGAGTCGAGGATCAAAAACATAGATATATGCCTCGGAAACGGTTGACGAATTGATTCCAATGGTTCTGAACTCCTCTATCACCGTCTTTTCCTTTTCCTTCTTTGATTGTTTAGGTAAAGATTTAGGAGCCATTTTCAATGGAGAATGAGAGTAAAGGGAGTAGAAGAATCGGTAGAGGAAAAGAAATGGAAAAGGAGGTTGTTATAGTTGAGAATAGGTTGAGCCATTAATATATACGGTTACTTCTTCGATGTTGGAGAGTTAAAATGTATTGGAGGTGCATAAATGAGAACAGGTCACCCTCCTTATATAGATTACAATCTTAACGGCTCTTTTAAAAAAAAAAAAACTGTTGAGGCCTGGTGTAACAAGAGTGTACATAAAATATGTACATTAAGTTCGAACTAATATTAACAATCGGAAGTTTTGGGATCACCATTATCTACTGATTCTAATAAGTAGCCCCAAATTGGAAATCGGATTTTTTTTTAAAAATTTTAACATTTTGTACAAGCACAATCGGTAGTTTAAGAAATTCTTAAACTCTGATTATAATAAGTAGCCCCAAATTAGAAATCGATTTTTTTTTTATTTCAACATTTTGTACATGCACAATCGGTAGTTTAAGAAATTCTTAAACTACCGATTATAATAAGTAGCCCCAAATTGGAAATCAAAATTTTTAAAAAAAATTCATCATTTTGTACAAGCACAATCAGTAGTTTAAGAAATTCTTAAACTACCGAATATAATGAGTAGCCCCAAATTGGAAATCGATTTTTTAAAAAAAAAAATCATTTTATACAAGCAGAATCGGTAGTTTAAGAAATTCTTAAACTACCGATTATAATAAGTAGCCCTAAATTGGAAATCGAATTTTTAAAAAATATTTTAACATTTTCTACAAGCAAAATCGGTAGTTTAAGAAATTCTTAAACTGCCGATTATCATATAAAAAGTGGCCAGGAACAGGCAGTTCCTGGGGTAAATGCAATCGGTAGATATTTATCTACCGACTGTATTACGCTAACACAATCGGTAATTTGTTCAAACTACTTAACTAATGATTATAATATAAAATTTGAAGAAAATAACTTGTTAAAAATAAATTCATTGCAAATCAATTGATAACTCAAAAAAAAAACATAAAATCCTTTCAAATGTTAGACATTTAAAACCAGTAATGTTAAACACTAGACATATCCATAAAGTTACTAACCACAATCTAATTTCTAACTCTTTGGTTTTGGTACGAGGAGCACGAACACCAGGGGATAACAATCTTTCAGCATCAGCTGCATTGGCTTCACCCTCAGGGACATTTGCTTCAGGAGCAGCACTGGTTCAACCGCGAGATCTTTTACTGTGCTTTCATGTTACCCTCTTCGTCTTATTCATAGATTTCTCTCCAAACTTGATAGCATAGGCTTCATTATCGATGTTGTCAATGAGGTCTTTATGCTCTCTCATCGTCTCAACTGATGGAAGCACTCCCTCATTTATGCACCCAGCTATCTTCTTCGAGAAAAATGCAAACCTTTTTTTTTTCTTTTTAGGCAATAACAATCAAACGACTATTATCTAAAATATTGAGTTGTAATACTAAAATCAAAAGGAAATAACATTATGTACAAACCTTTCATAGCCCGAGGGTTTGTCTTTGATGATGCACCTATATTCGGAAACCCTGGTGTTCTTTCCTTTATCTTCACGGATCATGTGAAGATGGGAATGTTGCCGGTACCATACCATATAGCCAGGGTCTGCTTCATCAGCTCGGTGACAGGTCTCCCCTTGTTGATCATAGATTGCATCCTGTTGTCCCAATTTTCAACAGATGGGTTACCAGAGTAAACAATTGTGATTGGGTCCTTACCACAAACATAATTCTTCACGTGCAACTCGAACCTTCTCCTCAAACGACTCCAAGGTTCTTCTTGGATATAACCTAGTTGACTCATCACCCTTGTGGAATTGTACATGACATATCCAGTTGGATGCCACAAGGGTCCATAGCACAACGTCAACTCAAACCTTCGCGATATATGACTACTAGCTCGGTCTTCCCTGTATGGATCAAAACAAACATCTTTGGACGCCATCGAGTCTAATTTCCTCCTCAAAGAAATCAACTCCTGCTCCTTGGTCCTTGAATGGTTTCCCTCAAAGATGTATTTTGTGCTTCGGGGTGTGCCTTTCTCCCATGTCGGATTCTCTCTGGCCAACTCGAGGGACGGGAAATGGTCATAGATCCACGTCTAATGTACATATCAAACCAATTATGAGAAAATTGATTCTTAAAAGAGGAAAAAATAAATAACAATAAAACCATCAATGTAGTTACCAAAATACTTGTAGTAAGCTCATGTTGCCGGAAATTTGGCTAGTCTGTTCCATGCATTCCTTTTTCATCTCTTCCATCAAGAACGCATGACATGTCGTGCCCCACGAATAGCGGCGAACTTTCTAGAGGGGATGCAAAAGTTGTAGGAGGTTGGCGTCGACCCGGTTGCCACTAGCATTGGGAAAAATTACACATCCCAAAACACATAGAACATATGCAGTGGCTGCAGCTTTGACCTAGTCATCGCTAAACTCTGGGTTCATCTTTTCTTTATCCAAGGTGCCTCTGAACATTTTCATCAGTTGCACCATGCGAATTGTATGGTTTTGTAAGAAGCGCACCGTTTGAACTCTTCATCGGATTTCGCTCGGTCCCAACCAAGGCACCTCTCAGTGTAAACATAAAGCTGGTCCCAGCTTAACTGCTTCACATAATTAAACTTCACCGCCGTACCATGGTCGGTGATATCTAGAATCTACACCACATCATCGGGGGTGATCGTCATCTCTCCCCATGGTATGTGGAAGGTATCGGTCTTAAGATACATCCTCTCCATGAAGGCCGATATCGACACCCGGTCGTGAAGTAACATTGAATTCTCGGCAGCTGTAGATAGCCCCGATTGCAGTATAATTTGCTGGAACTGTTGACACTTACTTCAACGGCCAATCGTTCATCTTTGTTGGTGCAGTCGTAGGTTTAGTAGACGAACCTCATTAGAATGGTCCTGATATACACGATGAATTAAAAAAAAAAAAAAAAGAATAACAGTTAACACTTCTATGAATAAAAAGACAATATGTTAAGAATGGTGTTCTATAATTATTACCTTTTTTGAGTAAATCTCTTTTGCCCAAGAGTCTTTGTACCCAAACAATAGATCTCCTCCATCTCTTGGGAGGCCAGGGATTTGACCTTGTTGTAGACCCTTCATCTTCAAAGAGTCGGGGACCTTGTGTCCTCCTTTCTTCTTAGCTGGCTTCTTTGTGCCACTTCTTTCTTCTTCTCTATCACTTGGTCATACTTCATCAAAGTATCTATCTTGTGGAGCAATTGGTCCTCATTCTTCTAGGTTTGTACTTCTTGGAACACTTGATTGAGTTCCTTCAGTGATAACAATTCCACTAGCACTATTTTTTCTTTTGCACTAGCAGTAACCTTCTTCCCCCCTTCACGACGAGGCCCCGATAGAATTGTATCGTGGGAATGCTTAGATCGCATTTCCCTTCTATGATTGACAAGATAAAGAACAATTATTTCCAACAAGACGTCGTTTATTTAGTACATAATCGGTAGACAAAGTACATTAAACTCACCCAATTGTTCATAATCGGTAGTTAAAAAAATAACGTAACTACCGATTGTGCATAATCGGTAGTCTAAAAACAACTTAACTACTGATTGTGCATAATCGGTAGCTCGGACTCTACATTATCTACCGATTGTGCATAAAAAAAATGGAACACAGAAGTCTATGGACACACGTACAATCGTTAGTTACATAAAAAAATTAATTACCGATTATGTGTAAATTTGGGTCCAGTAATACAATCGGTAGTTTATTTCTAAATCTAACTACCGATTGTGATCGATGTTTATGAGGATTACTAACTTGCATAATCGGAAATTTAACCCTATATGAAACTACCGATTATATGTAAATTTGGAGACGGGAATATAATCGGTAGTTTAGGTGTAAAAATAACTACCGATTGTGATCGATGTTTTTGAGGATCATTAACTTGCATAATCGGAAGTTTAACCCTATACGAAACTACCGATTATCACTAAATTTTCGTACAGGAATACAATTGGTAGTTTATGACTAAACATAACTACAGATTGTGCATGATGTTCATGAGCAGTGAAGAACACTAACATAATCGGTAGTTTAATACAACCATGAAACTACCGATTGTGGAATCTAACCTAAAACCCTTGATATTCTAGTGACTAATTTATTCGATTGAATCAATATAAACACAAATAATGGTAAACCCTTACCTTATTGGAGTCATTACAAAGTTCTGGAGAGTCTGATTGTCGGAATCGGTCTCCGTTTCTAGGTCATCCTCTTCGCGTTCTTTGCGTTCTTCGTGTTGTTCTTCAACAATCTCTCGATCTCTTATTCTTGTGGAAAAATCCAGCCACTCTGTATTAGGAGGTTGACGAGTTGTTTTCTTCTTTCTTGCCATTTTTAGATTGTAATAACGACGATGAATTGGTTTACGATTATACTATGCTTTGGTTTACGATTAATTGGTTGAAGATGAATTCGAATGTGCCACAATCGGTAGTTTGAAAAAATAGAAGAAGAAGAGAAAACATAAATTAAAAATCGGTAGTTTGAGAGGAAGTAGTGTGAAATAGGTGTAGGTTTTATTAGTGAAAGGCTTTGTGGTAATTATTTGATTAGTAAAAGGGTATTTTAATATTTTTACATACCCCTAGGTTATCCCTTTGCCCATCCATGAAATTGGGTTAAAAAAATCACCATAATTAGTTTTTTGTCGCCCCTCAAAAACGCCAGGCAAATCTTCTCTTAACTTGCATTAAACTTAAATTCAGGATAAGCCCATCCTTTCTAATCAATCCAGGACCCTCACAACTTTGAAATTACTCAATAACCCTAACCATTTTTATCAAAACTTGAACGGCATCTAACACCAGGTCTTGGAATGTTTTTACGGCTTCAAATCCAACATAGAAAAACATCAAACTCTCACCAGTTTCCTTCTCCGTCTTGGTTCAAATGAAACTCATATATGTTCTCACCGGTTGGTTTGTTGTTACCGTCCCTACTTGAGATATGTTATATGTGGTATATATTGGATGCATATTCGTTATAAGATTCTCTTTTATCGGCTTTAACTTCTCGAATTATTATGTTATATTGTCTTACTTGGAAAATTTGGGTTTCTGTGTTGGAGTTTTTAGCTGCAACACTTTCATTGTGGTTGTATTTTTTTTAAAAAAAATTTGTGAAAGCTAATTATGTGATCATATAAATTATATGACCCATAAGTTGTTGAACGCCAAATATTGACGGCAACAGTAAGTGAGACTCGTAGAGTACATGCAAGCTTTTCGTTGTTGATCACAGAAGATAGGACAAGGCTGTGCGGGTTTGCTGGATGGTTTGATGTTCATTTCCTAGTACGTGTTTATTCAACATTCTTCATGATAATAAGCTAATACTATATGGGCGTGCATTGAGACAGAATGAGGGACTTGAGATTTTCTTTTGCTTTGGTTTCAGGGAAACAAGGAAAATCCAGCTAAAAATGAGGTTGAGTTGACAACTGCTCCCAGCATGGAAAACAGGACACATTGGGGCCAACAGGTACTGATACCCTGTGAAGAAAACTACCAACTCATTCCAAAATGTTACATTCTCTTGCAAACTCTGAAACCTAATTGTGGTTATTATGAAGTAACATTGCTAGTTTTATAGGAGCCATTTTATCTCTCAGTTTGAGTTTTTATTCCTCCTGCATGACATATTTTCAAAGATAGGGCCAACATTTGATGTATTGTAATATGGGATTCCTGTTCCAAAAAACTGACTAGGTCAAATACTCATCATTGTTCATCCCATTAGTTATTTTTAGAGTCAGTTGAACATGTCGGCTGTAGAGAAAAAGAAGCAAATGTTTTTTACAAGTTATAACATCAGTAGGTGTGTCGGAGACACTCATATGCTATTCTCTGCCAGCAATGTGGTAAAGTCAACTGAATTTTCTTTGCTTTAAGTCAGATTATATAATGAGGGTATTAGGCAGAATGAGTCACAACTTTGTTTTATAATCCAGCAATTGTTGTGTGAACTTATTCTGTATTTGTGTATTTCTGAATCTGTGCAGGTGTTCCTCCTGCACCCTTCTGTACATGTCAGAGAAGGGGATGAGTTAATTGTCTCTTTTTCGATGGATTGTTCCAAAGAAAACGATCGGTTGATGGTGTTTGAGCTTAGTTGTGAGATGCGGGAGGCATCTGGAAACAGTCCAAATGGTTTCCAGTACCCTAACTCTTCAGATCATGGTGTGTTAGTTTCCTTAAATTTTGTTACATGGTGTACCATTTATTCTATTACGATTCAATTTTTCCCTATTATAGCATTCATTTTTCGTTTATTTTACGGTTGCTCCTAATACTTTTTTCATTGTGCAACGTCCAATGTTGACGAGAGATATCAAGATGGCCAAATTTAATCATCTAAGAGGCGTCAGAGAACAATTGCGTAATAGCCGCATCCATATTTGAGATTAATTATATCTTTTTCATCCTACGAGTGTTTTCGTAAATCTTGTAACAAGATAATCATATGAATTTGTTTTATTAGAGTTTCTTTTACTCTGTAGAATCCTCGAATTTGCATATTTAATGCCCAAATTTATTAAACTAAAATAACTTAAAAGTATATAGAAGAATATCGATCCATTTAGTCTCATTGGGGATGAAAGACATCAAGAACTTTAAACTTTAATTCGGTTTTACTCTGAGTCGCATGATAGAGGGCTTTTTAACAAGCTCATATCACCAAAATCCAAGGTTCAGAGCTCAAGATATGGTCAAAATCAGGGGTGAGCAAAGAGTAAAATCCGTGGATTTGGTGCAACCCACATCTGGTCCATCTAAATGGTGGGTGCTAGATTTTTATCCGCATCTGATCCATTACCCGTAGGTTTAACATCCGTGGGTGAACGGATTAATAGGTTGGATGCAGATGGATCTGCGGATTTTTATTAAAAATTATTGGTCCAATCTAAGGAAAGGTTTTTTCTCTTCGAAACCCATTGCAAGGGGCGATTAACTAAGACGAAAGCACTAGTAAAAATATTATTTACTTAATGATTTATAACATTCTAAATCATCCTTAGATAAATATCATTACATGTTTAACTGAACCCTCTCTGTGTGTCTTGTCTCTCATCTGCTGTCGCTTTGCTGACGATATCACTAGCACTTAATTGTTGCATACTCAAAATCTAAGCAAGCACCGGAACAACCTACTTGCTTACAAGGAAGTTTAAATCTAAGGCTTAACTCTGCAACAAAGATATTGTCTAGAGGAGACAAAGCTAATAAGATTTCTTGTTGGACATATACATGAAGAATCAATCCAGATGACTTGATCCTCTATTTGAGATGAGGCGGACCTGTTTCAGAAAGCGCTGACCATATCCCCACTTTTGCTCACAGCAAGATAACATTCCTGACAAGAACGAGGGCGCACACTATTCCCAGTCAAGGTTTGTGCTAATGGGCACATATCTCAATCTTGGGTAAGACAGGGCCAACCAAGTTTCTTCCCTGACCAATGGGGCTCCTCATAGGCGTACTCTCTATGACCCTGCTGGTAGCTTTTCAACCAATATGACTGGATCAGAAGTTTAACCCATCTACACTTCCCCTGGCTCACGAATTAAAAATTTCGGGGAAGAACGTGGGCATCTACTAATCACAGTCAAGACTCACACTAAGGGGCACTTATCCAGTACTTGGAAACTAGAAGCCAAGTATACCTTCTTCTACTCTTAAAATTTGAATTATGCGTATTTAATCATTATAAGGATACTGTCGCCATATAGTGCTTACCGTGTAACATTATTGTTCCTCACTAAGAAGGGGACTTAATGTAGATGGTGAGTTTTTGACAAGGGTTAAAATTGTAAAATCGCCCTTCTGCCTGGTTGCAGGAACATAGAAATATCTGGACATACTTGTACGCATACTTCTGACTTCACCTCAAAACATAAAATATTGTATTCCTCCTTATATTCCGCAGGCGAATTGAGGAGACAGTCTCTACAAAAGGCTACAGGCATTCCATGCTAACAATGTAGTCTAAAATCTCTACATAATGAGTCTCAAGCTCCTAGAAGGGTTTCCCACTAGTAGAGCAAACTTGAGTCTTGTCTGAACAACTACAAACATTCTAAACTGGTCTCGTAGCCTCCTCAATACTCACAATATTTATGCCATATCGAACTAGTCTCAAGTCGCATAAAATTCCACGGTTGAATTCCTTGAACTTATCTCGAGTGCGCATTGATGTTCTGGTAATATCTACCAAATTCGGGAATAGCTAATGCTTAAACCCCAAAACAACACTCTAGCTTAACGCTTCGTTCGCAACAAACTCATCTCAAATTGCTCCTCTGAGCTTAAATGTGTCATCATAACACTTTGCTTAAATATAAGCCACAAATAATGCGCCATTCCTCTTGGATGCGCCACTCCTCTTGGTCATTTCCTCTTCCAATAATGTATACACCTCGACCAGTCCCACAAGCTGAATCTGCTGGTTGAATTCCAGAACTGTTAACATGGCAAAAGATTCCGACATGGCGTGCTCCAGAAACTCTAACACCAGTAGTTTCATTAGGGTTATTCGCAGGAGGCAGGGGTTATTCGCAGGAGGGTTCGCTGCAATAGCATCAACAACATCAGCATTGCTTGTGAACCCAATAGTCATTGCCACATTTTCAAATGGATTTTTACCAGAATCCGGGTCCAAGATGGCTAACGAGCGAACAATGTCATCGTTGGTGTAATGAGAAGGATGTACAGTTCCTACCACATCTAAGAAACCAGGTTGCTTAGAGATAAGAGAGCAAGTAGTCCAGAATGCACCTTCGAGATTGCTGAAATCAATTGGAGAAAGTCCAACCCCACAAGAGCTAAGTGTAGTGATTAGCCGATTGCAGTGAAGATAGTTTAGATCATGGGCTTGCGAACGCCCATAATTGTTGTCAGTGTTGGGAGGTGGGGCATAAAGAACCAGAGCATCTCTTCCTACATCTGTTATTTGCAGGATGCCAATAGAAGAAAGTAAGGAGCTTAAGAAACTTGGAAACTCCATTTCGTTGTTGATTGGAGCACGTTTGTTCATACGGGCTAAACAGGAGAAGGAGAATAGGTTTTTGCAACAGCTCCAAGGCGATTGTATAAAACACATAAAGCAAAATCGGTGAGAGTCGATACATCTAACATTATGCTCTGGTGGACATCATCATATGAACCGGTGTATCGATTACATAGTGGTTTGAATCTTAATAGCAAGTAAATCAAAATTGATTGTAAGAATTGCGGGGAAACGAGAACGAGTATAAGGGAGAGTGAATTCTGCCATCAGCAATAAGTTTTTCCAAAGGGTCTGGACTATATTCTCTCTTTCGCTTGGCTTCCATTGATGAGACTGAATTGTGGAAGTTCACTTATAAACCAAAATGAAATTTCTTATATTCCATTGAATTCATGTAAAATTATGTTAGCTCTTTCCTGCATTTTGTCAAACAGGTGTCCACATGAACAAAACTTCGTTAGCTGACGAACAATATACTTACAAAGGGAAATAAGCTACAACTACCGAAACAATTACATATATTAAACATACGTTAAGAAGAGATATATATAGAGAGATTGTTACCTTCTGATTTGTGGAGAAAAGTTGAAGAAGACTAGTAATGGAAGACGAGAAGCAAGGGTGGTATTATGTCAAAAAATGGAAAAATAATACTGTTCCTCCTCCAATATTACCACTGCCGGTACTACTAGGAATTTATGCTCTCTGTCCAAGAAAAAGTGATATTGTCAAGCGAAAGTATCACTTTTTCTGGAACTAGAAGAAAAGATACTTTCACATTTTTATTTTTTATCTAGAAATAAGTCGAATCAAAAAATTGAAAATATCATTTTTTTTGAAACAGAGTATTTGTCAAAAAATACAAACTATGGACTAATGGTCTGTTACTTCCCAGATTGGACCCCCAAATTTGTTGGTGTGACAATCAAACTTCAAAAGGCTTGATAAATTTAAACATTGTCAGAAAAGTAAAAAAGAAGATGATTAATTTTAGAACACAAGAACTACTCCATTTCCAATTGTACACTGGAAAAAGTTACGGAGCTCAAGAAACTAAAACCCGTTTTGAGTTGAACAATTTCACTCCAAGTACCGTTACACTCGAAGCTCCAATGAACAACTCTCCTGTGATATTATCAAAGGACTGAAACATAAACCCAAAAAGATTACATATCTTTCGTTTATGTATGCATCAGCAAAATTAAGAATCAGCAATCGCTCCTCTAGTGTTTCATTCTTCTTTTTATAATCATCACTATTATTACTAAACCGGTTATGAAAAAACTAGGCATCGGACCATAAACTCTCTACAGAAGTTTCCTGAAAGTAGAAATAAGTTTTGGGGACAACAATAAAAAGAACGCTAAGACTGAACCAAAGAACATTTTGATTATATAACTCATTGGATCCACTTCAGCTTCGTCAGAAGTGACTTCTGCAGTTGTAATGGCTTGGGCAGAAGGAAGAGCTTCAATCACAGCATCTGCGAGATCTGATATGAAAGGAGGGCTTAGTCCTAAGGCTGGAACCCTACCCCAATTTTCTATGCCAGATTCAAGTGCCAATTCCCTGTATTCCATATCAATCTCTTCTAGGGTCTCTATGTGCTCGCTTACAAAGCTGCAAAAGATCAAACAGTTTCAACAAATCTAAATATATTTGAAGATGAAATTCAAAATCACAAATGTTTCTCATTTTAGAAAAATAAAGATGAGTACAGATAACTATGTTATAACAGTACATTTCAAAGCTACTTCCCTTTGTTTTTTACTATTTTATCTCCTCTATAGTGAATTTAAGGTCCAAATTGGCCATACAAATGCTAAGTGAAGAAGGTGTTCTATGTATGTGCTTATAGGGAACTCACATGGGCAGAAACAATGATATAACTCATTCTAATTCTACTAACCATTCAGATCCAACAAAGGAAAGAAAAACGCACCTTACTGGAACAGCTAAGAGGCTTTTTACTCCTTTTTTACCAAGCTCAACAAGAACTTCATCAGTATAGGGCTTCAACCACTGTACAGGCCCCACTCGACTCTAATAAAACGGAATTCAATGATTGGTTAGTAATAGTCAAATTGCTGACTCACGCACTAGCGAAGGAGACTAGAATTGGAAAAACAGCAGTGGACTGAGAAGAATTGGGACCTCTAAAATTTGAAATATAGACAAGAGTCTAATTGAATATTTGAGAGTCTAATTGAATATTTGAAGCTAACCTGGTAAGCAAGAGTGTGCTCATTGAAGGTTCCTCTAGCATTCAGCTCCTGCATGATCAATCTGATGCAATCCTGCATCTGATCCCTATAAGGATCTCCTGCATCCTCGACATAGCTAACTGGTACTCCATGTGCGCTGAAGAATATCATCACCTAAAATGCCATCCCAAAGGTAAATAACTAATGGAAGCCACCAAAACAAAAGAACGACATCAATTGCGAAAATGTAGAAATGTTCTCGTTTATGAACTGGAAACTAAAAAGGAAACTACCTCCTCGGGATCAGAGAATTTTTGCAGCTCTTGCTCTATCAAGTTAGCCATGGACTCAATATAACCTCTACGCTGGTACCACGACTTTATAATGGAGACAGGTAGCCTTGACAGATTTGAGTCTTTGCTGAAACAGAGAAGAACTTGGTTAATCAGTGATGGCAACATAAAAATGTAAATTTTCAATCATACGATCCGAAAAAATATTAAGAACCATCCACTAAGAACCACCTGAACATGTCTTGAACAACACGGATGCTTGACCCACTTGTAGATATAGAGTACTGAGGGTAAAGTGGTAGCAAAACGAGTCTTGTAATCTTATCCTTCTTAATCTGTAACAAAGATGCACTGTCAAACTTTCATTAGTATGCTTATGAGTTTACCTTAGAAAAATGTTTATTGTAGATTGTTATTGGGAAAATCAGTCACCGTCATATGTATCAGTACTTAAACTGTCTAAAGAGTTGGAACCAATGTATTATCTGTTTTAGAGAACTGATGGATCTATGCACTCGATTTTTTTATTTGAGTTGCATAATTCAAGAGCTCATAACCAGGTTGCATATTCTGTACAAGAACAATGTGGATCAGGTTATCTTATTGTTCACATTATATCTTGAGGTTTTGAATCTGCAGTGCCTTGGGTTCCTGTGGGTTTTCTGGGAAATCTGCAGTTAGGCACCAACAAATTCCTCCTGGTGTGGATTGGGATTGGACAAGGATGTTATTTTGTCTAACTTTGGATGATAATTTTACAAGTTAAATGTGGAAATTGTTCATTTGCCATGGTTTAAGCTGTACCTTGAACCTGTTGAACTGTCTATTCTCTAGCAGGTCTTACGTTTTGGTTCTATATTTAAGCTACTGTGCTATATAAATGGCTTTTGGTTTCCAGGGTAAATACAATTAGGGTGGATTATCTTCACTACTTCAGAGCTTAAGCGATTTCCAATTAGGATTATAGTTGCGCTGGTTTTAAATGGTTATATTCAGTGTTGCATCATGGCTCAGTTATTCAGATTTATTTTTCAGATAAGTCTTTCGGGTAATGATAATGTGGTACAGGGTTATGAGCAGACACCTCTTGTTGATAGTCCTATATCATGATATTTAATACCTTGATTGTTGTTTGCTAACAAATAACTGGTCTTTGAACAAGAAGCTTTAAGAGTTTAGGTTGCTGAATTTGTTTTTGGATTGTTGAATATAAAATTTTATGCTTGAATCTATGAGCCTATTCTCTTACACACTCTACTGTCATAAAACTATTATTTGTTCAACGTAACACAAGTAATGAGACCTGATGTCAAAATTGCACAAGTGAAAATAGAGAAATCTACCAAAATAACTTAAACGACATACCTGATGCACTGCTTCTTCCGTAAATGGGAACCAGTACCGCATCCCTACATACACATTTGCAGACATTTTTTTCTCTTCCAAAGCCATTTTCAGTGCTTCTGCCTAGATATAAATACCAAACAGTTACACTACAGTCCTCAAATTGGATCAAATAAAATACACGAAAAAAAAAAAAAAAAAAACTGTACCTGTTCATCAGTTATTCTACGCAAAGGTGATCCCCCACCTATAGCAGCATATCCTTCTTTGCTTTTCGGAGCCCTCAAAACTGAGATCAACTGAGCCAATGGCCGTTGAAGAAACCTAAACAATCTCGGTAATCTAATAATATCCTGCACCATAACATGCCGTAATAATACATTCAGAATTTGCAGCTTAACTAATTGTAACACATTTTCATTCATGTCAAAGAAAAGTTAAATAGTAGTAGCATACCGGATCAGCAAATAAATTGAACAAAAATGGTTGCACGTCTTGAAGTGTCTCAGGTCCTCCTAGATTGAGCAGCAGCACTCCTAATTTTTCTTCTGCCGCATGAGCATGTGATCCTTCCAAAGCATGTTCACCATATATACATGCTCCTCCTCCTGCCGCAGAGCAGAAGATTTCCCGCTTCTGAACTGGACCATACAGTAGTCGATTACCTCTACCAATGGAATCACCATTCCGTCTCTCCAATTTATCAAAACCCTGTGATCCTTCAGATGAGCAACAGCTGATAGATACAACAAATTTCGTTTGCGAACTGCATAACGAGAAAAATTTACAAATTCGATCAAATCAAATCATGAATCAATTGATAGCAAAACAAATTCGAAACAGAAAAAAAAAAAAAAAAAAAAAAAAAAAACAACAAAAACTTACATTGATTGGGTTGAATTACGGAGCCGAAGACCAGAGAGATTCAGATTAGGAACAACTCTTGTTGTAATTGCATCCATTAGAAATTAGGGTTTTTTTAAGGTCAAAGAAAAAATTTGATTAGGGGAATTGCAGAAAGTTTTTTTGGGAAAGGTTGTTGTTATTTCAACTACTACTAATAATGGATGGAAGGAGGCGTGCATTTAGTTAGTACACCTAACACTAGTATTACTTGAGAGGAAAATTCAAGCTTCCAGAGATGGAAGACGAGTTTACACAACAGCCATATAATTTTACTTAAATGGCTAAATTGCCCATTTAGTTTTATTTTGACTAATGGATTCGTTTGATTATTTTTTGACTTTTGAATTGTCGACTAGACGCCAACAGTGGTGTGTCTAGTTGGGGGGTGAGCCTGTTACAGCAACCGCTATGTGTATTTTATCTGTGAACTTTGAAATTTGGTTTCTCGTGTTTGCGTTTGTCGTTGTTCATCATATATGGTTATTTAGATTCAGTTGGTCAAGCAGAGAAAGCAAAGACACGACTCTAACGAGGCCAACGGTAGCATCACCTTATCCAGGATCTCTCCAGGCAAACAAACCAGCTGAATTGGAGCTGGCGTCGCTATAGTACAGAGGTAAAGTCAATACCATATTCTTTACTGATTAAAAAAAACTAAATTGGAGCTCGGTTAGTTTCTAACAATAGATACTACACCTGTATATACCATTCTAAACCTCAATTACGCACTTGCAAACCATTCTAGATGAACTAGAAGACGGAAGAGAACTCTATATACACAACAAAGTACGAAACACAATACAAGAATCATATGATACAACACAACTTGTCATTTGAATATATCTATAAAGTCAATATTACACCAAGGTAATCTTACTGATTTTAAGGAAAAGTAACTCTTACATTGGATGAGAGAAAAAAGAAAGTTCAATGCATATGATGCATCAACTAAAGGATCTCCATTCAGCACTTCCCCAAGGCCTTCTCTTCCTTCACATTTTTTAAAGCAACAATAAAAAGAAATTCAGATTAATAAAACAACCAACTTTGAGTACACATTCCTGGCAATCAACAATAAAAGACAAACCTAATGTAGCATCCAAAATGAAATGGGGGTTTGCTGCCTGAGACACTTCGACAGTGTACGCCTTGAGAGCATCATCCCACCACTGCAGTTTTTCATACCTAAAAAATATTAAAACACGACTCCATCAATAAATTAAAATGCTTAGTGACAACCATACATAGAATGTTTATTGCAGACAACTCTTAAAACTATAAGCTTCAACAAAGAAACAGAGGTTTGTTTCATTGCATAGAACGGATAACTATTAACATTATTACATAAACATGGAGCCTTTATGGCTTGAATTACCAGGATTCCTTCAGTTGAACATCCAAATCTTGTTGAGCATAAGTCAGTGCTCCAAGTTTCCAACGGAGCCTTTGATTAGATGGAAAAGTCTCGTTGGAAATTATTTGTACAATATGATACACACCCCAACAGAGAAGGACTCTAATCCTATGCAGATATGTTAATTAATACACAAACTATTAGTTAACTTACCCATCCAAGAAAAGCTTCAAATGATGTACTAAGGATGATACATGTCAAGTTACCTGGGAAAGGAATAGATGTGTGGAAAATACATATGTAAGAAGACAACTTCCACATGGTACACCGCACACATGCTCCAAACCAAGCGAAAACTAAAGATAAGTAGCATACTCTACCTGCACATAAGGGATCAACAGGTTTCCAACCAGTCAGAAGCTCAAGAATAACAACATTGAAGCTATACACATCACTCTTATGTGTCAGTTGACCAGTCATAGCATATCTAACATCATTAACTTCAACAAATTAGTATCGCGTAAACTCTACTGCCAAACAAGTAACAAGACAAGATTCCCAATCCTTTGGTTATGTGGTGAGATTTAACTAAGTTAAAACGATGACCTTCAAACCATATATGTCTTTATGGATTACACAAATTACCCAAATTACCAATGAGGAATTTACAAATCAAATTTACAGGAACATTTAGGAAAAAAACCAACTTACCAATCACAAGATAAACAACCTAAATAATTCTTGCAGTAACTGTATCGGCTGAGAACTCATTAGTTGATACAACAAGACTGCAAAAATGAGCAATTCACACTCGCTGAATCCTAACTGAAGATCCAAACCTAAGTGAAGGTCCAACAACTGAAGATAAGATTAAAAAAAAAGTATTGAGAGGAGAAGAAGAACTTGAAAAATTAAAGAAATACGGGATGACAAAGTCTGCATATGAAAGGATATGAGATACTTCGCGGCGTGTACAGTTTTGATGCAGAATAAAACAAGAGATCCCAAATTGGTTTAAAACTAGATAGATTACATATATATTATATATCTTAGTTGTTCTAATGAGGCTGTCTCCAGTTTCACCAAAGAGATTATGTATTAAGTTTGATACTTGCTCTGAAGCCTGATTTCAATTTAAAAGAGAGAAAAAAAAAAGGTGACAAACAAACATTAAAATGAGACACAAAAGAGAGAGGGAGAGAGTATTGTGTGCAAGGTTCAATGTGAGAAACAAATATTGAAAATGAGGCGGCCTGTCATGTTTATAGTTACTACAAGGTAATCGACAGTACTGCGTGCTTCAAACATTTCCTTAACCAAACATATATTTTAAAAATGTCATTTATTCCAACAATCATATTTTTAAAATTGCCACGGGCTTAAAGACCAGATCAAAGTTTTTAATGAAAGAAATAGCATTGAGCTAAGTGGGTTGATCAGTGGAGAGCAGAAAATTAACAAAAGAAAAGAGAATGATGTAATTATTTGATTACCTTACTCTGTGGCTGGTTCTGTTTCCAACTTAGCTTTGTCTTTAAAATTGCGATGCCTTTTACCAATCTTTTATAATTTCCTTTTAAATACATTGCAGGTAATGGTAATGACCCCTCAGAATCATATTTTTATAATTTTTAACCTCTTGGTCCACTAGAACCTTGTGAGCTTTGACTTGAGAATTACCAGCATTGGTCCACTAGAACCTTCATTATGTCCATCAAACTAAGTAACACATCAACATGTAGCTTATGCTTCAATGTAGAAACTCACAACAGCACTTCCCAAGCATACATTATCATGAATATGTAAGTACAACAAAAAAACAAACAACGTAAACAGAATAGGAAAATCTTTACAAAATAACTGAAATAAAAAACTAATCTGTGAGATACTATTTACAGATTTAGATCTAAATCAAACATCGTAAAACAACAAAGTGAGGATTTATACCTGATGAATCAACCAACTTTTGGTTGGTTTTCGGTTTCTACTATCAGATTATTGGTTGGTTTACAAAATCAGGAACAAAATCGATATTCTAGGGTTAGGAAAATTCCAAGTTACAAAGTTATAGATCTGATTTCTGACTTACAGGTTTTGATTAGGGTATACGGATTAAGAAATGAAGGGTTTGATTTCTGGTTTTTCGGCTGAAATCATAGCAAATCTTGATGTGTTCTCGGATTAGGAAAAAAAGTGTTGAAAGAGAGGTGTTTTATTTTTTTAGGCCTCACTAATAGTTGTCTGAAATAAACAAAGATCTGATAATAATAAAGTAGAAGGAGTTGTTGATTTTGGGGGAAAACAAAAAACATGATTCAATTGTTGGATGGAAATGACTTTGGTAGTGAAAATATGAGGAAGAAATTGGGGGAATGAAATTCAAGTTTTTCTAAAATATTTTTGAAATGAAAACTAAAAACAAATAATAAAAAAGATAATTTGATATAAAAACCCTTTAATAGCATTGATATTACAATCATGTGATGATTTAAAGTGTATAAAAACATTGAAAATCCGTTGCTCAATTATTTGGAAATAATTCTTACTTAAAACAACAAATATTCATTGCTTTTATGTTTGTAATGTTTGTATCCGTTGTAAATTCAAAATTTAAAACGCTACAAATTTGGCAATATGGTGTAGTGAAAGAAGTTGGAGAAGGTGTAATTTTAGAAGTGAAAATACATGAATTTATAACTATTTTTATAGCCGTTGTATGGAACTAGCCGTTGTCGGCTCAACCTAGGCCGATCGTTTCAGTTTACAACGACAACGACTATATAATTTATAATTTCAATCTTAACCGTTAATCTAGTTTTAATCAAATGACTATTTATAATTTTAGCAATAAACTAATTCAATTATAAATTTTAATTAAATATACTTTGATTTCAAAAGGAATGAACAAGCTTAACTTAACCAAAATTAAAATTAAATTAAATTAATTACAATTAGATTAAATTAATTAAAATTATATTAAAACATCAATCTCCATTATATTAATTTAATATATTACGTTCTTTTACAAGATATAAACTAGGGCAGTAAAAATTTAAATTAAATAAACACTTTAGTAAAAATCTCTTACAATCTGGGGCTTCCTGTTTATCTTCATTTGACGGATCTTCCATTTGATGCGCTCTGGAGAAGATTTTCCCCGTTTTATGTGAACAGTCGTACAATTTACTTTCAGATTTTCTTTTCCATCGATTTTCTTGCCTTGAACTTTTCATTTTCTAATAGGTGCAGATTTGACTTGGTTAAAATCCAAAACTTGAAGACCTCTTTGTTTTTTCTCATTCTCAATTTTCTTATAACCATCACATATCTTATTAATAGCATCTTCGAGTATGACTCTAGAAAAATCAAGTTGGGTTGCAATTTTTACCATTTTTTTCTGATTTTTTTTTTTGAACAAAAGTTGAAAAGAAGAGCTTGAGATGGAAAGATTAAGATTGAAGTGAAAGTAGAAGATCTTTTGAATGGAGAAGGCGTGATTTTGGAATTAAAAATGTTTGAATTTATAGGGGAGAGAATCAGAGTCGTTGGGTTATAGTCGTTGAGATTCGATCGTTGTCGAATCATGTTAAGCCGCTCGGCCCAAGCTAGGTCGAGGCTCGGTGCAATTAACCTGATCCTCGATGGGAAAACCCTCCAAAATACCCATTTTCCAAGTCGTTTTTTGGGTTTGCCCATCCCACTGTGGGGTGGTAATTGGCAAATCAACTATACCCACCCCACTGACTTTGCTCTAAATGGGTAAATTGTCTAGGAAAACTGGCAAATAGAGTCTATGTGTCGTGACATATTGTCTTTATTGTGCAACATAGACTTCATCGCCAAGTGATTATCTCATCCAACAGTGCTAGCTGAACCCCCGATAAATATACAATTTCAAACTCAATTCACTTCACACCTTCTCTATACCTCAATCTCCCACACATATTTGTATTAATCTAAAACAAAACTCTCCTAATTTTTCTGCAAGATGGCCTCTAATTTTTAAAATCAAGAAACCAATGTTAATAAAAAAAAATTCCAAGCGATCGACTATTGGAACAACGCATTGAAAACCCCTACCAACTCTCCCACTCTATGTTGTATGCTTTTCATGGCACAAAACTTGTTGAAGAGGATTGCCTAGAATTGTATTATGGATCCAAAGATAGCATATATCAACAAGGGAAGGTGAATAGTTCAATTTGTGAGGATGATGCAAAATATTGGAAGAGCAAATGGGAAAACTTGGTACTATGCTATTTATTTTGTTTTTGTATAAGCTTTTTAACTTTTTATTTAAGTGTTTAAAGTTTGTATTTTGATATGGAAATAGAAACACCGAGTTAAGTGGGTGGTCAATAGTATGAGATGTGCCATTAACAATAACCTTTTGATGACGGTTGAACAGCAAATAACACTGTGACACCAAATCGAGAAATTACTTGACCCTAATTCTCAGCATCCCTATGAATACGAACCAAGGGTTTCCAAGATGAGTAGGGTCTCTTTAGGAATTGGTTTTTTGGTTAATATTGTCGTGTTCACCGCACCAGAAATGATCTTATGGTTATTATACGGTGTGGATAAGAGGGTGTTACACACCTATGTGGGGTGGGATATCTTACTTGGAGATAGTATTTGATTTGGGTCTACTCCGATTAATTGGTAGTCAAATATTTTTTGAATTACGGTGAAAAATAAGATAAACACCGATACCGTTTTAACTTATCTATATCTCAGGGAAAAATATTTGTTTTAGCCAGTTTGTTACAGCTCACAAGTCGGGACTGATTCAATTTCGGTGTCTTGTTAACAACAAAAACGATGGTTATAACAGTGTAGTAGGTAATTTGCCCAGCGTGTTACAAAACAAAGTGTAAAGGTAAATTTTATCAGTAAAAAAGTGAGATATAATGCAAAACCAGGGATTTATATCACATAAAAAATACGGCCAAATACAGCATCGACAAACTAAAATAATAGTTTGGATTTGTCACATGGTAATCCCCATGTGATAAATATGGATCCAAAAGCGATAACATAAATCAACAAGGGAAGGTAAATAGTTCAATTTGCGAGGATGATGCAAACTATTGGAAGAGCAAATGGGAAAACTTGGTATATGTTATTTATTTATTTTTTGTATAAGTTTTTTCTCTTTTTATTTAAGTGTTTAAAGTTTGTATTTTGATATGGAAATAGAAACACCGAGTTAAGTGGGTGGGCAATAGCATGAGATGTGCCATTAACAATAACATTTTGATGACGGTTGAACAACAAATAACATTGTGACACCGAATCGAGAAATTACTTGACCCTAATTCTCAGCATCCCTATGAATACGAACCAAGGGGTTCCAAGAGGAGTAGGGGCTCTTTATCTATCCACACTCCACCTATTGCTAGTGAGATGAAACCATCTACCGAAGAAGTGACTCGTGACTAAGGTCGAGGTGTTGGTCGTACTCGTGATCAAAGTAAAAGACCTCGAGATGGATATACCCGTGGTAGAGGTCATGGTATTACTTATGATGAATGAATGAATTTTCTTGACTTTGCATTGTTGTTTGGTTATAGATTTTAAACATATTGAATTTGTTATAAGCTATGAATTTATCGTAGTGTTTGGTTATGAATTTTAGCGTGGTTATGGATTTTTAGCAAATTTCTTTTGTTTTAAGTGATGAATATTAATTAAGTGTGAATGAATGTATTTGGGTGATTTAAGTTATCTATTTTTTCCAAACAAATATTTAAAAAGGCATATTTCATAAGAACGTATGGTTAGATTTGATCATTCCAAACCTAGACGTAAGTGCATCTAAAATTCTAAAACTTATTAATTTTGCTTTTATGGCAGGGAATCCCACAAAAACTTAACAATATCTCTCTTTGAAAAATTGGCCACTTCAGTTTAAGAGTCACTTCATACTTTTGTGCTAGAGAATGTAAATTTTGTTATACTAGCTTGGCAGCCTCGTTTGGTTCCTGTTCTTTACCAAAGCTTATAGAATCTCTTAAATAACTTACTAAACCTATGTTTGGCCATTTCAAACCTAGTTGTTTATGAAATCTAATAATTTCAGAGTCACTCCATACTTTTGTGCTAGAGAATGTAAAGTTTGCTATGTTAGCTTGGCAGCCTCGTTTGGTTCCTGTTCTTCACCAAAGCTTATGGAATCTCTTAAATAACTTACTAAAGACAAAAAGATACCCAAATTATAAGAGTGAAGATCCACACTGCTTATGTATACTTTTGTTTAGTCGGTTGGATTAGGATTAGACAATCATCATAATACAAAAAGAACATTCTTTTTTCTTTACCTTTAACAATATTGTGGGAAAGATAATGGTTTACAGTGACGACACTACTTTTTTTTCTTCTAGTTAACTATTAATTTTTTGTGATTAAAAAGGCTAATCATACTTAATTACTGCGGTTCGTATGAGATCTTTTTTTTTTCTTTTTTTTTTCTTTTCTTTTTAATTTTTTGCAAGTGGAAAAAGTTTTTGTACTGTTGTATGTGACCAAGGCTTTCCTTCTGCTATATATTTGATTTTTATGATGAAAAAGAACAAGAGAACGTTGAGCAACTTGTTGTATGATCTGACAAAAGAAACAATATCTCCAAGTTTTCATAAGTGTAATTATAAAGCTTTAAACATGATTTATTGATCAACATCATATGGAAATACATTGACAATGAGTTTCAACAACTGGAGCATCATATAACAAACAAATATAGAATATTATTGGTTAAAAAGATGAGCATGTTAATTTATTTTCTCAAGTTTATAAACTTTCATTCAATAAACTTAAATTTAGGAGAAAATATTTATTACAAAATAAATAAGAATGCAACTATTACATGAATCTTCTTCACCTAAGAACAAACTGAACTAATTAATACTAACCAAAAAAAGCATAACAAGATTCATACCTAAGCCATCCTCTTAGATTCCTTTTTTAAGTTTTGCGTAAATATATTGAACGTACCGATCAAACTCCAAATCCCCTCTAACTGATGAATTAATAATAAAACCAACAAGACTTGGGTTTTCCTTCAGTAGATCTCAAAGAACCCAAATATGCATTTGACTGAGTTTTAAATCCTTGATAAATATGATGGTTGAACAAAAGATTAGTTTTTGAACTTAATTGGGTTGGAATTGGTTGTATTGTTTTCTTAAGAAGGTATGGGTAAGGGGTTATGATTTCATGATGAAACCCAACTCCATTCCTAAATACCGTAGGATGGGTTACAAAGACACATGTGATAAATCTTCTATCCTTCTTGAGCAACAACCCAAATGTTCAGAGGCACATGTGGGAAATCCAACATGATACAAAGATGAGTGAGAGAATGAGATTGAAAATTCACAATAAAAATAAAACCTACATTGATAAAACTTTTGCATATTTTTTATCAATAATACACAAACCTTTTACGTGCTTACATCCCAAACCCTAAATACTTAACTACTACTTAACCCAACTAACATTAAAATCCTAAATTGTAGGAACTAATTTCCACTTATTTTAAAAACACATTTTTAGCACTTCCTATTTTTTTTAGGATTACACCAGATTTTCTAATACTGAATCAAATAAACAAATATTAATATAAAAATTAAATTTTGATTGATTCCTAAATATTTTGAAATATTATTTTCAACATCCACCCATAATTCAAAATATCACCTTCTCAACTTATATCATATCATCATGAACATCAACAATATCTTTGGTTGTTTGTCACCATCATCATCATGATTGTTATCTGATCAAATTCAACATCATTTCAACCAACCTTACATTTTATGCAAATCAATAATCTACATCTTCATCATCATTATACCATAATATTTTTTCATCATAATAATTTTATCTTACCTCAGCTTTTTTAATCATGCAATAAACAAACACCAAATAACCCAGATTTTTTTTTAAAAACCTTTTATTTCATCAAAATACTTTCTTCGCCATATTGGAACAGGTAGAAGCATATAATATTGAAACTGAAAGACAGTAAATGGACTTTGCAGAGAAAAACAAAGACAAGCACAAATAATGATTTCAGACAAGAAGACTTGTCTGAAGGAAAATAATTTTCTGCAGAATATTAATAATACAGAGAAGAAAAACTGATCCACTTGCACTACAATTGGCTGAGAATGACTAAAAAATCTACAACTACTACAAACAAGTTTATACAACCAATAAACTTGCCGAAAGGGTATATCAATATAGAGAGATCTTTACAGACGATATAATAACAACAAACAATGACCCCGAAATTCAGATTCAAATATAAATGTATTAACAAGAAAAATAAAGTTATCTGCAAGAAGGCACATACAGTAAAGGAAAGATTACTAATATGGCCAAACAAAGGACAAGAATATTTTACTACAACCACTACGAAGATTACAAAAGAGTTCCAGAATATACAAAAGATAAAGAGAGATAACCAGTCTAAGAGGTAAAACTTATAAATGAGTACCCAAGAAACTGAAATCAAAGCAAATGAGGAGAAAATCATGATCCAGAATAAGCACTAGATGGAAATAATACTAGATACAAACTAAAGCAGTTCACAAATGATCAAATTCAAATGGGTTAAATAAGAATGATAGATAATAAAAAATAACAACCGAAAAAGAAAAGTTACAGAATAATCTAAAAAAATATCTAGCATCATAAACAATAGTTGCAGCATTAAATTATTTTACATTAGTAATCGGGTGAAATAAAAAAAAAATTGAGAAAAAAACTACATAAATCTTAGGAATTGTCTTTTTGGTTAATGTTGTCGTGTTCACCGCACCAGAAAGGATCTTATGGTTATTATACAGTACGGATAAGAGGGTGTTGTACACCTATGTGAGGTGGGATATCTTACTTGGAGATAGTATTTGATTTGGGTCTACCCAGATTAATTGGTAGTCAAATATTTTTTGACTTACGGTGAAAAATAAGATAAACACCGATACCGTTTTAACTTATCTATATCTCAGGGAAAAATATTTGTTTTAGCCAGTTTGCTAGAGCTCACAAGTCGGGACTGATTCAATTTCGGTGTCTTGTTAATAACAAAACGATGGTTATAACAGTGTAGTAGGTAATTTGCCCAGCGTGTTACAAAACAAAGTGTAAAGGTAAATTTTATCAGTAAAAAAGTGAGATATAATGCAAAACCAGGGATTTATATCACATAGAAAATACGGCCAAATACAGCATCGACAAACTAAAATAATAGTTTGGATTTGTCACATGGTAATCCCCATGTGATAAATATGGATTCAAAAGCGATAACATAAATCAACAAGGGAAGGTAAATAGTTCAATTTGCGAGGATGATGCAAACTATTGGAAGAGCAAATGGGAAAACTTGGTATTATGTTATTTATTTATTTTTTGTATCAGTTTTTTCTCTTTTTATTTAAGTGTTTAAAGTTTGTATTTTGATATGGAAATAGAAACACCGAGTTAAGTGGGTGGGCAATAGCATGAGATGTGCCATTAACAATAACATTTTGATGACGGTTGAACAACAAATAACATTGTGACACCGAATCGAGAAATTACTTGACCCTAATTCTCAGCATCCCTATGAATACGAACCAAGGGGTTCCAAGAGGAGTAGGGGCTCTTTATCTATCCACACTCCACCTATTGCTAGTGAGATGAAACCATCTACCGAAGAAGTGACTCGTGACTAAGGTCGAGGTGTTGGTCGTACTCGTGATCAAAGTAAAAGACCTCGAGATGGATATACCCGTGGTAGAGGTCATGGTATTACTTATGATGATTGAATGAATTTTCTTGACTTTGCATTGTTGTTTGGTTATAGATTTTAAACATATTGAATTTGTTATAAGTTAAGACTAGGGCTACATATCGGGTCGGGCGGGTCGGGTTTGACCCCACCCGCACCCGACTCGCCAGTTGGTGGGTGACTAAAATGTTCACCCGTACCCAACCCGCTATAAAACGGGTCGGGTCGGGTCGGGTTTGACCCGCCATTTCAGCGGGTTGGGTGCGGGTGGTTGCGGGTCACCCGCCCAGATCATAACATTACTGTCGTAAGAATGGAACAACCATACAAAGAAAGGAACTGAAGAAGGAAGAAAGGAAGAGATGGTTAGATGGGTTTCAAGTGGAGCTGTGAAGAAGAAACAAAGAAGCTAATACCGATTTAACCTTAATTTCAGTTCACATCAAAAAACCCAAAAATCTATTGAGTTTGATTTCATCTTTTTCATCTCATGTTCTCAAAACCATCAACAATCCTTAAATATTTCTGCTTCACGGCTACAAAACAACACTACCTTCTTCTTCAAATCCTTCGACCACCTCATATTGCTCCACCGAATTCTCAAGAACTTCCCGTCAATTAATAGTGTAAAAAGAGTTCTAATCACTTCTTTTATTTCCTTAAAGTAGGAGATTCAAAACCAATCATTAGAAAGAGTCCAGCATAACCCATTTATTGTTCTCTTCTCCTTGCACAACTAAATCCGTCCTCAATAATCTCTTAAATCTCATGGAGCTAATACCGATTTAACCTTAATTTCAGTTCACATCAAAAAACCCAAAAATCTGTTGAGTTTGATTTCATCTTTTTCATCTCATGTTCTCAAAACCATCAGCAACCCTCAAAGAAGATACAGGGAAGAAGAAACATGGATTTGAGAGAGATTGGTTTTGTGGTCAGAGAACATGACAAAGAAGATACAGGGAAGAAGAAATTGTTGTCGCTGCCTGAAACAAGAAGGAAGATGTATTCCTGATAACCGAGACGGAAGATATTGAGAAGGTAATTTTGAGTTTCTGTTGGATTGGAAGATGGGTTATGAACAAAATTTGAATTTGAGATAAAGATACCCTATGATTAACAAAGAAAAATGGGGGATAAAAACTTAGGGCGTGAAAGAAGAACCCTAACCCTGAATGAATCTAAATCGTGAAAACGAGCTTTTGGGGATACATTGAATTCTAATTCTGATTTTTAACTGGATAATGATTACTAAAGAGTAATGGGAAGGAAACTTGAAACGCCTGGAGGGTTGAACTGGAAATTGATTACATATGCAGAGTGTTTTCTGAAATGAGTTTGATGTTTCGACTGAATTGAATGAATGTTGATTGAAATGAAATAAGGGACCTGGAGGGTGGTCGAGTCGGGTGAGAGGTGCTATCACCTGCACCCGACCCACCAGAAGACGTGTTTAAAAAAATCACTCGCACCCGACTCGTTCATCGGCGGTCCAGGTGAGGGTCGGGTAAAATTGGGCGGGGGCGGGTCGGGTCGGCGGGTTGGGTCGGTTTTGTGCATCCCCAACTAAGACATATATAGGGAAGGAGCGTTGGTTGAAGGTACATGAGCTGTAATGCACAGATATGCAATGAGGCCTATACGTTGGTGCATACTTGATACATAAGCATCCATGTTGCAAGTAGCTTAGCCGATGAAGCATGAATTATACGAAAACATCATTCATCTATGTTGCGTACTCGAGAATATTTTATGCATGCTAAGGAGCGATAACTATGCACAAGCCAGTGCATACTTTGCAAAAGTCCCTTGGCCTATGCAAACTAGGCTTTGCTAGGCCTTTGGCCTTACTACGTCATGTTGGAAATAGTTGGACGCCAATTATTTATGCTTAAGCATATCCTTTCGAAATCATTGGCCCTTTTCGATGTTGGCTTTGCCTTAATTTTCTTAAGATGCTTGTCCCTAATGGATGAACTACGGTCATGATTGATCCCTTCAAGGTACAGGTTGGGTAGATAGGCATCCACAATGCAACGCATTGAGGTACAGCACTTTGTCGCTCATATCATCTAATTTAGAGGTGATTGCGGTACTATGGTAGCTCATATGATCTGGCTCGGTAATGCCAAATCAAGAGATGATTGTTGCCACACTCGATGAGGTAGTTAAAATTCCATTCGATGGATTGTGCATACTTCCTATCAACCTTTACGGTACGGAATGACATGTGCCTGGATGTTGCACCCCTGGCAAGAACAAGATAAGTGAAGGCTCCAACGCCTGGTCGAAGCAGAGTTAAGAAAATAGAAATTTAGCCTACAATGGCCTATGTGCTAATCCAAGACATGAGTTAAGCTTGGACAATGATGGTAAGAAAGTGATGCATGCCAAAGGCATCACCATTGGTTTTATTAGATTTAATGGCCTTGAGCCCTTAGCAGAACAAAGGGTGAGTTGGAGCTGTATGGAAAATACATTTCGAGTATCATGCTTATAAAGCATGCCTGAGAAGGCCAGGAGACCTGCATTTGCCTAGTGAGTGAATATTTATAAGGCACGTTTATTTTCATTTCAAGTGGCGCATCGGGAGGTCTGGCTTGCCCAGCGCATAACGCTTTAGGCGAAATTTTCCGGTCTTTCAGAGCAAGTTCCAAGAAAAGACTAGGGAATGTGAGTTTTGGACTCGTCAGTGAGCATTTGTAATGTGATTACAAAATTTTCCTTCAAACGAAATAGGAAAAAGTTGGAAGAGTAGGCCAACTATTACGTGAAAAGAAAGTGAATAATCAGACCAAGTACTTATGCTAAAAGAAATTGTAACTTGATAGTTACTCCCCTAAGATTTGGATGAGTTTGACCTAGTTTTGTGAGTTTGCCAGAAAACCTGTTTGGTACAATGGCTGGTATCCGACTACCCTTGGCACTGGGAATGATCACCCCACACCCGTCGCTGGAACGGTGTGCGTTGCCAGGTTGGCTAGCTCCCACTTATAAGTGGAAGATCTTCCGGGACGATAGCTTGCATCCGAATGCACTAGCATTAGAGTTTGGTCCTCACAAGAACTATGCTAGGAACTTCTTATCAATTTGCGATGACTCTTTTTAACCTCTGTGAACTTTGGGGACTCTTAAGTGTATGGTATGGGACGTCCACTTGAGATCCCGTATTGAGTAAAACCTTTGTTGATACTCGAGCATGCGGTATGGGATGTATGTTCCAGAGGTCTCAGTCGGCGTTTACGGAAATTGTGGACCCTATAAGAACTACGGAATATACGGAATAAGACGCATATTCCGAGGGTTCTGATTTGTGTTCATTAACAAACATTAGACGCTTGCTGGATTTTTGTGCATCATGGAATGGGACATATGTATAGGAAACCTTAATCGATGAAGCTTGTCCATAATAGTTTTTGAGTTAAATTTCGGGGACGAAATCTTTGAAGGTGGTAAGAATGTCACTACAAGAAAAACGGGCTTAAGCGTCTAAAATCTTAGCAAGAGCACGGAAAATTAGTCGCTTAAATCGTTTAAGCGTCTAAAATTGCAACTGCCAGAAATTTTAGTGGCAATAAACATGTGTCCACTAATATTTAGCAACGAAAAAATATACTTAATCGCTAGATCCTTTGTTCAAATAATTTATATCAACTAAAATAGTGATCATGTAGCTATTTACTTTGAGGTACCGACTCGTAGCAACAACAAAAAAAAGTGGTTGGTCAAACCTCTCTCAGCAACTATGTTTGAGCCACAACCAAATATGTTTAATTGCTAGATCCGTTTTTCAAGTAATTTATAGTAGCTAAAAGTTGATCATGTAGCTATTCAGTTTGAGGCACCGACTCGTAGCAACAACAAAATAAATTGGTTGCTCAAACCTCTCTCAGCAACTAAGTTTGAGCCACAACCAAATATGTTTAATTGCTAGATCCTTTGTTCAAGTAATTTATAGCAACTAAAAAAGTGATCATGTAGCTATTTACTTTGAGGCACCGACTAGTAGCAACAACAAAATAAATTGGTTGCTCAAACCTCTCTCAACAACTAAGTTTGAGCCACAACCAAATATATTTAATTGCTAGATCCATTTTTCAAGTAATTTATATCATCTAAAAATTGATCATGTAGCTACTCATTTTGAGGCACCGACTCGTAGCAACAACAAAATAAATTGGTTGCTCAAACTTCTCCAAGCAACTAAATTTGAGCCACGGCCAAATATGTTTAATTGTTATATCCTTTTTCCAAGTAATCTATGTAACATCTAAAAAAGTGGTCATGTAGCTCTTTAATTTGAGCCACATACTCGTAGCAACAGAAAATTAATTGGTTGCTCAAACAGGGGTCAGCAACTAAGTTTAAGCCACCACCACCATTTTAAAAAAGAAATCAATTTTTGAAGTAGAAATTTAAGATCTTAATATTAATCCAATAGTGTTAGAAAAGTTGTTTTCATCCTTTGTTGCTTTCCTGAGTTCAACACCAAAGCTTGCATATTATTGTTGCTTTGGGTTTCAGGATGATTAAAGAGGAAAAAAAACAAAAGAAAATAATATGGACTTAACGTGAATCGAACACACAACCTTCTGATCTAGAGTCAAACACGCTCCCATTGCGCCACAGATCCTATAGTTGATAGTGTACCTCACATAAACGAATTACTATCTATGAATTGTTCAACCTTGTAACTACAACAATTACAAATTTAACATTTACAATCATCCATGAGAAGAAAAGAGAAGGATCCATTTACATGGTTAGAATGACATTATATTGAAATTTTAGTACCATTTTTCGTATAAAATCCAAACGCAAATGAATTTTAAGCTAACAATTCGTAGGCAAAAGGATATGTGTGGAATCATCTTCACACAAATTTATACAAGCAAGGGAAATTTTAGACCAACGTTAACAAAAATGTTGTTTGCCGAATATGATTTTGAACTGCTCTTAGAATGTTCTAAAGGGTTGAGCATACTCAATCCTTGTTATGCTTTCCTGCAAAAAAATGCAGGTTGTGAAGGAGATGCTAGAGTGATTGAGTAGCTAATGAGCATCAAAACAACAGAAGACATGGTGGGTTTATCTTCGATATTATCTTGCACACATAACAATCCAATATGTATTCTTATCACTTCATTTACTGAAGTTCTTCGTGATAAAATTGGATCCATCAGCTCCAAGGGTGTACATTCTCTTCAATTTTTCCATGCCTGCATTTAGGAAATGTGAATAGGTTAGTTGCATATTGACAGGGGTATTTCATCAATGACAGGTTCCTACTTACCATGCTAGGTGTGGTCAACCACTATCCATAACAACAACACCTAAGCATCCAACATGCATTTGCAACTTTAGGGAGTTCTTTTAGTAGTTGTTGGTTTCCTACTGCCGCCATTTCCAATCTATGGATACAAAACACCTAGACAACCACCAAAACATCAATGACCCCAAATATCACAGATCTTTATAGCATTATACATTGTTAGCCTACACTTAGTTTATAATTGACGTCAGATGCATTGAAAGCAGATTTTAACGAAGTAATGTGCAGCTTAATGGGACTGTTGACCAAATCATAACAAAGTTTGAGGCTCGGGTATGTGTCTGAATACTGGTCTAGAACCACTGAACGTATTTAGAAAAAATAAGCTATAAAGTAAAAATCAAGATGATAACTTGAATCCTAAAGTTAAGGAACTAACACAAACAGAACCCGAAGGGTAGTTGCATACCTTGTAGGCTTGAAATGGTGTAAGTACATAAAGCTTGCATCTCCAGCTCTTCTTTCTTTTGGATACGGAGTAGAAGAAGTTCTGACTTCTGCCGTTGGATAGAAAGGGTGCCATAAGAAAGCTACAATGAAAATCAACTTATTAAAAGATATAGCTACACTGGCTATTAGCATGAATCAAGTTTAAGTACAAATGGGGCTCTAGGTAATGATGAAGAGTGGCTTTTAGGAAAAGAACTTATCATTTATCATTGAGCTTTTTTATGCTTCTGTAGACAATTTTCACTCCACAGCTTCCAAGTTTCTTATCTTCCGATAATTTTTCTATAATAGCACCTATGTGGTATTAGTAAACATAACAAGAGCGTACATAAGACACAAAACCTGGGGAACTTTAAATTACTGCGAGTTTCTTTTTTCACTTAACATGAAAGAAAAAGGAAAGGAGATGAGATACCTCCATTTCTGCAGTATATATTGCAAGGTGCCAACTATGAACTATCAGCAGTGAAAACATTGTCGAGGTTAGAGAATCAACTCCCACAGAAGCTGGACAGTATAAATTTAACATACCCATGACTACTCCCTGAAAATATTGACTTAGCATCAGAACTCCATGCAACACTTAGAACATGCCCTGCAATGAAGAAAATAAAATAAGAAAATCTCAATGGACAGTATAAATTTGAATGCATCCATCGTTGTACTGATTTTGACAGACATTTGTTTTATTTCATGATTATAATACTTGACGACTAAGTGTAGACCCGAGCGTTCAAAATTTGGATCAGCAAAACTAGACAACAGGAATCCAAACTGGAGAACAATAACTAAGAAGTAAGTTCCAGATCGAATTAAAATGAACACAAAAGAAAATATAAACTCCAATTGTCCGTGCCCAAAGATGATAGTTTATATTTATATATCATTACCTTCCATCAACAACTGCTTTCCTAATTACAACTACACAAACACAACTTTAAAAAAGATCAACAGAACATGCCGGATTCACAACCAAAATCCACAAAATAAAATCCACGCCACATTCCTCGCCCAAGATCAAGAAAACCATTCCTACTCCTTCGTTTCCATAAAGGCATCCTTCTCTTCATACTTCACTCCAACAACAAACCTGATGCTAACCTGCACAATATCACCATGCAGATACGCAAATCAAGTTCATGAATATCATCTCCATCAGAATTGACTACCCCAGTGTACATACACCTCAACCCAAGCAATACTTGTTTCAGATCATAAGCAGCGTATTCATTAAACTCTAGTGGACTGTCTTTGTGCTCAGAAAGAATCAATGGACCGCAAGGTACAATTTGATAGCATTTAAGTCATATATCATCGCCAATTAGACTCTAGTATACATATCTAAGTGCTGATTCAATTAGACCAGAATCTAAGTGCCAATTAACAACAGTACTATATTTTGATCTAATAAAATCAAAATTATTAAAGAACCCAAAATGAGAAAAATATGGAAAATTGTAGGAAATGAAAATTTTGGTACCTTAGGGTTTATGATGGTTGCATTCTGACAGGTTAATCACAGTCCATCTCGTCGTTAGACTCTTCAAATTCCATCAAATCATCGTCATCACTAGTAGTATAGACACTTTCAATATCAGCATCCTCTAGATCGACAACAGTCGCACGACCTTGTTCTGGCGTAACATAATTGATGGTTTCATCAGGAACATCAGTCTTACCCCAAAGAAAATTATCATCATCATCCTGCTGCGGTTCACGTTGGACATCTTCCATTGAATAAGTCGAGTACAAATCTGCTTAACTCGGACTCATATCTATATTTAAATCACGCACCGGCATATCATAATAGTTCCGTGGTTTTAGTTTTATCACGGTTTGCCATTGGGACCCATTTTCTCTGTTCACATACATTACCTGTGATACTTGAGATGGTAACACATATGGGTCATCTTGCCAACAACTTATGGTTTTATTAACAGTCATAAAAACCCCATTACAATCTTTCCTGCATCCCCTATCACTATCTACATCCCGCCATTCACATTTGAAAAGAACAACACGGAAGCTACCCACATACCTCAGCTCTACAATATCTGTTAGCACTCCAAAATAATCCTTCTCGATGGTTACACATACTCTAGCGTTTTGTGTAGCTCTTCGATGCTCCCAACGTTTTGTATGAAAGCGGTAACCGTTGACTGTGTAAATGTTGAAAGCCAAATCTTCTTGACAAGGACCTCCAGCCAATGATAATAGTTCTTCAGACACCTGACCGGTTTCTTTGTGCAATTGGGTAATCTGTTCATTACAAAAAAAATCTCACCAAAGTCAGAAATTTGATTGTGTAGCGAAATAAACATGTTAATAGTATTGAATTGAGACTCACTTTCTGATCAAACCATCTATGAAATTCTTCAGTGTGTTTTTTATGTGCGTTTCTAGTTCCTTCGAGCATAGATTTATGTTCACTGTATATAATGTCGTAACAAAGTTATTCAAATCACATGTGCATGAGAACATTCTCATATTCTAGCATTTTAAGAACTGTACATAAGGAAAAATAGCAAGTAGAAAACACGTACTCCTCATATTGGTGCACTTCATCACAATTCTTGAGAACAGCGAATTTCATTTTGTGGAAATTTTCCTTTGAAATTGACGCCACATGCTTCTTACCTTGAAATACACCGGCTTGTCTAAAAACAGATAACTTATTAACTGCTGATTAAAATCAAGTGTTATCCTCGTTTCTACTAAGTTGATTAAACTGCGTAGGTACACTATTCAAATGGCGCTCAACAAAAACGAGAGCTTCTTCTATTATTTTCCCTTCCGCCATCGAGCCTTCGGGATGGGCTTTATTCCCCACATATTTCTTTAACTTCCGCAAGTACCTGATACATAGCATAGAGAGAACTATATGTGTTCACAGATATACACAGATCACAGAATTGCAACTGCGACTAGTATGTGTTCAGAAATAAGGTAAACTTTCTAAGGAAAATGACAATGATAATTCGTACCTCTCAATCGGATACATCCAACGATACTGCACTGGACCACCAACCTTTGCTTGTTCTGGTAGATGAATGGGCAAGTGCATCATCACGACAAAAAAAGATGGGGGGAATATCCTTTCTAACTTGCACAATGTGATTGCAATATTGTCTTGCAGTGCCTCTAAATCAGCCATATTAAGGACCGTAGCACACAACATTTCGAAAAACAAACATAACTCAATCACTGCTTCACATACATCATCTGGCAAATTTCCACGAATTGCTATCGGCAACAAATGTTCCAATATAACATGGCAATCGTGACTTTTTAGACCTATAAGCTCCGCTCTTTAAGGTTCACACAACGAGAAATGTTAGATGCATACCCGTCTGGAACCTTAATATCCTTCAAAAGTCTACAAAATGAATCCTTCTCAGTATTCGACATCACGTATGAGGCGTTTGGCACCTTATATTTATCCCCTATTCTCGTCGCCCATAAGTCCTTTCGTATACCCAGCCTCTGTAGGTCAAATCGGGCTTTTATATTGTCTTTTGTCTTCCCATTGACCTTCAATATAGTCCCCATCAGAATGTCACAAACATTCTTCTCGATATGCATCACATCAAGACTATGGAACAATAAAATCGAGCTCACGTAAGGTAATTCCAGCTGGAAAATGCTTATCTTCTTCCAATTGTGATCAAAGAGTATCTTTTCTAATATCTTTTGTTGATTGCATTCTTACCAAAATCAACTTGCTCTAACTGATTCAATTGCTCAAGTATTTCAGCCCCCTTTAATAGCTTTGGTGGTTGGCAATTCTCTTTTTCTCCATTGAAGGCCGCCCTGTGATTGCGCCATTTATGATCCAATAGCAAGAAACGGCGGTGAAACATGTAACACCACTTACCTAAATATCACATTTCGACAAAATTATAAGAGTTTGGCATAAAAGGAAAGCAATCCAAAATAAGTACAAGTTTAGCTCTTACCTCCGTTGCTTAACCGAAGTGAACATGTGTCACTATTGCAGCACGGACATGCATATTGTCCCTTGGTACTCCATCCAGAAAGCATGGCTAGGGCAGGGAAATCGCTAATAGTACCCAGTAATACTGCACGACATACAAAGAAATCTTTCTTTGAAGCACCATAAATAAGAATACCAGACTCCCATAAATCCTTCAACTCCTCTATTAATAATTCCAGATACACATCAATATCATTTCCTGGTGACTTGGGTCCTGAAATTATCATAGACAAAAGGAAATTGGAATCTTTCATACACATCCATGGTGGGAAGTTGTTGTTGATTAAAACAACTGGTCATGTACTATGAGGATTTGTCATATTTCCAAAAGGATTCATCCCGTCAGTTGCTAATGTAAGTCTCAGATTGCGAGCCTCGGATGCAAATATTGGGTGCATCTTATCAAAGGTCTTCCAGTTTTCAGAATCGGCCGGGTGCCTTAAAATTCCATCATCAATACGTTCTTTTTCATGCCATATCATTTGAGAAGCGGTCTTAGGAAACATAAACCACCTCTTAATTCTGGCCTTCAAAGGAAAATACCGTACTATCTTTTCAGCAAGTTTCTTATTAGGTTTTCTTGTCGCAATAATAAATGACTCATCGTCTACCCGCAACCCATCATTTTTCCACCTGGAAGTATCACACACCGGGCACTTATCCAACAACGAATAGTCTTTCCTAAAAAATATGCAATCGTTTGGGCAAGCATCAATCTTTTGGTAGGTAAGACCCAAGTCCCTTATGGTTTTTAGAGCCTCATAACAGTTCTTTGGTATTAGGGCAGTTGGAAATGCCTTGATCAGAAGAATCAACAGCTCGTCAAACCATTTGTTAGCCAATCCACCACGGGTCTTAATACGAAGTATGTGCACAGTAAATGATAACCTTGAATAGTTCTTACAATGTGGATAAAGGGGTTCCTCGGCCTCCTCCAATAACCGGTAAAACTCTGCAGCATCGGAGTTCGAAGTTGCTCCCATACCACCTAGCAACTCATCCCAATCGTCGTTTTCCGGCAAGTTATCTTCAACTGTTCTACTAGTACCCAAAGGTTCCCTTACCTCTGCCTCCCCATGATATATCCAGTTAGTATATCCTTTAGTGAACCCCTGACGCAATATATGTACATGGATGTCATCTCGAGAACGGTATAAATTGTTACTGCAGTTCACACACGGACAAAGAATTGATTCCATCCCAGGTTGTATATGCTCAAACGCAAATTCTAGGAATTTTATGACTCCCTCGCGGAACGCCTCCTCTTTCCTATGCTTTTTAATCCAACTCTTATCCATCGATGCTATATTATCTGTATCGAACACGCACAATTAGTAAAATTCTTAAGCATTCTGCGTTGTTAATATAATTAATATATTTGTACTGTTAACCTAACAGACCATCATTTTAGTGGATGGCCTCTTAATGCATTATGACAGGAAGAAGATCTTGCAATTGTGGGCTCAACAAACAGAGATGCATGATTGTGTGATGCGTGACTAATATTGAGCTGCAAGATGGCTAACAAGAATAACCAACATCCGAAAATACCATAACATGTTGACTCTAAACACTCTATGGATCATTGTCAACACAAAAACAAATATTCAAGTGCTGGATCATGAAATCAATAGGACACCACTAACACTATTTCTGGAAGAAAACTGCAATCTAATTAATAGTTAAAAGCCACTATACTAGTGAATAAACCAGGACAAAACCCAGAGTTCAACAACATACATTGATTACATGTGATTCTCAGCATCAACTCCTCTACAATTAGTAAGAAAGAAGTAACGGTAATTTATTTCATGTCAGAGTAATTCCTAAATCCCCAATTCCATACCAAAACATAATGTGTAACACCCAAAACCTACTTCCTAAATCCCCAATTTCATACTAAAAAAATAAAACCCTATTTTAGCAAATTAATCAAAGTACACAGAATTTCATCAAATACCACAAAACTTAAAAACCTACCGATGGTAGAGAAACGTCAGATTCTGTGGAACACGGTTTAAGTCCAACTGAATGCAGTACCGATCTTGGAGAAAGCGTCAGTAAGAGAAGTTGATGAGAATTAATGTGCGGTTAATGTTTGGGTTTAGCTAATTTTTTGTCTGCAACTTGGACACTTGAAAGTTAGTGAAGTTAATGTTTGGATCCATCAATGGAACCATGTTTTTAATATTATCGGTGAACCCTGTTTTTAATGTTTCAGAGTGGAACCCTGTTTTCATGTGTTTTAGTGGAACCCTGTGTGGAACCCTGTTTTCATGTGTTTTAGTGGAACCCTGTGTGGAACCCTGTTTTCATGTGTTTTAGTGGAACCCTGTGTGGAACCCTTTCTTTTTTATGTTTAAGTGGAACCCTGTTTCAGTGGAACCCTGATTGTGTGTTACCTTCCATCAATGAAAATCTTTAAAATTTTATGTGTGTTATAAATCATTTAGTCCACAATTTATTTTCTAAAGTGTGGGGTAACATGTGTATTTTATAAAACGAACTTTGAACCTTTAACCCTTAAATATGTACCATTAATAACCTTATTCCCTAAGTCAGATCTTCATCGGTACCCCGAACCCTGAACTCCAAAATATGTCTTAATAACCTCATCCCCTAAGTCGGATCTTCACCGGAACCACGAACTCGTTAAACTTATCGGACACGCAAAATGGGATGTCTCATGTGTGCAAAAACTTAAGAGTCGCAACATTAACTCTAAACTACGAGACATCAAGCTTTGCGTCCCAATTCCTTTCAATTGAGATGATCATATATTTTTTGTTATTAGATAAAGCTTAACTTTATACAAGAAATTAAGCTACATCTCAATTCCTTTTAATTGAACATATGTTGGGGTTCAACCCAAATCATCAAATCATTACTTATAAACAAATGACAAACTAAGAACACTAGTTACAATAGACTACTTGTTAGGGGTGCTGGAACGAATAATTTTTTACTAAGCTTTTGTATAGAGCTTCAGGTCTAAAACAATATTTGATTGATTAATGTGAACCATTTTGATTTTAGGAAATATGATTTTCTTCATGAATAATATGATGAATAACAATATTGGTGATATACTCATACCAGATTCATGTTGTATACCAATTCTGAATTTGTTGTAACTTGTACTCAAAATATCACAGCCTTTCCTGAGAACACACTAATAATCCATAACAAAAAATTTACTGTTTGTTCCAATGGTTGCCTTAGTTTGTTGCATATTATAGTTGCATTGAAACTGTTTTGTTTACATAAACTAATTCTATTACCATTACTAATCTATTTTCTGTATGTAGGTTATAAATTGTGATTATGACTTAACAGTTAGTCCGAGATTTCGCCGATAATCTTCCCGAGATATCGTTGTCAAGGTGTCAAGGTCCCGGACGGGACGAGACCGAGATCCGATATTAACTATATTGCTAACACACACAATGATAAAAAAAAACAAACATTTTTGATGAATCCTAATTTCCAAAAATCGTTATGTTATGATAAAAATATCCGTTATTCACCTTTCAAATTTTCGTTTTAGTAACATGGTAACTAACACATGTACATAATGGTAACTAACACACTAACACAAAATTGTAAGTAACACAAAATCCGTATAACCATCCAACATCAAATCTGGACCATCAAAATATTTTTCACGATCCGTATGAGGCACCATCACCACCGTTAATTGTTTTTTATCAAAACCCTAAACAAATTTTTCTCTTTCATTTTCGGTATTTGTTTTTCTCTTTCCACCAATTTGAGGGGCCTCTTGCAAAAACTAGGGTTCCATATTCGGCATCATCATCACCACCATCACCGACGATTCTGAATCATTCAACACCATCACGACCACCTCCTCACTTGGTAAGGTCTCTCTCTGATGTTACTGTTCTCATTATGTTTTGTTTTTCTGATTCATTTCTACATTGTCGTTATTGTCTGTTTAGAACATGGTTCTTCATTATAACAGCATATCATTCGTTTAATTCATTACTGCTTGTTTCATTATATTGTTAAGTTATAATTAGTGGGTTTAGGTTGTGGATCTGATATTTGATGAATGTTTTGGTTAGTGTTTGTGGAAGAAATCTATTAGTCATGTTCATTACTGCTTGTTTCATGATATTATTGAGTTATAATTAGTGGGTTTAGGTTAGTGTTTGTGGATCTGATATTTGATGAATATTTTGGTTAGTGTTTGTGGAAGAATTGGTTTAGTCATATTCATAAATGTTTGCATTCATTGTCATTCTTTTGTATTGAAGTTAGTTGTTAACTCTTAATACTGTAATATAACTGGGTACATTATCTCCAGTGGACTTTATTTGTATTCGTTGTTGTCTTACTTATGGAGTGAAAGTGAAACTGTCTCATTATGTGTAGTGGACGTTATTTGCATTATCTTACTTAGGGAGTGAAAATGAGACTGTCTCATTATGTGTAGTGGACGTTATTTGCATTATCTTACTTTTTATGTTTCAGTGAGACTGTCTCATTATGTGTAGTAGAGGTTATTTGCATACATTGTCATTTATTGGTCATTTAATTTTGTTGCTAACTGTGAATACTTAATAAACAAATGAAATGAATACTTCTGACAAAGATCTGACTTCTTAGTAAGGTCTGATTTCTTAGTAAGGTCTGATTTCTTAGTAAGGTCTGACTTCCAATTCAACTTGCTTCTAATTATCATACCTAAAAGTTCAGGTTTTTCATTTTCAGAAATGGCTAGAATGAGAGGCGCACTTATAAAGCAAGTTCCCCGGAGTGATCCGATGACCACTCGACAAAGGGGGCCGGTTCACATGAGTGATACGAGGGTCACTCGACAAGGAGGGTCGGTTCACATGAAATTTGTAAAAGGTAACAATATTCCTCTCCCTTATTTTATTTATTTATTCATTTCGTTTGTTTTTCATGTATTAACAGTTTTGTTTACGGGTTACTGCAGAGAAGGGTGGTACTTCTACAAATGTATTAAAGTCCAGAAAGCGATCTGCTTCAGCTTTAACAACTCCTCAAAGGTCGTTAAAGAGAACAAAGCCAGCCATAAGTCCCCCATTACAAACATTCATTCCA
>JAJJMC010014390.1:3586637-3643957 GCA_023531435.1 Papaver californicum | reverse complement strand
TCGAGAATCGAACCTCTTTATTTACCACTATACAAAATTACATCAATCAACAAGGCCTGCTTCCCTTTTGGGGCACAATCAAGACCAACCACAGCTAAAGAAAACCAACAATTCTACTTTTGGGGTTAAATGGTATTAGGTATGTTACTTTTGTTATTGGCTATCTACTTATCTCAATTAAGCTTTAAACTACTGCAATTAAACTCTCCTAGCAGTTTTTAACTTTGTTTTTTGTCTTGTCAAACCAAATACTCTACTCTACAATTGTATAACTTGTTTAAATCCTTAAAAATCTTATTTTGTTGTGATGCCAATGTGTTTTTTGTTAAGTTTTCTTGTTATGGTGGTGAATGCAGTGGTTCTAGTAAATATTGAACTGCAGGCAGGAAATTACAGGACTATAACCCAGGAAAACAGAAATAGGAAAAGACTTCAGAGATTAATTGACGTTTTTTTTTTCAATTAATCGGAAATTAATCGGCGATTTTTCAATTAATCGGCAATTAATCGGCGTGAAATGATTATGCTAACTGAATGGCAAACTTGTAATTTTTGGGACTAACGGCCGGTTAGTTTGACCGTGTTGACTGACGGTCTTACGACCCAAACACACCATTGGTCAAATTTACGACCCAAACACTCTACATACCAAAACCTACGACCCAAACACAAAATTTTCTCTTTTTTTTAATTCAAAAGAGAATTTTTATTAAATATTATGAAAGTATAGGGTGAAAATCATTTCCCAGACACTCCTTTAAATCAGGTGGGAGAAGGTTATAAGATTCAAAGTTGCTACGCTTTTCCCTTGGTTTTTTTTGCAAGGAAATGTGCAACACCGTTTCCTAGCCTGTGAACTTTCTTATAAAAACAGAAATTATTATTTAATACTCTATTTCTAATATCTAAAAGTAAACCCTGATTAGACTAATAATAAATGATTCTTGTTCATTCACTGAGTTTACTACTATCTCACTATCCGACTCTAAAATTACTTTAATAAATCCTAAACTAGCATCCCAGCTGACCGCTTTATCCATTTCTCTGCACTCCAACTGCTCAGCACCATACTCCAAGTTCATCCCAACGTTACAGTATCTCCCTTTTGCTCCGAGAAACCTTCCTACAAAATTTCTAATGATTAGGCCAATACTTCCAACACCTTCAGATTCAATAAATGATGCATCTAGATCGATCTTTATGTAATTCTTATCCGGAGGGATCCATTCCTTAACCTGCACACTAGAACCAAGATTAGATACATTATTATTGAGATTGACAGAACATTGTTTGAAAAGCTTCAGAATTCTGTCAATAGTGTACAATCTATTGGGATTAGTTTGCTGAAAAACAAGTGAGCGTCTATCTTTCCAAATCATCCATAAAAATATCATACATTTATACACTAACTCCTCAAATGTTATAGTAAAAATAGAGTTATTACTACCATCAGAGTTAAACCAACTAACCAGCCACAATAAAAGATTAGAGTATTGGTTTTAAACGTGCAAAGTATTGATATTAACCCCAAGCCATATAGACCTGGCATACGGACAATCCAAAAAAAGGCGGTATGTTATCTCATAATCAGCATTATAGAAGCTACAATGAATTTCAATGTCATTTGTATATCTATGTTGAGATTAGTCTCACATTGTATGGAAAACTAAAGATCCCGTAGTTTATAAATCTTGTACAACCTTAATCTTGTAAACCGATTTTCGAGGTTAGTTGAATCCATGGACTTCAACATGGTATCACAACAGACAATTTATGACGAGTCTTATATAACCGCATTAGTCCGCGTCACCCGATTGATTGTCCACGTGTTAGACCCAACGTAGTCCCATGGACTGCCCTAGTTGGAATTATATTCTTTAAACATTTCCATATGAAAATTTGTATTCTATGTTGGAGCTTAGTGTACCAAAGAAACATTACTACTTCCACATCATCCTTCACTTTTTCGAAAGCTGGAATGATCATCTGTTTATCGAAACAAACACTTCCACTGTCTGTCTGAAAACCGGCAAGGGATGTTAACGTGTATACTTTTTCAGTTCTTAGCCGATTCGTAAATCTATAGATCATAGGTCACAGACTCGTTGTAGTTGGCTTTTGAGAATCAGATAATGAAGTACAAACAGAAACACCCATAATCAAATGTAAATGTCCAAACTGGGAATGATATCATGATAGTAAATTTTTTTTGTGAAGCATTCCATGATAGTAATGATCACCAAGTTAAAAATTACAGCCATGAGGGTGCCCATATCATGACCAAGTTAAAAATAACAACTATAAGAGTGCCCATATCGCAATAGCCCCTAGCTCAAAAACACGGCGCCCTTAACACAATTTACCTCTTTGGTTCTTTCTTTTAGGTTTTCATTCTTCCTCTCCAGATTCTTCTTCTCTCTACAGTTACAGTTAGTGTAGAGAAAGTTTCTCTGCAAATTCCGGAAAGTAACTCTTAGGAAATTAGAACTTAAATTCGAAGTCATGACTGGTATGATTGTAACCCTAATTTCTACGTTAAATTTGATTTCAATTTTTTTTTGCCCAAATTTCTTTTTGAATTTGTGAATTGTTCTGAGTTTGTTGAGTTTGGATTGTTTGATTGTATAGACTATGCTCAAGAACAAGAGATGGAAATTGAAGCTTTACAAGCTATCCTTATGGATGAATTCGAAGGTTTGTTTATGAAACTCAATCGTATCTGCTTTTCCTCCTGCTTACTTTACGACCTTAATCGAACGCCCGAGAAATTTGTTTACAGAGTTTAATGTTTTTGTTTTCAGAAATCGATGCTAGTGACAGTGGCTTAAACACATCCAATCGGTGTTTCCAGATTACAATCTCTCCACAAGTAAGATTTTCTTTCTTTTTTGTTTAAATTTATGTCTGGGCATATATACAAGTGGGTATTCTTTCTTACATGTTTGGGTTTTCCGGTGATTAGGAAGAAGATGATGAGGAGACATCTAAAGGTATGACAGTATTGCTGATAAAAAGATTGGAAAGCAGAAACACATATTAAGCATTTTAATTTAGTGATTAGTGATATCTTATTTTGGTTGTTAATTCGTGCATTATATATGCTGTTCATTACTACAAGCTTTCAAGTTAATGTTTTGATGTTGTTTTATACTGCAGTTCTACTGGCTTTAGTTTTTGCTCACACCGAAAAGTACCCAGATGAACCACCACTTCTGCACGTGAAAAGGTTGGTAAACATACATACCCTGATGATTCGCCACATATAAACAGACCTGTCCTGTAGTATATTGTCTCCGCTTAGTGTTCCATAGTCGAACACTCTACTGCTGATTATGGCCTGTTGAAAGGCCATTGATAATTTTATATGGGCCGTGTATATATGGTCGAGATACCGAGCTCGGGTATGTAGTCGTAATGTTCTGATAAGCTGAAGAAAAAGAGGATAACCCTGAATCTCGTACTGTTTGGCGAATGATTTATTGGTCACTTTGCTTTGGTTACATTCATGCATCTTTTGTTGGTGGCTACCTCTTTGATGGGCCAAATCACAAATTGACCTGATCTTCACAAAATTATTCACCTCTCACTGAATATTTTCATACTCACTCACCTACTAGCAAGCTGTAAGAGATTATTTTAATGCGAGTTGGATTGTATTTTTTTTCCCCGTTCTGTAAAATACTATCTGACTACCAGTAGTCAGCCATCAATTGTATATCTGTACCAGAGTTGCTCAACTTGTATGGTAAATTATCCGATCTACCCATGTACAAAATACTCAATTTTATTAAGCACTTCTCAGTCCTAATCCCTATCTTGGCTATCCTTGTTGTATTTAGATAGGTTCAAGCAATTAAGCTATTCCGGTTTTACTATTTTGTGCAGTTTAAAAGGAATATCGTTAGAGCATCTCCAGGCATTAAAACAAAAGCTTGAGGTGGAGGTAAATCTCTTAGGCAGTAATTAATTTTTATATCCATGTATTCTCTAAAGCTAATCCCTAACAATTTTTTATTGTCAAGAAACAAATGTTCTCAATGGTCCTAAATGTTTTTGTTTGAACTTTTAACCTTCATGGTTTACATGATTAATCTGAAGTCTAGAACCAGTTTCTATTAAAAACAAGTGATTTAGGTTCTCAATTTGAAATAGCTCGATAAAGGTACACTTATAATTAGATAAAGGTACACTTATACTTATGTTGTTCTCCTATAGTTTGTGGATGTAACTAATTAGGAAGATATTGCTGCATGTGCATCTTGGTAAAACAACTTAACCTGAATGTTCCAACTATTTAAAATACTCTGACGGAAATAAATATATCTGCATCATCAGTCTTTTGCTGTATTCATCTTCTGTTAAAACAACTGCAGTTAAAAATGTTTGACCCACTTTTGTGTTATTTAGGCATCCGAAAATACTGGCATGGCTATGGTCTACACACTCATTTCATCGGCGAAAGAGTGGTTGGATGAAACATTCCGTCAAGTTGTGGTTGAGGAAGTAGTGGAGGCAACTAAAGATGATGTACGCTAATTCGTCTTGCTTATTTTGTTACTACTTTATGATACGTTTTATCTAGTGAAGGTGTTCCGGTTATTATTTATGTTTGTAAAACGATTTATGTCTTAGTAATAACGTGTTTCCGTGGGGCTCTGGTACAACAATACCATGGGTTGGTTATGGTAACTTGCATTTTGACATTTTACTTTCTTCTTTCTCTGGCATTTTCTTAAAATTTTTTCAGGTAATTATACCACATGGAGATGCAGTGACAGTCCAGACATTTGTTGCTTGGAGAGAACGTTTTGAAGCAGAACTGGCGCTAGAGCGAGCCAAGTAAGATGCCTGACTTGTTCAAACCAAACATGCCAACTCATTTAATTTTATTTCTAAATTCTGGACTTCTCAAAAAATGATTACATATGAGTTTCTGGTACCTAGATTACAAATCTTAATATTTTTATTGAACAATTGTTATCTTCTTTCAGGCTAATGCCTGAGTCTGCACTTGCGGCACCCAAGGAGAAGAAGCTTACTGGGCGAGAGTGGTTTGAAAGAGTAATATTCCTCTCCCAACTTTTCTTTTTATTACAGTGGTTGAATTCTTCTGAAGTTTTCTTGAACTAAATTGAAAGGAAGTAATCTTTCATCTTGTTTCCTGTAGAAAGGTGCGTCGCAAATTGCCGATGAGTCTGAAGATGAGGATGACGAAGATATCGACTTTGACGATGAGGACTTTGAAGGTGAATCTTTCATTTTACTTTAATTATTTATTAAATCGCATTGGCAGACTTCATACATTCAAATCTGATAGTTTTTGCATCTTCATTGTCGGCAGATGATGATGAAGAAGATATGCTTAAGCATTACTTGGACGAGTCAGATGTTTCTTCTCATTCTCAGAGGAGATCCGAGTAAACTGAGAGAGACTGAGATGAGGGCTTGCTTTATTTATTTTTTTGCTATTTTTACTTTGCTTCTCTTTTGTTAGGGTTTTGCCTAAATTCAATCCTATCTAACAATTGTTTACAAAAAAGAAGAAGAAGCAAATATCTGGTTATCTATCTGCTTTCATTTATTACTTCCATCATCAAGTTTTCTTTTACCTCTGAACCATCACTAGGTCCATAAGGCTTTCGTCTTGTTTAATTATTATAGTTCTATTATCAGAAGATTCAGAACATCATTTAATTAATAATTGGAAAAATCTTAAATCACTAATTGTTATTCTTAATATTTTTAACAACCCAGAATAAATAGAATTTGTTAGTGTAAATTGTAAACTCAAGTACCAAAAAGGAAAAAACTAATTGAAAACTAATCTAATCAAGGCTATGTTCTACACTGCCATTAGAGTACTTGTGTAAGGAATATACTTCCTGATACCATTCATCCACCCTTCTAAGGGCTTGGTCTTTTGCACTCCGGTACTGATATTTTGTATTAGTACTGATCGGCCTTTCTTGGTGTCGTAAAACCCAAACGCTAATTGTTCCCCATCGTAGAAGATTGGTACGTTGGAAATCTTATTAGAAATTAAATTTCCCCAAGTTTTCATAATCCTTCTCTTAATCTGCCACTTGCTCTTTTCATTATCTTCCAGCACCCAAACAGTTATTTTTTCCTCCGAAATTGATAACAAATTAATTGTCTCTTCCACGATTCCAAACCAAGTGTTTGACAATCTTCTATTGCAATGTATTTCCATGTTTGTTGGTAATTCTATCTCCCAGCTCCGCTCTTTCCCTACATGAAAAGCCAGTATGTATGTACTACTCAACCAGTGTAAAGCTCCTCGATGATAAACGGCATTATGCATTTCAAATATCTCCCCACGGCCGTGATTAATCGCATAACTCGAAAGTCTCCACTCCATTGTTTCACGTGAGAAAATCACGAAACGGAAAATATTTGGTTCGCGTTTAAGGCGGTACACACAAATCACTTTGTAATTCGATAAATTATTTCTGCTAGAGAATTTAGCTGGTTCACCAATACTGTTAACGACTAATCCGAACCTAGGTGTGAGAATACTATCACCTTCAGAAGAAGGCCATGGAAGTGTAATAGGTTGGCTTCTGAAGGTTAACGGGTTGCATACATAATAAATTTCCTTGGATCGTATCAAAAGAAGTCCATTTGAAGAAGCTAATACATTTGCTTTTAGATCCTGATAAGAGTACTGAGTCGTCTTTGGAAGAACAATAAGACCCTTATCATCTGTAGCCAAAAAATTACGACAGCTTCTTGTACCATTGCCATCAACATCTAAAGAGAAAAAACTAATGATATGTGCATCTACTGAGGAATGATGAAATAAACCGGAAACAAGACGATTAATACTATTAAAACGCCTAACGAAGAAATTACTAGAGATCAATGAATTCCATCTTTTATTTATTACCTTGAGTGAAATTACTTGTTGTCCAGGCACTCGTGCTAGAATTTGGGATATAATTTCATCATCAAACAAGTCATCCATGGATGCGTCTGTCTTTTCCATTGAGTTTCACAATGACACCGTATACTATTAGAATGGTTATATTTATAGGTCCAGTTACGGATTCCTTTTAGTATTAGAAAGCATTCTATTTGACTCTATTTCCTTTTCTAGTTCGAGTCTTAAAAGGAATACACGTAAAGACACTGAAGAGAGTCCGACCTGGAATATGATAAATTGATTTGAGAATAAAAAACCCCATGGTAAGTTTAATCTATGAGATAATCTGTCCGTCCATTACTAGGCTACATTCTTGAAGCACTGAGACGCTGAAGTACCAGATCGCTTCCTTCTATACTTAAATTAACTTTCGAAAATTTAGGGGTTTTTGCAGAAAAAGAAAGAGGGAATTTTTCAAAAAAGAACTAGGGTTTATCATGGTGGCTGAAGTATCGAAGAAGAATTCAGAAGGAACACCGAAATGGAAGAATAATCCTTCACATAGTAATGGAAATCATCCTCAAATTATGCGGTATCCCACTCTTGATCCGATTTCGGCTGTCTTAGTGATTTTTTTTTGAGTTATATTTTGATTATTATATTGTTTCCAGGAGGCAAATTATTGCGCAACAGAGGAAATCATTACCTATTGCTTCAGGTAATATTATACTTAGAAAAATCAGCTTACAAGAGAATTTTTGTGCTACTTGGATTCAGTTAATCATGATTTTTTTTTTCTTTTTCTTTAGTTGAGAAGCGACTTTTGGAAGAAGTGAGAAAGAATGATATAATGATCATTGTTGGGGAAACTGGTAGTGGAAAAACAACTCGTAAGTGTGTTCACCAAATTAGTTTTTTACGACTTTTTTAATGGGAAATTGGCAATTTGAATAGCTAATCGTACCTTGCTAGAGGTCTAACATCATTTACAGATGTAATCAGGTCATGTTATGATTCGGTGTTTGTACTTTATAATACAATTAGTTAAATACATACAAGGATGATTTTCTATCTGAGTGTTGGTATTTGTAGACTTCGAATTGAGGAGAGTAAGCTCATTATTAGTTAGATTGATAGACTGGTAGATGTATTGATCAGTCTAAGGTCCTGAAGATCAATAGGTATTAGTTCGGTGGAGAGTTCAGAGCAAGAAGAATTTATTCTTTCTCGAATGTAATTGCATTTGACTTAGCCATCTCTGGCATTTTAGGACAGCATCAATAGTTTACAAATTTATTTTCTTCGTAACCTTTTTCACAAGCGCAGCAATATCCAGGATAATCTGGTGCACTACTGCAGACAGTATTATCCTTGCAAGCATATTTATCTGATGCATAATTAGGTGATATCGTTTGTGCTTCTTTACAACTCCGTGCTCCTATAGCCCAATCAAGCATCACTGGTAAATCCATGTCAGGTTTAGTAAGGTGCCCGTCTAGTTGCAGATCCGATCCCTAAAGTGTATTGTCTTGTTTCAACCAAGAACACGAAGCTGCACTGACTGTGATATTCTGCTATAGAACTACCATTACCTCTCCCAAAAAATAGTTCAAACTCTTAGCGATTATTGCATCACAGCAACCGCTTCCAGTGCAAGATCTTTGTATCATATCTGCCTTACTCGCACATTTTGAGTTACAAGGTCTAGGAACGGTCATGTTATGTAGATCTACACAAGGAAAAGCACTTGCCATTCGTTGGTTATTAGGAGCATCCCGAAAACGTCCGGGTCGAAATATGGCTTTTAAATTAAGTTCCGAATTTGTGGATGCTGCCAAAGGGAGTGGCGATGCCATACGCAAAAAGGAAGAGACTCATAGAATGGCAGAAATTCCGACATACATGTTTTTGGTGTACGAGATGGTGAACGGGGTAGCCCCCAAATCCATCTTGTAAAATGGTTTGTCTAGCACCTACTTGCCAGTTTGATCATCATAACATTTCATAGCTAAGGCGGTGTTTCTAATGCGAAATTCCATGTCTGATGATATTCTTAGAATCTCGAATTCTCTATTAATTCCAAAGAAGGCTTTTGGAGGTTGAAAAGTAGTATCACAGAGGTCGAAGTAAACCTTATCAGCAGCATCTTCAACAAAGGAGCAATCTTTACCATAATCACCAAATGGGTATGGAATGGGAATGTCTCCGCATTTAGTTACAAAACCAGGTTTACCCTGTACGATTGTCGATGATTCAGCTGATGATAATAGAAGGATCATAATCAGTAGTATTAAGAAGAGAGTGATCATAATCAGTAGTATTAAGAAGAGAGTTAAAGGTATGAACATATTTAATGTACTTGATCAAAATCAGTTTTTTCTTCTTAGTAATAAAAGAAGAAAAAACTCAGTGTATAACGGAAGCACAAGAAATGAGATATTTTAACGAATTAATCTATTTCTTAGTTGCCAAATTTGACTGTCCTAAAAGTTAATCAATTAGGTTAGGTAGGACTAATTTGGATTAATTAGACGAATTCAACACATAAAAAGAAAGAAATTGATTTATATGGGAGGAACTTAGAAGTTTCGGAGGAAAAAGATCTAAATCATTAGAGAATTGGTCCTACGAATAGTTATGAGTACTTATGTGTACACAACTTGCCATTCAGATCAGACCGACCAACGTAGAACATGCCAATTTGCAACATTGCATCAATACTCATAACCATCGGATGCGACACTCATAAAATAAAAAAGATCATGCAAAACCAAGTGAGTCAGTGGCGTAGCTAAGGCTTTCTTTGGTGTGTCGCTTTCAAATAAGTTCTCCTTCAAGATTTTACTTATTTTGACTGGTGTGTCACTGTCAAATAAGGTCTCTTTAAAACTACATTCTATTTTGTGCAAATTTGTTTTTAACTACTTCTGTTCTAGTTATTTTGATATCATTAACCTTACATTACATGGTCAGCCTAATGAACTATATGTGAAATCTCTTCTCATATATGAATCCTTTTGCCAGATTGCTTTGCATATGCGTTCTGGTGTTTTTTGTCTTTCTCCATTGAGCATATTTTCACTGGCATGGACAATGTTTTCTTTCAGAGTTACCACAGTTTCTATTTAACGGGGGATTCTGTCGTGATGGTAAAGTAATTGGGATCACTCAACCACGGCGTGTTGCTGCTGTTACTGTTGCAAAACGTGTGGCGGAGGAGTGTGAGGTTGAGTTAGGCCAGAAGGTTGGGTACTCTATTAGATTCGATGATACGACGTCTGCCACGACGAGGATTAAATACTTGACAGATGGATTACTGTTGAGGTAAGAACAAGATTTTATAAACAACAAATGAGAGCGGCATAAGCGTGCCTAATTTATTTGTTTTTGCTAGATACTACATGTCTGTGTATCCTCACTTCAAATTGTCATGCTACGGGTTTTCCTTATATAACAACTTACAAGCAGGATCTTCCGCAGAAACCATGCTGTCAGTTGCATTGGCTCCAAATCTTTCCACTTGAAATTTGTGGGCTTTTTATATTTTTCCCTTTTTGCTGTTGGCAATGTGGCATACCCACTGGAGAACTCAACCAATGCTCTCTAGGATGAAGTCTGAGTTCTTTTGCGCAAGTGCTGCAGAAACCATTGCATTGGCTTTAAGTCTTTCCCAATGTTCAAATTTTTGGGCTTCTTATATTTAACCTTTTTTTGTTGTTGTAGAAGTTACATACCTAGAAGAAGCCTGACCATCAAGCATGCTTCTTTAGTTAATCTTGTCATAAACCTAGAAAGAGTGCACAGTGTACTAATCTCATTTTGAAATACTTACAGGGAAGCACTGCTGGATCCGCTTCTTTCTAGGTATTCGGTTGTCATTGTCGATGAGGCTCATGAGAGAACTGTTCATACTGATGTGCTATTAGGCTTGTTAAAAGGTGTACAAAAAGCAAGGTCACTGGAAGGCAGAAAGGATACTAACAGTGTCACACTTAAGGAAGAAAATAATGTGCAAAATCGTGTTTCTCTGAAACCATGCCAAGGATCAAAACTGTCACCTCTTAAATTGATCATTATGTCTGCGAGTTTAGATGCAAGAGGTTTCTCTGAGTATTTTGGTGGAGCAAGAGCTGTTCACATTCAAGGGAGACAGTACCCGGTAGATATACTCTACACTCATCAGGCTCAGCCAGATTACGTAGATTCGGGATTGATTACTATTTTTCAGGTATTTGATTGACACTATAACTCTTTGCCCAATCTTAATTTTTTTCTTCTTGTGCAGTATCTAAGATTTATATACCATATAATTATGTGAGTAAGTTAATCTTTCACGCGAAGTTATATTCAAGATCTGACTAACTTGATAAGAAGCTCGCACCTCTTCTTTTCTACTGTTTCTTGCCTTCATAATCTAGACTCCTGAATGCTGGTTATCCCCACCTTTCCAATTATGTCAAATATTCAAAACAAACAGAGAAATGACTATACAAACACGACCACAAGATATTCATTATCCTCTGGTATCGATTGAAGTTCACCATTTTAAGCTTTACGTTTTTCACTTTCAAATTTTTCTATTAGTCTGTGTAGCTCACAGTTTTAACTTGGTTTGCTCTCCCTCCCCTTTTTGATTTGGTCACTAGCTAATGCTTTATTAAAATACAACCTATTGAAGCTTGGTTCAAGCTTTTCTTTTCAGATATAGATGTTATTAATAATTGTTTTGATAACGTGGTTTCTTGATGGAGCAATATTCTTCTATGTTAGATTCATATGGACGAGGCTCCCGGTGATATACTTGTATTTCTTACGGGGCAAGAAGAAATAGAATCTGTGGAAAAACTTATCCAAGAGAGAGCGCAACAATTACCTAAAAGCAACCCAAGGCTTTTAGTCGTTCCCATATTTTCATCTCTTCCCTCGGAGAAACAAATGCTAGTTTTCCAGCCAGCTCCGCCTGGGTTTCGAAAGGTAATTTGACTAATTTTGATTGTACTTTGCTTATTAATTTTCTATAATTGTGGCGTCCAGTTTGTGAGTCACACTGATGGCTCATATCAAAGTTGATTACATGCAAATTATTTTTATGTGTAATATTATGTGAAAACAGATTTTACAGTTTGAATGCAACACCTGCTAATTCATGTTCTGTCCACGTAGGCTTTGGACTGACTGATACATTATATAATTCATAAGATTAAGCAATTAAATGGAGTTTGATTTTATCATTCGATTTTAATACACAAGAAGGCATCATGTCACCTGGCCTGCTGAACACTTGGAAACTCCAAAACATCATGTTATTTCGCCCCTTCCGAGAATAGTCCAGAGACTACAGCATCTTCTCATTCTTCATCCTAAGTTTGGTGCTTAAACTACGTATCAGTATTTATATTTTGGGAGCTGTATTTGCTTGGTTTGCCTTGATCAGCTATCTAATTTCCAACTGGAAATTTGTTTTTGTTTGTGGTCATGAAAGATTATCGATTTGAACCCTTGATGAGCTAATGAAAAATATGCCATTTTGATATACTCTTTTACACCTTATTCTGCATTGTGTATGACCATGTTTTCGGAAGTTTTAAGCTAATGCATGAGTGACTCCCTTGTTGAACATTCTAAACAGGTCATATTGGCAACAAATATTGCTGAGACATCAGTGACAATACCTGGAATCAAGTATGTTATTGATCCAGGATTAGTTAAAGCGCGTTCCTACAACCACCGCACAGGGATGGAGTCACTAATTATTACTCCTATCTCAAAAGCACAGGCTCTTCAAAGAAGGTAAGTGCCCTATAACATTTTCTGTCTCATATATGGACTCTGATTTGATAGATTGACTTCTTGTCCAGCATAAGTATGTCAAAAGTTATTAGACATGGTTTTCCAAAATTTGATAACTTAGCGACGCTCTATGTGTTAGCTTTCTGGAGATAGAATGGGGTTCTCAATGATAGTTCAGTTTGTGAGATGGGTGCATCATAAAAAGTTGGGTAGATGAAACGATAGATAGTTAAAAGTAGTAAACTAATACAAAATGTGCGGGTATATGTTGCGGGCATGTATCCATCATTTAAATGGGTCACACGTATCTATTGACAAATAACCCAGTTACATAGTGACGCTCTGAAGTCTGAAGGGTAAACTTTAGCTTTTAGCTTTTCTACGATGAGATCCTATGGTATGTTTGACCTGTTATGGATCGACGTACATGATATCTGCCACAAACATACTCTTTTACAATTTGTGGTGTTGGCATTTTTGTGTTCATCTGTTAGACATATGCAAACCTTTTGAGCAATCTTGCATAAAAAAGCTTGGCTTTATTATGTAGCTTATTTAGAATGGTATTTGTGTACTTGCAGTGCATGTGTTTAATGGAAGAAGGATGTTGTATAGCAGTATGAGGGTAAAATTGCGGAACAGGGCATAATTTAGGGTGGGGATGAGCGGCATTTTACACAGAGATAACCAAAATCAGCCAATTAATATCGTTTCAGAGTTCCATCATCTTATTTCAGTAAATTTTGTTTGTAGGTTAGGTTAAATGTCTTGTTGGGGTCTGATATGCGACACTAGGATAAGAAGTAGCGTTTACTCTGCTGTGCTTTGCACTGGGTTCTAGATTTTATCAGTTAACAAGCTTTTTTTGTGCGTATAAAAGCTACGAGTTTCATCCTTTTTATAAGAAATTAGTCAATCATTCATTAGTTTTAGTCACACTCATATCATTGCAGAGGCGTTCCATATTAACTATCCCTGCAGTTAATGTTCACATTGACAAGTGTTTGCTTGACATATTGATCCTGACCCTATGCAAAGGAGATATTTGGATATCTATATGACTATATTCTTAATGCAGTGGTCGTGCAGGGCGTGAAGGACCAGGGAAATGCTTTAGGTTATATCAAGAAAGCGAGTTTGTTAAACTTGCGGATTCAACTACGCCTGAGATTAAGCGTTGCAACCTGTCTAATGTTATACTACAGCTCAAGGCTTTAGGTGTTGATGATATTATGGGGTTTGATTTTATGGAAAAACCATCCAGGTGAAGAACAAACCAGGTTTTCAATGATTCTTTTAACTGTCCCATGTCTTCAGAGACCTAAAATGTTTTTACTGAAAAATTGTGATAGTTTGTTTGCTAATGCTCTAATTCAATCTTCTGATTTTGTTATTAATGGTACTTTGTTTTGTTACAAATTGGGCAGTACGGCTATTGCGAACTCTTTGGAGCAGTTGTTCCTGCTAGGGGCTCTGACAGATGATTATAAGCTTTCAGATCCGGTTGGGAGTCAAATGGCTCGGTTGCCTTTGGATCCTATTTATTCTAAAGCTCTCATTGTTGCAAGCGAGTTTAACTGCTTGGAGGAAATGTTGATAGCTGTTGCAATGCTTTCAGCAGAGTCCATGTTTTATACTCCTCGTGACAAGTTGGCAGAGGTACCTGAGTATGTATATTTTTGCAATTTAGAAAAATGTTGCTGTTTGTGTTCTCATATTATGGAATTTAGGCGACCTCCACTGGGGAAATATATTGACTAATAAATTGAAAAGAACAGAATGAAGAGGTATATTGGACCGAAACCGATAAATGCCAAAAAAACAAAAAAAAACTTACGAGTTTATTAAGTAGCTACTAATTTTTTTGTCCTATATAGTTCATTTCTCGATGCTAGTGTTCTGAATGTAGTTTGAGATTCTGATTGTGTAAGCAGAGGTGCTAAAACTCTAAAACAAATGCAAGTTTTTGTTCAAATAAAAACTGTTGGTTAAAAATTGGAAATAGATCTTTTGTAGGATCTTGTGCGATTGTGATGGATGGAAATAATATAATACCATGCTTTGAAATTTCTGTTTGGTTAAATGTTAGTCGAGTAGAAATCAAGACAGTGTAACTAAACTCCTAGAAAAAAACACAACAATTTGGAAGTCATTCCATCTGTGTTTCGAGGTTATTCATCACATGTTTTGTTCACAATAAATAGTTCAGTCTCTACGACGAAATTAGATAAATTAGTATCCGGGTCCTATTTTCTTGCTTGCTATATTCAATCGCATGTTACATGATACCGGTTGTGAAGTATTTCTCGAGTTTAGCTACGGAAAACCGAGTCTATGTTTATAATCATACTTTGACTTTATGGATATATTCATGAACGTATACTGTAAGAAGGCAAGCGGTATTAAGATAATATCTTGTTTGTGTGCACAAAGATAGCTTCATTATCAGAAGGCAAGGAACCTGTCGTCTGTAAGCGGCATATGAGTGCCTTTTGGTGTTTTGTGTTTCTGTCGTCTTTACAGTTTCACACTGTTATTTATTTCTTTTCGTATAAGCATTATCTTTCCTGGATATGGTATTTCATAGCTCAGATAGGTTTTTCTTTTCCCCTTTTTGGTCAGGCTCGAGATGCACGGAAGTGTTTTACTAGTGTAGATGGGGACCATCTCACTTTAGTGAGTGTATATCGTGCTTCTGTAGAGTGCTTGGAGAGGAGCAGATTGGCAGGCAGTAAAGAGAAGAAAGCTGAAAAAACCCTCAACAAGTGGTGCAGAGACAACTTTATCAATAGCCGTTCTCTAAAACATGCCAGAGATATTCATAGGTTAGTCACTGGATCCTCTCTTTGTTGGAATTTTGATAAATCTGTGTCAGTTGTAATTACCTTTGGCCATTCTTAATTGGATGTAATCACAGATGTACGACTGTTTTCCCCTTGTGATAATGTTATGAAACCAGTATATGTATATTGTTTACCAATCTCTTTAAATGCTCATTCTCATTAAGAAGGATTTAAATCCTCGCATCTACAACCCAACTTCTGCTGCCACAAACTGCATTTCGGTTCATCCACTTGTATGGTGGGTGAGCATCGCCCAACTGTCCAATCATCAGGTGTATGGCAAAAAGATGTGTGCTTGCTGTTAAACACTATGGTGTTGCTTACCTAGCTTTTAATTGGGTGGGCAAAGACGCACAACCTTTGCCCCTCACCTCATCTGTACATGATGCTGGCAGACAGAAAGGGTTGTTGAGGTTGACTTTGCAGTCTAGACTCTAGATAGTCTTAGTTCTTTATCCTTCTAAAATTTTCTACATTTTTTTCAGTCAAATTCGAGGACACGTTGAACAGATGGGTCTGCATATTTCTTCATGTGGAGATGACATGTTACAATTTCGAAGATGTCTTGCTGCTTCCTTTTTCCTCAATGCGGCTTTGAAGCAGCATGATGGATCATACAGGTGGGAATCTAATGCTCTATTATTTAAGTTTCTATTTGATAATTCATGAATATAATTATATATAAAAAATGAATATGATTATAATCTGAGTTTAGCATTCATTCTTTTGACGTCATTTTTGCGTTGCTTGTTCAGTGTTGTAATTGTCTTTCTCTGTTTCCCTTGTCTGACTTTTGATTATGTAACAGGGCTTTGGCGAGTAGTCAAACTGTTCAGATCCATCCTTCTTCTGTGTTATTTCGGGCAAAACCAGAATGTATAGTATATAATGAGCTGATTCGAACAAATCACAATTACATACGCAACATAACCAGAATCGATTCGCTGTGGTTACCGGAATTGGCTCCTCAGTATTATGCATCTCAAAACTAGAGTTTCTAGGTCTACACAACTTAGGTTTTTTATGTATCTTATAGCAGCTGCAAGCAACTAGTTGAGCCACTAATGACAAAATACAACTACCAGATTGAGGAAGAAAGAATGCCATATCCGCCCCTTCTTGGGACTGCGAAATATGCAATATCGCTTTATTCCCAGATCAACCAACATGATTGCAGAAGGATCAGCGAGAGAATCAAGGACATCTCAACTACAGGCTTCCGTGTGGCAAGTTTTTAGATCCGTTAAAAAGTTCAACTGTACTAAAAAGAATTCAAACGGGTGTACAATCCTTGTAATTCATTTTCCTAATATAATGTATTCTTTCATCCGAAAGATAAAAATGTTAGTCCAACTACCCAATTCCAAGCAAAATTTTTCACAACTTACGGGTTCACTCGATGGAAACAGTTTGCTCCAATGCATATTGCATAGAACATGTATTGCATTGAACAGGGTTCTCAGTGGTAACAATAGAATAGATAAAAATGGTTTACGGTCCGACAAAAGCAAACAAAACCAAAACCTAATTCGTATAATAAAGTGGCCCTCTGTTAGTTTTTACCGTGTTTGTTTTTTTCGGTATGCGTAGAATTGTTGTACAATAAAATAAGATAAAAAAAATCCTTCCTCTATTAATTTCATCCAATGTAATTAATATCAAATTTTAATATGTACTGGTTGAGAGCGATATATTGGTCTATATATTTTGGTTTTAAATATCGTAAGAATTTTTTATTTTTTGTTGATTGTTTTTTAAATTGAAAACTCTAGCTTCTATTATTGGTCCATATTGACTATTTCGATTAATTCGTACCGGTTAATATTTGCCGATATTTTTGGTCAGATACCGTTCCAACAGTATGAGATATTTTGTACCGGATGAGGCCCAATACCGATAAAACTGACGATATTTCGGCCGAATGTAACCCATAACATGAACAGGTTGTTCCTTAACAAAGAAACTCTAAACCCCTAGTATTTTCCCACATCCCTAATTCTTCTTCCTCCGACTTTTCCATTCTACTCTGTCTCTGTCTGTATCCACGCCCACTCTACTTAAACCCTAGAAACAATAAAAGCAGTCTTCTTTTCTTTCCCTTCTTCTTCGTCTTATGCTCAAAGGGTTTTGTTTCTCTCGCCTCCCTTGATCTCAGGTTAGCTCTTTTTCCCTTTCTTTAATCGCCGTTTCTGTTTAACTTTCAAACCCTAATTCTTATATCCCATATCATTATCGGTTACTCCCTTTTTAGCTTCAATTTCTAAGTAATTTCTGTTTTCCCTAAAGAATTTTTTCCCGTGGTCTCTATGGAAACCCATGTTTTATAAGAGCTATCAGATTTGAGTCTGTAAAAATCTAGCTGAAAAAGGTTTCGTCTTTTGTGAATACTAAGATTCTAATAGCAGTACTTAAGTGTGGTTGATAGTTAGAAATTAGAACTTGGAGAGTAGAGGTTGTTTGAATGATCCAACAGAGAAAGGATTTTAAAGAGAGTGGGACATAGTTAGCAGAACATGGTATTGATCTGGGTATAATGGTTTAGCCACAGGTGGTATTATTAGATTTATATTACGCATGTCGTCTTGGTAGATACTCACCTTTTGATTTTCTTTTTTAGCTAATTTGGTTCATAAGCTGCTATCTAACATGTTAGTGTTCGGTGGATAATGTTTGTCATATAGATTATAATGCATTTTACCATGTTTATAATTGTGCTAATGGTTTTGTATGTTTGCAGATAATGAGTTTAATTTCTCAAAATGCTCTCGGTGCGAAGAAGCACATCAAAGTTGCAAGAGATGAGGCTGCTGAACCTATTGTGCAATTAAGTGATGAAGAAACCGAGGCAGCAAAGGATTCTGGTGCTGAGTTAAAGAGTAAAAAGAGAAAGAAAGAGGTAAATGAAAAGGAAAAGGAATTTCATATTAAACAGGAGAAGGAAATGAAGAGGTTGGAGAGCTTCTTGTTTGGGTCCCTCTACTCACCCGTTGTGTTTGGAAAGGAAGAGGAGGACAAAACTCAAGAAGAAGCTTTGTTCATTACAGATAGATCTGGAATCAAGGGAATCACCAGTGACGAAGAGGTAGAATCTGACGAGGAAAGCAGTGATGAAATAGAATTAAAGGGTAGAAAACCCGCATGGGTTGATGAAGATGAGTGTAAGACAAACGTGGATATAGCTAAGCTGAACAGATTGAGGAAATTGAGGAAAGATGAGGATGAGACTTCAATATTGGCTTCAGATTACGTCAAAAGGCTGAGAGCACATCATGTTAAGTTGAATCCAGGTACCGAGTGGGCTAAAGTTGGTTCCCGTCCTGGAGATGGATCTGATTCCGATAACGAGTCTGCAGGGGATCAGTACGCTGATGGTAATGATGATTTGCTACGAACAAATGAAGATATTGTTGTTAACCATGGTGTGAAGCTCTTACCTGGGCTTCTTGAATTCTCGAGACTGGTGGATGCAAATGCCGCGGACCCATCCAACGGTCCAATAAATTCAGTCCAGTTCCATAGAAATGGACAATTGCTACTCTGTGCTGGGTTGGATCGTAGGCTGAGGTTTTTCCAGATTGATGGGAAACGGAACACCAAGATACAGAGCATGTTCCTTGAGGATCTTCCTATTCGAAAGGCTTCTTTCTTACCCGATGGATCCCAGGTTATTGCTGCAGGAAGAAGAAAGTTCTTTTACAGCTTTGATTTGGAGAAAGAAAAGGTGGATAAGATAGGGCCCTTAACTGGTCGAGAGGAGAAGAGTTTGGAAGTCTTTGAGGTTTCTCCTGATTCTAGTACAATTGCTTTTGTGGGTAATGAAGGTCATATCTTATTGGTCTCAACCAAAACTAAAGAGCTTATTGGCACAATGAAGATGAACGGGACTGCACGATCTCTAGCTTTTGCTGATGGTGGACGCCAATTGTTGAGCTCTGGCGGTGACGGGCATATCTACCACTGGGATTTGAGGACAAGGACTTGTATCCACAAGGCTGTAGATGTAGGCTGCATAACAGGATATTCCCTTTCTACATCACCAAATGGATCCTTGTTTGCCGCTGGTTCAGGGAGTGGGATAGTGAATATTTACAATAGAAATGAGTTCCTAGGGGGGAAGAGAAAACCCGTCAAAACTGTAGAGAATCTGGTCACAAAAGTTGATTTCATGAAATTCAACCATGATTCACAGATATTGGCTATATGTTCTAGCATGCAGAAGAACAGCTTAAAACTCGTACACATTCCTAGTTATACTGTTTTCTCAAACTGGCCTCCTGCAAATAGGCCCTTACATTTTCCTCGCTGTCTGGACTTTAGTCCTGGTGGAGGTTTTATGGCGGTTGGCAATGCAGCTGGGAAAGTATTCTTATACAAGTTGCATCATTACCGACACGCATGAAGCGATGGATTTGGTTCTTGATCTTTCTTCGTGGTTATTCTCCTTGTAAAAGGGGAAATCATTTATCCAGTTACTAGGAAAGAGATGATAGTTGCTGATAAAAGGGAAAAGGTACGAATGGTTATTCATCTGCATCCACATGAAATGTTGGATAATTTTTTTTTTCTTGTTTGAGAATTGTATGATTAGTTAACTAGCATGAGTGGTTCCCCTCTTATGTACAATTTTCTTGGATAAAATCTAGTGGATTAGATGGCTATTTTTATTTATTTGCTTATAGTGATGTGTAAGTAGATGAAGATGACTTTCATTACCTTTGATTTATAAAATTTTGTACCTGTCTTCACTGATTACATTCAGGCATGTTATATCATATGTTGACATTTGGTGTTTTGGATCCTGTATTCTGTAAGGAGTGTAGACCCTCGTTACTCTTGACGTTAACATCGTGCGAGAATATGTTAATCCTTATTTAACTGTGTTCCTTGTAGAATCCTTCTGCTGCAGAGTGTTGGATGTGTTTTCATGCACTTTTTGAGATGAATACTGTGTAAATTTTTGAATACTGTCATTACTAGAACATGGTTACTGCAAGTATCGTGTATCTTACCTTGTTATTTGAGTTCCAGTTTCATCTTACTTGTTTAATTGAGACCCCAGTTTGTCCCAGTGAATAACTTACAGTATTTAGAATGTTGTCATTACATGGGTTTCCGATTTCAGTTGTTTTTGATAGAGGTGTTGACTTGGTATACGTGTTTACACCCACAATTAGATGATCAAACATAGAGCAAGCCACATGCTGGAGGGTAAGTTTCATGCACCACAGTAACTGGGATGAGTACCTTCATTTCGATTGAATAGGCTTATAATGTGCGAGGCACCTAATGGAAAGCCTTATAGTCATCGGCAGTAGGTTGGCCGAAACTATCAGGAAGAGACTATAGTGGCCTCATGTGGTTCAGCTGTGAGAAGATTCTGGTAGTTAGTGACTTCATACACTCTGGAGTAGGAAGAAAAGCTCGTGGAAGCAGAGTTGTTATGTTACTTTAAAGTGTCTGCCGTGAGAAGTGTGATTTTGTGTAGGAGGAAAGGAAATTAGCTTCAAGTTTTCTAGACCTTCCATTCCATGGTAGAAAGAGGGGGAATGTGGCATATCGACAGTTACACATCATCATAATTTTTAATTTTTAATTTTTTTTGTAATAATACTGTACTGAAGTTCTTGCATTTTTCCTGCAAATAAACCATCTGGTTCTTTCTTGTTTCATCCTCTCAACAAGAAACAGATTTAAAACTTTCCTGCTTCAATCATTCCAAAAGTGTGAAGGAGTTGAGGAGATAAAAGAAAAGAGGGGTCGCAACATCTGGTTTGAGTGCCTGTATTTGTGTTTCTTGATAATGTACTATCTTCTTGTTTAAGCTCACAATTGTTGTTTCCGTTTCCTACTGAAGAAACCGATTCAACAGATGAACTTCCAAGGAGAATACCGATATGTGTCAACTGCAAAGTGCAAACAAGACTCAGAGATATACATCCTCAAAACTGCAATGGAGGGAAAAGTCTGAAAACAAGTCAACAACTTTCGCCGAGCTGATACATCAAGGATCCGTTGATCTTCAAGTGGTGAAAAATAGAAGGCGGTGAAAACAGTCGCAGCCTCCTTCAAAAGAAAATTTCCTTTAGTCTTTCAACTCTGTAATTTTATACATCAGAATTTTCAATTCTCGACATCTCGTGTTAATCCAATTCCATACATTCAGTGTTCAGCAAACATAATGTGGATTGGGCACCGGAAGTGGAACCTGGATACCTGTCAATTTCTTGATGCCCAGAACCATTATTAACGTACCCAGAACCTGGAAGCCCTTCGATGCCCAGAACTATTACTTACGTACCTGGAACCTGGAAGCCTACCAGCATCTTGATGCCCAGTGCCATTCCTAACACAACTGGAATCTGGAAGCCTATCAACTTGTTGACGCCGAGAACCATTACTTACATGCACAGTACCTGGAAGCCTACATGCAGATTCAATATCAGAATCATCATTCATCACTATCTATGTTATAAGGAGTCACCCGGTCTAGGAAAGATCGACGTGGGGGTGGGGGGGTTCAACCTCACCATTGCCTTGACTCTTTTTTCTTCTTCTTTTGTCCATAAGAGCGCTACATCTTCACCCATAGAATGGAATCTCTATTTGTAGAACATCATCCCTGTTTCAAGCTTAAGTTTCATCCTCTTCTCGGCGATATGAAACCTAACACATTGAACAGAACCTGGAAGTTGGGCCACATGAATCTTTTCTGCCCTTGCCAGTTGATTCTGTTTCGATGATAGAATTTTGATTACTATCTATCAACGGCCAAGTCTGCATCCCCAACCATTTAGGGTCACACACATAAGCCTTTCCAACTCAGACTTGGTCTCTGAGTTGAGTGGCTTAACACATCCCCTCAAGTTGAATGATAGCTGACGTACATTTAACTTGTCCCTTAACAAGTGAAACCTTGCAGCTGCTAAACCTTTAGCAAAAATGTTTGTCACTTGGTCCACTGATGAGATGAATTTTACTTGAAGTTCCTTGTTTGCTACACTTTCTCTAACGAGATGATAGTGGACCTCTATATGCTTTGCTCTTGCATGAAAGATAGGATTGGCAGTCATGTATGTGGCGCCTAAGTTATCACACCACAGACTTGGTGTAGTGGTTTTGATGCCCAGTTCTTTAACCAAAGATTGATCCAATAACCTCCGATGTAGCTATAGCAATGCCTCTATATTCTGCCTTTGTGCTCGATTTTGACATAGTTTTCTGTTTAGCTATAGCAATGCCTCTATACTCTGCCTTTGTGCTCGATTTTGACATAGTTTTCTATTTTCTTGCACTCTATGAAATCAAATTACCTCCAAAATATATACAATACCCACTATTTGACCTTCTGTCATTAAATTTCCTGCCCAGTCTGCATATGAAAATACGTTAATAGAAAATTCAGAAGTAGGTTTGATACGAAGTCCATAACTGACTGTGTGCTTCAAATATCGTAAGATCCTCTTTAACATTTCCCAATGCTCAACATATGGGTCATGCACATACTGACATACTTTGTTGACAGCCACACCTATATCTGGTCTATCCATAAGAAGATATTGCAGTGCCCCAACTATGCTGCGAAAGAAACTTGGATCTTCAAATTTTGAAGTTCCTTGCTTCAAGACTTTTAGCTGTGTAACAAGTGGAGTAGTGACCGGCTTAACCCCATCTAGTTTGGTTCTTACCAACAAATCTGCTATGTACTTTTGTTGGCTCAGAATGAGTTTTCTTCCCTGTTTAATCACCTCAATACCCAAAAAGTAAGTCAAAACTCCCATGTCTTTAACTGCAAACACTGAACTCAACTTATCAATAAGTTTATTAATTTTCCCCAAGCTCGATCTTGTTATAATTATATCATCAACATAAATGAGAACTAAGAGGATACTATCAAAATTTTGCAAAATAAACAAAGAGTTATCTGCAATTGAACTAGTGAAGCCCATAGTTGTTAGATAAGAGCTTAATCGAGAGAACCAAATTCTTGGCGCTTGTTTAAGCCCATAGACAACTTTATTTAATTTGCATACATGATTAGGAAAATTGGGATCAATATACCCAGCCGGTTGTTGCATATACACTTCTTCATCGAGGAGACCATACATAAAAGCATTTTGCACATCCAAATGGCGCAAGGGCCAATTGTTCATTGTAACCAGAGATAGGATTAACCTTATGGTACAAGGTTTAATAACTGGACTATATGTTTCTCCATAGTCAATTCCTTGTTGTTGGTGGAACCCCTTCGCTAGTAATCTCGACTTGTAACGATCTAATATGCCGTCTGATTTTTGCTTCACTTTGAAAACCCATTATGATCCTACAACATTCATGTCTGAAACCATGGAACCAAAGTCCGAGTTCCATTTCTAATATGGGCATTATATTCATAATCCATAGAAATACGTCACTTAGAATCTTTTCTAGCTTTACTAAAACAAGTAGGAGCCATTATATCATCAAGTTGTAATGGATGCTTTGTTGAGGTGAGACACAACTTCTTGACTGGCTTAGTGATTCCTAACTTTGCTCTTGTGACCATTTGGTGATGTTGAATCTGTGGTATTAAATCAGTTTCAACTGGTAGTGGAGGTTCAATTGACTGTAGAGCATTAGGTGGATTTGAACTTGTAGGAGACACCACTTCAGGTGGCATTTGTTTATTTGCCAATGCATGGTGTGATCTAGTTGGTGACACAGTCTGTAATATTGGTGATATTAATGGTTGAAAGACTGATGAAGAGAGGGTTTTTTTAGTGGGGCATACCTTAGTGATCTACATCAGGGACTCATCTGACTTTTTAGCAGTGAATGGGAATGAATGTTCTACAAATCTGACATGGCGCAAGATATATAGTTTTCCTGTTTGAAGATGTAAACATAAGTATCCCTTATTTGCACCACTGTGACTTATAAAGAAACAAGGTAAGGACATGGGTTGTAGCTTGTTTGAGTTGTAAGACCTTAATGTTGGATAACACAAACATCCAAATACTTTGAGAAAATTAAAATTTGGTTCTTGTTAAACAACAATTCTAAGGGTGATTTGATTTCAGTTTGAGAAGATGGACACCTATTTATTAAGAAACAAACAGTTGAGAAGGCATCCCAACAGTAACAAGTTAGCATTGAGGCACGATATAAGAGAGCTAGACCTAACTCGGTGATATGACGAATACACCGCTCAGCTAAACCATTCTGCACAGATGTATGAGGACAAGACAATCTGTGAATGATGCCAGACTCATTAAGGAAGGATGTAAACTTTTTATATTCATCTCCATTGTCTGATTGAAAAACTTTAAATGTATGATCTGTAATTTTTCCATTTGCTTTTTGAAATGAATGAAAACTGGTAAAACATGTGACTTACGAACCAATGGGTTTATCCACGTACAATTTGAGAAAACATCTAATAAAAGAAGATAATAATGATAACCATTTCTTGACAAACTAGGAGATACCCATAAGTCAGAGACAATTAAACTCAAGGGTTTGGTTATTATTGTTCTACTATCTGGAAATGGATGCTTCTTGCTCTTACTAAGATGGCAAGAATAACAAAAATGAAAATCTTTATTAGACATAGGAAGAGAATTGTTTTTTATTACTTTAGAAACTGTTTTTAATATTGGGTTCCCTAGTCTTTGATGCTATAGTGGTACAGACTCAGTAATGTAGGCAGATGGTTGTTGATTCTTGATCTTTCGCACCCCATCAAAGATGTAGAGCCCATTCCTATTCTTGCCTTGAAGTAGAGTTGTCCCTGTTTACAGATCATTCATAACAAAATAACTTGAGTAAAAAAAAAAACACATTATTGTCTTCACAGAACTTGGAAACAAAGAGTAAGTTTTCTTTGATGCTTGGGACATGAAGAATGTTGTTTAAAGAAAAACATTTATGGTTATGTGTCAAAGAGGCATTACAAATTGTTTCGATAGGTAAAGCATCACCATTCCCAACATGGGCACTCTCTATTCCATCATACTCATGATGTATGTTCAAGTTGTCAAAACTATTAGTGAGGTGGTGTGTGGCACCCGAGTCAGTTACCCAGTTGTTATATGTTGCTCCTCCAGGTAGAGCCAAGTATGCAGTTGGCTTTTTGTGTTGCTATTGTGGATTATCTTCCTTGAATCGAAACCAACATACATGTGCTAGGTGACCTCTTTTTCCACAAATTTGGCAAGGACCTTGATCTTGTTGTTGTTTGTTTCTGGAGTTATATTGTTGTTGAAACTGCCTGCCTTATTGGTTATTGTACTGATTCCTTCTTTGATTGTTTCTTTGAGAGAATTGATTATTTGTTCCGAATGCTACATTGGCTAGAGGCTGTTGAATAAGTGCAATTGTTGCTAAAGAAGCATATCATATGTTAAAAGGTTAGAATAAAAGGTGTTGATGGTCAGTTCTTCAGCTGCACTTAAAATGGTAACTACTGTATCATATGAGTGATCCAAACCATTCAAAATTGCTGACTTCATATCAGGATCAGATAGTGTGATTCCTGAGGCTGCGAAAGGATCAAAAAGTGACTTAGCCTTTGAGAAACATTCTTCCATAAGATTATTACCTTTTCGAAGGTTGTGCAACTCTCTTCGGAGATGTATCTGATAAGCATGAGTATTTGGGGCAAACCTTGATGCAAGAGCATCCCAAACCTCTTTTGAAGATTTTAATCCAACAACTCTGGTCATGACACTTTCAGTTAATGAGGAAGTAGCCATCACATGAGGATTTGATCCTGCTATATAAACTTTGTATGGGCTAGATTGATGTCTTGTGAATATGGCAAGGTACGTGGTGGTTTTTCAAAACTCCCATCAACATAACCTGATAGATTGTATCCAATTAGTAGTGGAGTGAACTGGGTTTTCCACAACAGATAGTTCTTTTCATTCAGCTTGATGTTAACACTATGGTTGATATGAAGTTGTTGGAGGGTGGAAGTGTTTGCTGCCATTGTTATTTGAAGCGTGGATTTGATCTTCTGCTCTGATACCAACTCAAAAAGATATTTTGAATGTTTTTAGGCTTAATTCATTATAGAGAGAACACTCTAAATTTATACAAAAAGGGGATAGCATGATAAATGTTGAAACAATTACACAATTAGAGATAAAATAGCTGGATTCAGCTAAGTTGTTGGAGACTCTTTCTACTCAGACTTGGTCTCTGAGTTGAGTGGCTTAACACATTTGACTTTGATCATCGTAAATGGATGGAGAACAATATTGTTTGTTGACTTCTAGCAAGTTGATTATACATCCGGAATGGATACCATATACAAAGAGAAATCAATTCACATTTCGGAGATGATAGTACAGTATGTCCAGTGTATGTTAGTTAAGGAATTGAATATTTTCTAGCCATTGAAACCAGTTTTAGCTGAGGAAAAACTGATTGCCGAAACACATGACGAACTCGAATTTTGCAATATCCAATGCTACACATGGCGGCCCAAATATTTCCCTCAAATTGGGCTTTGTCGTTATGACTAGCTGGAGACTTGGAGGTGGTAACTGGTAGTGGCATGTCATGCATACGAAGTTACAAACAAATGCATGTTGCAATCTTTTCATAAGTCATCAGTTCAAAACAATTGAGGATAATGGTCAATTCAGACACACAATGAGTGAATATTTAAGTCCCATAATGGCCTTAGAGCAACTGCAGCGGTTGGACCAGACCATCGATCAAAGACCAAATCTGTTTGGTCGTTAAAAAAAAAAAACGCAACGAAAACATGACTAAATATGATATTACGCTGTTGTAAATAAGCGTTAATTATCAAACGCTATATTAAAGTGACGTATATTACACAGACGTTTAACTAGACAAACGTTATGTTTTTGACGTTCATTTAGATTAGCGTTTTAAACATACGCTCCTGTAATGAAGCGTTATGTACTCAAACGTCAAACGTTACTGTACTGAAGCGTTTTGATATAAAACATAGAAAAACGTCCTAGTAAAGTAGCGTCAAAACTCAAACGCTCTTCTAAAACAGCATTTCAAAAAAAAAACGCCCACATATAACAACGTTTGAAAGCCTAAACGTTGGTGTAGAGGACCGTTAATTTTGAAAACGCTGTTTTAATACAACGTTTCAAAAACGCTGTTCTTAATAACGTTTAATACAACGTTTCAGAAAGGTCGTTCTAATACAACGTTTCAAAACAACGTTTCAAAAACGCTCTTTTAATACAACGTTTCAATTCAGAAACGCTCTTTTAATACAACATTTCAAAAACGTTGTTCTTTAGAAACGTTTTGATAAACATCTTTCAAAAATGACGTTTGTGTTTATAAACGTCCTCGTACAATGGCGTTTTGGGAAAACGCTGTCTTACATGAGCGTCAGACTATATCTGTTTTGGACCATTTTCTTGACTAAACATGATCGGATACTATTCAATTTTTGGACCAAATACTACATTTAGTCGTCCGTTGCGTCTCACAAAATCGGACCAAAGACCATTTCTGGTGTTTACTCTTTGGTCTGATCGTCCACTGCAGTTGCTCTTAGAAGAACACACTATAGTCCATAACACCACCCATAAGGAGTAATATGTAAAATTCCCTTTTAATATTCCAGATGGATTGCCGAAGTATAGTGGTAAAGTCGTTAGGGAACGCTGCTGGGTCTGATTTTCTGCACATTCTCTAACAAATGTGCACGAGATATTTTAATCTCCATCAATTATTAAATTATGAAAATTATATAACGTGGGTTAACATGGATGATACAAGACCATCTATTAACCAATCAAATTAATTCTTCAAAGGAATGTGCATAAAAATAAACTCGATAACACCAACGATCTGAATTCCAAACTCATCACCTAATTCTTCGTACGAAAAGGTTTTAATTAGAACCGTCAAAACTGACGCATAATAACCCCTGATCCGTAACCCGTTTCCCCAAAAATGAGTACTTTTTAGACGAGAATGAACTAAGCAAAGGAATCCCCTAAAGGGGGCATCTCCACCACCAAAAAGAAAAAAACCCCTAGGGTTTTACAGTCAGTCATAGCAGCGAGAACTGAGAAGAAGGATACTAACCTCTTCAGAAACCCTAGCTTTCTATAACTTACTTTTATTAGATATAATTAAAACCTACCATCAATCTTTTTCTCAACTCTTTGCAGTTGTAAAATGGGTGAAGCAGGGGAAGCAGCTGATAATACCCTAGCTTCAATACGTTCAACAGTATTCAGAGATTCAGAAACATTAGAAGGAACCTCTACGATGATCAGAGGTTATGATTTTAATCAAGGAGTTAATCATTCACTATTGCTTAGATCAATGATTACAACTGGTTTTCAAGCTACTAATCTTGGTGAAGCAATTGAAGTTGTTAACCACATGGTACACACACTTTGCCTTATTTTAACAAAACAAATTTCATTTTTTTTTTGTTTTTGATTTTTTTTTTGTTTTTGATTTTTTTTTTCAATTATTTTGATTGAGAATGTAGTTAGATTGGAGACTTTCTGATGAGCCATTGTTGGAAGGAGAAGATTGTAGTGAGGAAGAGAAAGAATTGAGTTATAGACAGGCTGTAAGATGTAAAGTGTTTTTAGGATTTACATCTAATCTTATTTCATCTGGTGTTCGAGAGACCGTTCGATATCTTGTTGAACATCACATGGTAAACAATCCACACTTGAATGCTTGTCTTAGTAATTTGAGTGTTATTTAAGAGTTTTTAGTTTGAGTTAGAATTGATTCTTGTAATGTGATTGCAGGTTGATGTAATTGTTACCACGACTGGTGGTATAGAAGAGGACCTTATTAAATGTCTTGCACCTACTTATAAAGGTGATTTTTCATTAGATGGAGCTACTTTGCGGTCAAAAGGGTTTAATCGCATTGGAAACTTGTTGGTGCCTAATGACAACTACTGCAAATTTGAGGACTGGATAATTCCAATTTTTGACAAAATGCTGGATGAGCAGATTGCTGAGGTATGGTTTTTATATTCTCATACTGTTTTTTCCCAGTTCCTCCTAATTGTTGAACTCTTCCCAACTGGTTTCTCTTAGATTTTTTTTTTTGTTGTTAAAATGGATTCTTGAAATAGGAATGTGTTCTAAAGTTGTGGATATTTGTTCTCGCTTTGTTTTAGAGTGCTTTTTCTTTCATATATTTCATAATTGGTTTGCCTAATATAGTTCTCCATTAGTTGAAAGATAAAGGATTAGAATATGTGGATATCCCAGCTAACATTAACTCTTAGCTTACCAAGTTAAGTTGCTATAACAAAAGTTGTACTATGAATTTATGCATGCTATACAAAGGCAATACAAGTTATAAAACTTCAAATCAAGGATGCACGCTCTTTCTTAGTTTTGATCCTTATATTTTTCTTTCTACTCAATATGTATAAGATGACCAACCGCTACACTGTACTGTAGTTTGCTGATTAAAAAAAAGTACATCTGTTGAAATTCTTTAGGTAACTATGACTAGGTAAGAAGGCCCCTCTCCTCCAACGCTTTAATTGAACACACCTGCATTCTATTAACCTATGTCATTAACCATTCCTCAGCAATTATCACGGATTCATGGGTAGATGTGTGTTTTAAAACAATGTGTATTGCCTTTTAACAAAAGGCATCTTATGTAATCCACATACATGTTTGTACAAGTATTTCTTTAAACACATTTCTACCAGTGACAATTGCTGAGGTATGGTTGTATACTCTCACGCTGTTTTCCTCCTAGAATTTGTTTGTTAAAATGAATTCGTGGAATATGAATGACTTCTAAAGCTGTAGGTAGTTGTTCTCTTTTTGGTTCAGATGAACTTTCTCTTTCATCTTTTTTGCTTAATACAGTTCTATTAACTGAAAGATAAAGTAGTTGAAGATGTAGATATACCAACAAGCATTAAATTTTAGTTTACCAAGTTATGTTGCTATCACAATAGTTGTACTATGAATTTATGCATGCTATACAAAGGCAATGCAAGTTACACATTTCAAATCAGGGAGGCACTCATTCTTAATTTGATCCTTATATCTTTCTTCTACTCAAAATATAAAAGATGAACACTGCTGCACTGTCCTATACGTTGCTGATTATGTGATGTATATCAGTAAAAATTCCCTAGGAAATTATGAAAAGGTAAGGAGGGCCTCTCCTACAATGCTTTAACTGAGTATGCTTCTTTCAATACTAACCCATGTTAGTTAATCTTATGTACATTTTGCTTTTCACCCACAGAATATACTTTGGACACCATCAAAGCTCATTGCTCGCCTTGGGAAAGAAATAAATCATCCAAGCTCATATCTTTACTGGGCGTACAAGGTAATTAATTAACCAAAGATGCTGGATAGTATGAGTGATTTGCCATCTTTAATATGCCCCTCTCTTGGATAATTAAGGGATGGGCTTCATTTTTTGTCTAACACCAGTAGCTTCTTTTTTAGATATCTCTTTTGTGAATGGTTAGATTTAACATGTTCGTAGGAACACACTCAGAAAAGATGTCAGCATAAACGTCCAAGTATATCCAGAAAATATAGGTATCATAAAGATATATAAATTAAGTTATCATATTAGCTCATTTACCGATCATCTTCAGTTATCATAAACTTGGAAAATGACCATTTGCTTACTTTCCTTTTATAAGCAACAGATGGCATTTTAAACACCTTGCTCACTGGGGAAGCACCTTCTGAAGTATGAAAATCTTGTATGAATTTAAATAATGGAAGTGAATTTTAGCTACTGCATCCCAAACATCTTCTGTAGTACATATAAGGTCATCTAACAAATCACATATTTAGAGATTGTCACCAATGTACTGTTAGTTTTAATATGTCCCGTGGCATGGTGTTCTCTGAATCTGTTTCCTTTACTTTCCCTTTAATTTGGAAATTAATGGGTGTTATTGTGCGATTTTGAATTGTAATACCATCAACAACGTAAATAAATTGGGGGATTTGTTTCCCGCAGAATCACTTTGTACTGAAACATACTATGCATATTTCTGGATCTAGATGTGTCATGAAACAAGTATGTTCAGTCCTTCACTTGAACATGCAAAAAAAAAAAGAGAGCAATATATTGATTTCTTTTTTGGTCTTTTCCAGAACAACATACCAGTATTCTGCCCAGGCTTGACAGATGGTTCACTTGGGGATATGCTATACTTTCATTCATTCCATAAACCTGGTTTAATTATTGATGTTGTGCAAGGTAATCTGTCAAGCAGGCCCATTCTTTGTTTTAGTCCTTATCACTTGCTACTTTTAGTGTTCAACATCATTTTTTTAATTTTTGTTCATTTTATAGATTAATAGGTAATACTCCCTCCGTCCTATTTTAGATGAAGGGTAAGGCTTTTTTTCAAGTGCCAAATTAGATGAAGGTTTTCATATTTTTACCAAGTTTTTCCCTATTTATCCTTGCATTGTAATCAGACACTAGAAACAAGGAACAAAAAACTAGGAGATTTAAATATTTTAAGAATTATTATTAAGGTGTATACTTGGGAAAAATTTAATCTCTCTCATTTTTCTTAATCTACGTGGAAATACGTAACCTTCATCTAAATTAGGACGGATGGAGTATTTATTTTTCTTCTCGGTATTGGTTACTTCAAGTATTTAGTTACCAACAATTTTCCTCTGTTTAATAGATATAAGGGCCATGAATGGGGAAGCTGTACATGCAAAGCCTAGGAAAACAGGCATGATAATTCTTGGTGGAGGTATTCCAAAACATCACATTTGCAATGCAAATATGATGCGAAATGGAGCCGATTATGCCGTTTTCATCAATACGGCTCAGGAGTTTGATGGGAGTGATTCTGGAGCTCGTCCTGATGAGGCTGTATCATGGGGGAAAATACGAGGGTCTGCTAAGACTGTCAAAGTAAGTTCTATCGTTGTCTTTTCTTTTCCTTTTCTATTTCCTGACATGTGAACCTTTAAATGTTTTTCTTGTGAATAATCACCATGTGCATAAAATTCTCATTGTTGCTCTTCTGACCACTAGTACTACTATAGTAGGTCTTTCTGTTCAAAATTGTCATTGATATCTCATGCTACAAATCGACTTTATATTCGAAAATGTTTTTCAAACTGATGTGTGAAATGTATGCGATTCTCAAAACACCTTTGTGTACCGTATTTTGTTATGCAGGTACACTGCGATGCAACTATTGCTTTTCCACTACTGGTTGCAGAAACATTTGCAAGATCTGCAAGGAACCCTTGAAGACTGATGCCTAACGAGGGGGTTCAAGTAAAGCTGCATTAAGTTTCAAATAGCCAACAACTGAAACTCTGAAAACCCATTTGCAGGTTTTTCACTACATTCATGCAGCTTTATATATACGACTTTAAATTTCTAATGAGACGAAATTGTAATCCTGGCTGACAGTCTATTTGCATGCCACTGTGGACTGTTCCACAGCCATGAATATCAAATTCTTTACATAACATTCAATCGGATGAAGAGTGATATATAATTTAGTGTTAAGCAGTAGTGCTCTGTTGAAGCTGGTACTAGATTTTGAGTTGGGTTGTCAGTTTAGCAAGCTTTTTCTCAAATGTCTGGCCTGGCAATATCACCTGGTTTTATATCGAGAAATCACTGAAACATCTTGGAATGTGCCGGTATCTGTGAGTTTGTTGGCCCTAGTTTACCTTCTCCTGATTTCTTTTTTTTTCTTTTTTTTTCCTGATTCAATAGATTATGATTGCCATTAACAAAATATATATATATATATACTCATCCTGCTGCCTTGTAAATTATCATTTTTTAAAAAACTCTAGAAATGATCCAGGAGTGCTGGCAGTGGAATGTATCTTACCTGACTTTTCTCAACAAATTCTGAACCGAGTAAAGTATTTTTTATTGTTAAAAGCTTGATAAAGTTTCTAAAATGTGGGGTTGGATGGGGTTCCAAGTTTCCACCAACTATCCCTCTTCCATTATTGTTCCGCCAACTATCCCTCTTCCATTATTGCCACTAACTATTTTGACCATGTCACTTTGACGTGCTTTCAAGAAAAATTGAAAAAGTTACAAACCAAAATTTATACTCTACTTCTTTTTACTCATAGAAAAAACCGAGAATACCAACATTGTTAATAGGGGTACCATTTTGTTTAGGGGTGTACTGATCCATGTGTAATGGATATTGTCTTATATGAATTTAGGTACACCCCCAAGCAAAATGGTACCCCCTATTAGCAGCCATGGAAAATAGTAGGTGAGAAATGTGACTGAATGCTCTCTCTTTTAAGATGAATATGTGAATGGGGGAATAAGTTAAGTAAGCATTACTTGTTCGTGGGTTGATGGATTTTGTATAGACCCCTCTCTTTAAAAGCAACGACAAGGGAGAGAAGAGCAACTCTGAGAATTTGTGTAGAAAGAGTTTGAAGAAAACCATGGAAATGCCTCCAATGGAACTCAGTTTGTCTGATATTGGAAAACCTGATGCTGGTTTGTTGCAAAGTAAAGAGCTTTATCAGGTAATTCATTCATTCATTAATCCTTTGTCTACTGAGTTTGTTTTTCTTTGTAAGTTGTAACAGTGAATTTCACCATTTGATTGCTGATAGTACATCTTGGAGACAAATGTGTACCCAAATGAGGCTGAGGTTCTAAAGGAGCTTAGAGAAATTACTGCTACCCAACCATGGTAAGTGCATGAAATCCTCAAAATATTTAACTATTATCTACTGAATCTCTGTGTTTTGATCTAACAATCTTCAAAGAATTTTCATTGCTTTAATTGCAGGTGTTCGATGCTTTGTGCAGCAGATGAAGGTCCAATAATGTCTCTACTTCTAATGCTTGTGAATGCAAAAAAGACAATTGAGATTGGAGTCTACACTGGATACTCACTCCTTGTCACTGCTCTAGCACTTCCCAAAGATGGCAAAGTTAATTTCTATCCTGTATCCTATGCGTGTTACTTAATTATTGTTTAGTCTTATTCATCCATTTGATCGAATATGCAACGCAGGTCGTAGCTATTGATCCAGATCGGTCAATGTTCGAGATTGGACTACCATTCTTCAAGAAAGCTGATGTAGAACATAAGGTGGAGTTCATTGAGTCTATTGCTCTCCCTGTTCTTGACAAACTACTTGAAGATGTGAGTACATGCGACTGATAACAGTAATGCTCATAATTTTATTCATCAAGTTCCCCATATTGAAATTCTTTTCTTGCTTGATATCTTTAACTCGGAAATGACCCGTATTGCACTAAATTTATTCTACGGTACTAAACACAGCCTAAGTGTGTTTTTCTTTGTTTACTACGCAGCCCAAGAACGAAGGATCATTTGACTATGCATTCGTCGATGCAGACAAACCCAATTACGTCCATTATTCATGAGAGACTGTTAAAACTAGTGAGGGTCGGAGGAATGATTCTCTACGATAATACGCTTTGGTCAGGTACAGTTGCTTGGGAAGATGACTCTACACTTGACAAAATGTGAAAGAAATTAAAGATGTCTTTGTTGATCTAAACAAGAAATTAGCATCTGATTCTCGCATTCTAATTTCACAACTCCCTGTTGGTGATAGTCTCACAATGTGTATGCGTCTTCATTAAGCTTCATCTTCCCTTTATGATCCGCCACGTTCATTCATCTTTATCTAGATAGTTGTCTGATTTTTTTTCTTCTTATTTTTTGTTATTACTGTATTTTAATTATAATTTTTCTTTAAAAGATTATTAAAAAAATATTTATTTTATTTGAAGAAAATAGATTATTTTTTTGTTAAAAGGAAATTAAGAGTCTCATATTATTAGTTTTTGATTTCATACATGAAATTTATAAAAATCAAAGGATTTTTTATCGAGTCGCTAAATTGCAAATCCCTCGAAACTACAATTTTTACGACCAAACACACCATAGTGTTTCTTTCTTTTGGCCACAAAATGAGATGACCATAGAAGGCTTGTTTTACCTCTCTATACCAATACTAGAGCATTAATTCTCTTGGCCGAGACCAGCATTAGTGGCTTGTTCTTGCCAGCAGGGGAACTTGGGTCTGAGAGTGATAAGTTGAATAAACTAGCTAGTCCCAGTATTTGATCATACCGTCCCAGCCACAAGTAGCCACTTTACTTTGTTCCAACGGATGCCATTCAGCTCCAATACAGACACCTTCATGACACTTGATAGTCGGCGAAACGTTGCAAGTCTTCCAATTCCAAAACCAACACTTGCATCACCATCTCCGGATATAACATACTGTCCGTTGATGTGTTTTAAAAATAATAGTAAAAAGATTCAAACTCTAAGATTTATAAAGATTTTATTTTTAAACATAATTTTTAGTACTAAAAAAAAAGATTAAATTAAAATTGATTTAAGATTATGGAAGGAACTGAGACTAAGGATTCCACCACTAGCCAATTTTTCAAGTGATTTAGTATTAATAATTAGGTTGCAACTCATACATTCAATTGATTCTAAATATTGTTAAATTTAGATTTTCAAAATAATAGTTGTAAATCAAAAGTATGAGACATCAATAGTCCTAAACTAAACATGACCCATAAAAAAAAAACAACAACTAATTCATAAAAACTTTCATTTCAAGTTTAATTCAAAGCAAATAATCATAAAAGAATTGCAATAATTAATTAGATAAAATTATACCACTTTATTATTGGAAAAATGGCTTCCTCCGTCGCCTCAACAATTGGCTCTAGCTCCTCATGTTGTAAACACTAAGGCTGCACATCGGGTCGGGTGGGTAGGGTTTGGCCCTTATCCGATGTGAAGGTGCCTATATCCAACTCCCTGGGGTGCCCTTATCCAAAGCGTGGGTGCCTTTAATAATTTTTTCTCAGAGGTGCTTTTATCACTTTTTAAGCCGAAATATTTATTTCCCAAAAAGACATACAAACACATAAAATCACACAATAAGTATCAAACGAGCACTAACAAAATAGATAATTGAGAACAACTTAGACACCAAAATGTGTCTATCATCCGTTAGGTGAGAAATTAACTTAGAAAGCATACCCAGCCACGACGTTCCCTACAAACCTTAAGCTGAAACCTCTCCCTTGTGTTGTAAATAAGAATCCTAACTACATCCTAGATATATATCTAAAATAAAGATAAGACTTATCAAACCAAAGTATAAACCCTAACTACATCCTAGATTACAAAGAATATTGGCTAAGAGATACGAGAAGATCCAATATGTTACTTGGTACGTATGCTTGTGTGGGTATTCTGTACATGTAGCTTGTATACAAGATGACAAAGTTGCACGGCTCCAAGTGGCTATTAATGCGACGATCTCTTTAGCCATGTCTTCTCCCCGTTGAAGATATTCCATTTCTTCCGGGAATGACATAGGTTCCTTGGTTAGAAGTACACGAGTAAGAAAATCCTTATGAGAAGATGTGAATTTATCAAAAGATAAATACTGAGTGATAGAATATGAACAAGTTGAAGTACAATTGCTCACAGAGCAAATATAATCACTCAAGTATGATGGTGGCTGTCGATTCCGTACAGGCCTAGAATTAAGATCAGGAGAAGTAGTTTCATTAACACCTGTAGTGGAAACGGACGACGACGATTCAGTAACATTTGTCGATGAAGGTGGAGAATATAAAACAACCACTAGAAGGTCAGAACCATGAATTGGTTCTGTTTGAGAATGTGGTGATTGGTTATCCATGGAAGGACTAGTAGTTACAGATGTATCATTAGGTAGCAGTACTATATTTGGATTAACACTAGGTACTGGAGGTTCCAAAGCTAGCAAGCTATGTTTCAAGGTATACTCTTCTCGAAGTTCCAACAGATGTTACTGGGCCTAGACCCTCAGTAGGAGAAATTAGCTCAGTTGATAGTTGGGAATCCGTTTCATCAAGCAGAACTGGGTCAGTAGATTCGAGACTCATTATCGCAATTGCAAGTAGTCTAAGTCCCCTTTTTTATAAGAGAAAAGAGATCCTCTCACTGGATGATGAGAGCAGTTAAATATAGATGTTTACGATACATCATTTTGAGTTAATATGGAATGATCACTAGGCTGAGCATGTGAAGAGAGTGATGACGAGGTAGTTTTCATGTAAGGAAAACTAGTCCCAGGGAAGACTACATCTCGTGAAATGAAAAATGGTTTTGTTGTTGATAGACACATTTTTGTGTCTGATTTGTCTCAATTTTATATTCTGCTAGTACTTATTTTTGTACTTATTTAGGTGTTTTATGTGTGTAGGTGTTTTTGGGAAATAAATATTTCCAGAAAAATCGGCTCGAAAAAGTATTAAAGGCACCCATAAATTTTCTTAAAGGCACCCCTTATTTGGATAAGGGCACTCACAATTACTAAAGGCACCCCTTACAGGATTAGGGGCACTCCATCTTCTTCACGGGTGAAGTAGAATTTTTACGGGAAAAATAAACAATGAAAAAATTAAGTTTTTCTGGATTGAATTTGGGAAGGATTTGGTGAGATTTCTTCGGAGTTTTAGATTAGTACTAACCTGTTAAGACAAACCAGGACTGTGAATCTTTTAGATTAAAAAAAAAGGTGTGTTACGTGGATTTGAAGAAAACAGGGTGGACATTTTATTTCGGGTATTATTTTCTAAGTTTGGAAGGTTGTATGTGGCTACACAGAGTTTTACTCATCTATGATGTGTTTTCAACGAGTTTGGATAAAGTTTGACAGCTGCACACGCGTGAAGGGGATAAAAATGGAAATTATTCCCGAAACTTGGAAAGAAGATAAAAAAAATTATTGCAGGATTATTCTTGAGTTATTGTGGAGTATTTTCAGTGATGTTGAGTATATAAAGGGTGTTGGAGGTGATTAGAATGGGATAAAGAGTTTTGGGAGATAACCAGAGCGAGAAATCAAGCGTTGCAGAGAAAATATTTTCCTGCTACTGAAGAACACGAAGAACATAAGATAAGGCAACAGTTCCTTCAACCATTCTGTCATGGTTTCTCCATCCCAACTGCAACATTTATCTTAAGCTTTGCAACATTTAATGTTATCTTTGTAACGTTTATCTTCAACTCTGAAACACTTGCTTTGTAACAATGAGTCTGTAACACCTATAAACGTTGCAAACTCATTGTTTTATAATTGTCTCTCTATTTCATCTTTGTAAACAATTTTTGAGCCATGAATAAATATTCTGAGATATTGTTTACCATGATGAGCTAATTCTCACGTAACCAAGGCAATTGATGAAGCTATTTACGCATGAGTGATGGGTAATTATTTTATTTTCTCTAGTTTAATTATATAATTCACTTAATCACTGCTTCTGCAAAGTTTTAATTTGTTTGCATAATTTTCTTAATTATTTGTGATTCAATTTGAAAGGTTATACCGTGTTAAATCAGTTGATAATCTATGCTTATTGGGTATAAATAATATTTGAGAATATGCCTGATTGTTAGTGAATTCAGAAATAAAAGGACTTAAAAGGTAATTAGGGTTTTGAAATATTTATAACATCATTCAATCATGTGTAGTAGTGGAATCCAGTGTCTTGGTTAGTTTTAAAATCTTGAAATCAGTTTTTCATTTAAGTTTTGCTATTTCTTGTTTAGTTTTAATTTGTAAATTTAAAATCAAAATCTTCACAAGTTCTGAAACAAACCCTTTCTTACCGCTATCACAAACCCATTGGTTGTCAAGGTCATTGACTTATAACCTTTCACCCCAAATGGATCACCAACAAAAATTCCCGGTTTAGCACGTTGATCAAATTTATGCTTAATATTAATGTTACGGGTGAAATAAAGACAACCAAACACAGGTAAATTGGTATAGTCAGGTGGAATTTTAAACAACATCTCATGAGGAGATTTATGAGATAACAGAGGTGTTGGCTTTTTATTGATCAAGTAAGTTGCAGCTAGGATACATTCTCCCCGAAATTGTTAAGGGAGGATAGCTTGGAAGCGCAATGCTCGAGCGATTGAGTAAATGGCGATGTTTGCTCTCAACAACACCATTTCATTGTGAAGTTGAAACACAATTTTTCTAGTGAACAATACTATTTTCTGCAAACCATTTTTAAAATTTTTGACAGAGGAATTCATCTCCATTATCTGAGCGGAAAGTTTGTATTTGAGGTATAAATATATTGCCTGATTACATACAAAGTGAAAGAAATAATCTAAATTTTTTAGTGTTTCAGATTTGACTTGCATTAGGTAAACCCAAGTGCAACGTGTAGAATCATCAACGATAGTCAAAAAATATCACGCACCACTTATGGATGAATTATGAAAGGTCCACATATAAAGCAATGGATTAGTTGAAAAGGACGAGATGAACTAGAAATACTTTTATTAAATAAAAGACGCGTTTGTTTAATAAAAGGACATACATCACAGAGGCCTTTAAAATCAGAACTAATATAATTGAAATTGCGAACTAGAAATTTAAAACGATCTAAACTAGGATGGCATAAACGAGAATGCCAAACGTCGAATGGCTTATTACTACTAGAAATTGAAAGCGCATAAGATGGAATAAGATGATCAAGGCATGCAATGAGTCTAGCTTGACCAATCTCCTTCTTCGATTAAAGGTCCTGCAAGAAGCAAGAATTGTTTATAAACGTTATCGAACATTTGAGAGAATATGATAACTGACTCACATAAACTAAGTTGAACTTAAAGTCTGGGATATGATAAACATTAGTTTACTTTAGAGTGGTGAAAACAGAACTTCACCTATATGTTTCACTGATGCATATGAGCCATCGATCAGGGAGTTGAACAGATATTTCTTTAGATGTTAAGGAATATGAACTAAATAAAGAGAGTGATGCACAAACATGGTGGGTAGCCCCAGTATCAATTATCCAAGATTCAAGTAAAAAAGCTAAAGTCTTACTTTCTAAATCGACGTAAGGTGCTTGATCTCCTCCTTCTGGTCCTAATAAAGCAAGCAGACGAGCATACTGTTCCGCATTTAGATTGGGCACAACTTGATTAGCAGATGAAGATGAGCCACTATTAATAGCCAGAACACTGTCTTGGGGTTTTGGTGGATAGCCATGTATCTTGTAACAAGTCTGTTTGGTGTGTCCATAACGGTTGTAGTGATCACAGAAAGGCCTGGGGCGCTTGTTATTTCTATTTGATCGTGGAACAATATTATTACAGTCACCTTTGAAGTTCAATGCAACAGATTCAACATGAGTAACAAAATTTGCATTAATGTTTTGTTGTTGCTCCTCTTGACGGACAAGATTATATATCCTATTGACAGAAGGAAATGTTTCCATTAACAAGATACTGCTTCGAAGGGTCGCAAAGCGGTCATGAAGTCCTTGCAAGAACTCCATGGAGCGATATTGATAGTGGTTATCAAGGATAGTTTTGTCGGTACCACATGACCAAGGTTAACATGGAGAATGAGTCGAACTCGTCCCATAAAGCCTTGATATTGGTATGATAAGCGGACACAGAGATCCTCTTGCTTGAGGGATGCAATAGCTTGTTTCAAATGGAAGAGTTTTGGCGCGTTTGAAGCCGCAAATTGAGATTTCAAATCTCCCAAAATGGCAACAACAGAATCCATATACATAATACTAGACTTAATGTCAGGATTCACATAGTTCAAAAGCCAGCTACTTACATGGTCATTGCAACGTTTCCACGCACGAAGTTTGCTTTCTTCAGCTGGTTTTTGAATGGTGCCATCGACGAAACCTTGTTTGTCTTTGGCACTAAGAGCCATTGTTATTCCACGTACCCAGGTGGAATAGTTATCACCTGGTAACAATGGTGAGAAAAGGACAGGGAAGGGTTATCTGAGGGATGGATATAAAATGGATCAGCGGAAGTGTTCTTGGTTACATCACTGGGAAAAGAATCCATAGCTTCAGGGGTTGACATGCTGATGAAAAAGCTAAAAGATGATTGAATAAAAGAGAGGATCGAACTTTGATTATAGCTCTATGGATACCATCTAAGATTTTACAGAGAATGGATTTTTATATTCCTCACAACTTGTGAGTTACATTCATTTCATTGATTTATATAGGGAAGATTACAAGAGATAAGGATCATATAAAACTACTTTGACTCAATCCTAGATACATATCTAAAATAAAGATACGACTTATCAAACTAAAGTATAAATCCTAACTACATGCTAGATTACAAAGAATTAATATTGGCTAAGAGATACGAGAATCACTCCCACCAATCTGTTACTTGGTACATATGCTTGTGTGGGTCTTCTGTACATGTAGCTTGTATGACTGAAATATGTGTAATAAAAACAACCTTGGAAATTCCACCTAACTTCACCCTAGTAATTTATGAGTGATTATCTCTTTGACTTAACAAAAACATTCTATCTAAAAAAACCTGTACTTTAAATGACCAATCTACACTACCGCTACCTCAATGACATGTTTAAAAAAATAAAAAATAATAAACAATTATTTAAAAAAAAAGTCGAGATAGAAAAAATAAATTGATCTTGCTTCTTGATCGAGATAAGGAGATTTAGGAGGTAAATAGAGAGAAACAGATCCTTAATAAATCTGTCATCAAACTAGAAGTATTCGATTTTTGACAAAATCCTAAAAAAGAACCAATAAAATTTCGAAATTAGGTTAATTAGATAGAAAAGTTAGGAGTAAGCGAGTTTTGATGGGAAAGCGTTCTCGTTATACGTGTAGCTGTAAATTATCCTACAGCCACACCCCAATATTCTAAGCTATCAAATATTTATTATGGACTTTCAAGCTTCAATGAACACAATAAAATTCTAAAGAATATAATATTTAGAAATGATAATGAGAATGAAATACAAAGATTGAGAATAACAAATACGAAAAATTGCTAATTCTTTTTTATTTTTATAAGCATATAAAGATTGCTAGCTATTGGTCTTCGACACGACAAAACATGAAAATACACAAAAGTGAGATGCTTCAAAAAAATTGGTGTATTTAGTACTTTTTTTTATATTATTTTATAGACAATAACGATATTATCTGTAATAAGCTTATAGGTAAGAAAGCAGTTTGAGAATATAACTTTATTAAGCACGGTCTTTCGTCTACTAGTTATCTTAGAATTGATCAAGGGAAAGCTTACTGTTGAGATAAATGCCATCATTAGAAGAGAGAGGGAACTTCAATAATAAGTTACTATCATATTAATAAATAAAAAAAAAATAAAAAAATAAAAAATAAAATGAATTTTAATCTCTTTTTTTTGTGATCAATTTTTTTATTATTATTTGATTTGTATTTTTTGTGTCCATAATAGTATATGAAAAATTTATGTAAATTTATGAGATTAGTCTCTATAATTCTCTTATAAAAATCATTAAAGTTTCCCAAAGTTAATAAACTTATAAGAAATTTCTCAAAATCTTTTAAAGTCAAAATTTTTCAAAATCTCCATCAATCCTAATTGAATATGTTAGCTATAGGTTAGTTGTTTCTATTTTGTTTGAGTTTACTGTGTTAACTAGCTTGTTACAATAAAATTTATTCTTTAGGAGATATAGGGACTATTTTCTAGCCACTACGCTATAGGCTTGTAAAGTGTAGAGTTTTTTTTTCTCTTCTGTAAAAGGCTATAAATAGCCACTAGTCTATTGAATTGAATAATACATCCCTCTATTCAGTTTTTCTAAGCTTTCTAAGTTATGATTTCCAACATTTGGTATCAGAGCAAGGTTAAAGGGACCTAATTAAAATAGGAGTGTGAGAGTGAGTGAAGCATGGCAACCTCATAGAAATTCGTGACTCCAAAGTTTGACGGCCATTACGACCATTGGTCGATGTTGATGGAGAATTCCTTGAGGAGCAAAGAGATGTTGAATCTGGTGGATGAAGGGATTCCGTCACCAGCAATAGGAATTTCATCAGCAAGTGAGACGCAAAGAAAGGGCGTCGAGGAAACTAAGCTAAAGGATATAAAGGCCAAGAAATTTCTGTTCCAAGCAATTGACAGAGAGATCATGGAAACTATTCTTGACAAAAGTACGTCAAAGGCATTTTGGGATTCGATTAAGCAGAAGTACCAGGGATCCACCAAGGTAAAGAGAGCACAACTGCAGGCATTGAGGAAGGAGTTTGAAATGCTGACTATGAAGGAAGGAGAAAAGATTGATAGCTTTATTGCACGAACTCTAACAGTGGTGAACAAGATGAAGGTGAATGGTGAAAATGTGCAGCCAAGCACAGTGGTAGGTAAGGTTTTGAGATCTTTGACCCCCCAAATTCAATTATGTTGTCTGTTTAATTGAGGAGTCAAATGATTTAGATACCATGAACATTGATAAGCTCCATGGAAATTTGCTTGTTCAAGAACAGGGAATGCAGGGGTGTCAGGAGGAAGAATAAGCCTTAAAAGTCTCTTATGATAATAAAACAGCAAGAGGAAGGGGCATAGGCTCATTCCGAGGTAGAGGAAGAGGGAGGTCATCTCAGAGTAAAGCCAATATAGAATGTTTCAAACGCCATCAGTTGGGACACTATCAATATGAGTATCCTGATTGGGAGAAGCAAGCTAACTATACTGAACATGTAAAAGAAGAAGAAGAGATTTTGTTGATGTCTTATGTCGATTTTTATCAAACCAAAAGAGAAGAAGTCTGGTTCCTTGACTCTGGGTGTTCCAATCACATGACCAGAAACAAAGAATGGTTCTCAGAACTGGAGGAAGGATTTAAACAAAAGGTGAAGCTTAGTAATGGCACCAGAATGGCAGTGGTGGCTAAAGGAAGTGTACGCCTTCAAGTGAATGGCATTACCCAGGTAATTTCAAATGTTTTTTACATACCTGAGTTGAATAACAATTTTTTAAGCATAGACAACTTCAGAAGAAGGGTTTATCTAATTTGATTCAGCAAGGGACTTGTAAAGTCTATCATCCTATAAGAGGGTTGATTATGCAAACTAACATGAGTGGAAATAGAATGTTTTATCTATTAGCATCTATGGGACCAACAAAGAATTCTATATGTCTTCAAGCTGAAGCTTTGTCTGAGAAAGAATCATATTTGTGGCATCACCGCTTTGGCCATTTGAATTATACGGGGTTGAGAACGCTTGAATATATAAAGATGGTAAATGGTGTTCCTCCGCTCAAAGTTCCAGAGAGATTATGTGAAGCTTGCTTGGTTGGAAAACAACACAAAGAATCTATACCAAGGCATAGTTCATGGAAAGCATCAAAGAAGCTTCAACTTGTGCATTCTGATCTATGTGGACCTATCAAACCAGCTTCCAACAGTGATAAAAGGTACATCATAAGTTTTATTGATGATTTTTCACGTAAAACTTGGGTTTATTTTTTACATGAGAAGTCAGAAGCTTTTGTTGCATTCAAGAATTTCAAAGAATGTATTGAAAAGGAGGTTGGTGCATATATAACTTGTTTGAGAACAGATAGAGGAGGTGAGTTCAACTCAAATGAATTTGGGGAATTCTGTAAAACTCAAGGTATAAGCAGGAAGTTGACACCGGCGTACACTCCACAGCAGAACGGAGTTGCTGAAAGGGAGAACATAAAAATCATGAATATAGTGCGCTCAATGTTAGCTGAGAAGAAAGTTCTAAAATTTTTCTGGCCCGAAGCTGTACAGTGGTGTGTGCAGATTCAAAACAGGAGTCCAACTGTAGCAGTGAAAGAGAAAACTCCAGAGGAAGCATGAAGCGGTGTGAAGCCAACGGTGGATTATTTTCGGATCTTCGGATGTATAGCTCATGTTCACATTCCAGACCAGAAGAGGAGTAAGTTGGATTCAGACAGTAAGAAGTGCGTATTCTTGGGTGTTAGTGATGAATCCAAAGCTTATAGGCTGTATGATCCAGCCACTAAGAAGATTATCATTAGCAATGATGTGCTATTTAAAGAATAAGAGAGTTGGGATTGGGGCATAACTGAAGAAGAATTGAAGTTAGATGTGCTAGAAGATGATATAGAGAGTATTCAAGAACACACTGAGGAGGAGAATATTGAGAATGTCTCAGGAAGCAGTAGTAGTTTAGATAATTTACCTCCAAATGAAGTAAACATGGAAGAAGTTACAGTTAAAGGGAGGGGTGAAAGAATCAGAAAAGAACCGGTCTTGATGGAGGATTATGAAACAGGTGAAGGTCTTTGAGGAATATATGCACGCAATGATGATGGCAACATCAGATGATCCATTCTTATTTGAAGAAGCAGTCAAGAGCAAGAAGTGGAGAGAGGCTATGGAAGCAGAAATTGATGCTATAGAGAAGAACAAGACTTGGGAACTGGTGGATTTTCCTAAGGGTGCTAAGCCCATTGGAGTCAAGTGGGTTTTCAAGACCAAACTTAATGAAAATGGGGATGTGGAGAAATACAAGGCAAGATTGGTAGCTAAGGGTTATGCACAGCGTGATGGAGTATATTATACTGAAGTATTTGCACCAGTAGTAATACTCCACACCATTCAAGTAATATTTGCAGTAGCAGCACATTGTGGATGGAAAGTTTTTCAGCTTGACGTTAAGAGCGTCTTCCTTCACGGTGATCTCAAGGAGGAAGTATTTATGCACCAGCCTGAAGGATTCATTAAAGATGGAGAAGAAGTAAGGTTTTACAAATTAAAGAAAGATTTATATGGCCTCAAGCAAGCACCAAGGGCGTGGTACAAAAAAATTGAGGCTTATTTTCTGCGTGAAGGCTTTGAGAAATGTTCCAGTGAGCATACTTTGTTCACCAAGTCAAAATGAGGTAAAATTTTGATAGTAAGTCTTTATGTAGATGATTTAATTTTCACTGGAAGTGATATGAGCATGTGCAACGAGTTTAAAAAATCAATGATGTTGGAGTTTAATATGTCTGATCTGGGAAGAATGAGGCACTTTCTTGGAGTAGAAGTGTTGCAAAATTCGAATGGTATTTTTATTTTTCAGAGAAGATATGCGCGAGAGGTGTTAGCAAGGTTTGAGATGGCGAGTAGAAATGTTGTGAAAAATCCAATTGTACATGGTACAAAGCTGTCAAAGGATGAAGGGGGAACTAAAGTTGATACAACTTTGTTCAATACGGTAGTTGGGAGTATCATGTATTTAACTGTAACTCGTCCCGACTTAATATACGTTGTAAGTCTCATTAGCAGGTACATGTCTATGCCAACCATGTCACACTGGTTGGAAGCCAAGAAGATTCTGAGGTATGTGAAGGGGACAACTGAGCTAGGCGTTTTCTACAAGAAAGAAGAAGGCAACTTAAAACTCTTGGCATTCACGGACAGTGGATATGATGGTGATCGTGATGATATGAGGAGTACTTCTGGATATGTGTTCATGATAGGGTCTGGAGATGTATCATGGTCTTCTAAAAAACAACCAGTGGTGGCTTTGTCTACCACTGAGACCGAATATATCGCAATAGTTCTTTGTGCATGTCAGTGTATATGGCTCTAGAGAATTATGGGGAAGATAGGAATGAAGGAGAATGAAGGTATTATAATTTAATGTGATAGCAACTCTGCTATTCAATTGGCTAGGAATCCAGTCTTTCATGGAAAAAGTAAGCATATTCATGTGAGATTTCATTTCCTGAGAAATTTGGTGAATGATGGTGTTGTGGAATTGAGGTATCGCAATTCTCAAAAACAAGTTACAGATTTGATGACAAAGTCACTTAAGCGGAGCAGTTTGAAAAACTTCATGGTATGCTTGGAATGGTTAATGCATCATAAGTAAGCTAAATACGTATGTTTTTTTTAGCTTAAGGGAGGGAATGTTATCTATAGTTAAGTTGTTTTTGTTTTTGTTTCGTTTGATTTTACTGTTTCAACTAGCTTGTTACAATAAGACCTATTCTTTAGGAGATATAGGGATTGTTTTCTAGCCACTACGCTATATGCTTGTAAAGCGTAGAGTTTTTTATTTCTCTTCTGTAAAAGGCTATAAATAGCCACTAGTCTGTTGAATTGAATAATACAACCCTCTATTCAGTTTTGCTAAGCTTTCTAAGTTCTGATTTCCAACAGATTACCTCCTTGTAAAGGTGTTCTTAGTAATAATCCATAGAGAGATAATCCATAACATGAATTTTCTAATAATTTTTATTTTTGGTTCAGATCTAATATTATTGGTTTACCTAAACCAGTCGATTCCAAACCGAGATGATTCGGATCAGTTCTAAACCGAACCGAATTTTGTTAATGGCAACATCGGTTTTGAAATTATTAAAACCGAACACTTGGTTCTGATTCTAGTTCAGTTGAAAACTGAGCCGACCATACTATGTGACTAGCCAAAAATACCAAAATGCAAAGCCATATGGATTGGCAATAGGGTTTGCTACAACGAATAAATCCATAATGACATAGTATGTGCAGGTCGACGAATAGTATACCGCCAACGACTTAGTCTATACCGCTCGACATATTCTTTACCGCCAACGACTACTTTTTTATAGACGTTATATCCAATGGCTATATATCCCCGGATCCCGTGCAACCAACCTTTAACATATTGATGCAGATGAGCAGGCTATAGCCTATATGGAGGCTAAAGACCCGAGTGTCGTAATTTAGCTCAAGAAGGGTCCAATTTGATTGGAAACGGGCTAACGATCAAGACATGAGAGGACTCCTTCCTCTCATGGTCTTCAGTTTTTCAGTCAAATTCCATCGTTTAGGGCTTCAAACAGGCGTTTTTACTATTTTAGGAAGTTTTTGTTTTGTTAATAACTACTTCGTTAGGAATCCGCTTGGGTCGTCGTTTGCGGAAAATAGTTCTATTTTATGAGTATTTTCATTATTTTAGGTCGACCAAAATTTGCCAAAAATAGCAAATTGGGGTTTGAGTCGGTTTAGGGGTTTTTTCATCCTTTATTGACTAGCAAGTTAGGGTTTTTTCCCCAAGTCTATAAAAAAATCCTCCATGTATTATTTTAGGTAGTTGAATTTGATTAATAAGAATTATTTTCTTAAACTTGTTCAAGTTTAATCGATTGTTGTTTATAGTAGGGAAACTGAAGTCTAAATAATTATCGTTGTTCATAGTCGATATTCCTAGGAATATTTGAAGTCTGAACAAAACCTCTCTTTTCTTTATTTTCTTTATTATCCGCTGCATCAGTTGGTATTAGAGCGAAGTCGATTCTAGGGTTGATAAGATGCCACCAAGAGTAGCAATCGGTCAGGGTCGAGGTCGAGGTCGAGGAGGAGGTCCACAAGGTTTCATTCCATGGAGATCTAGAGAAGAATTCATTGATGATGTCCAAGGTTTGCTGGGTCGGTTTAACCTTCATAAGGAAGAAGAAGATGATAACGCTAACCCTTTTGCTAGAGGGCATCGCGAATGTAGAATAAATCAACGAGAGGATTCTGATCGCTGGAAGGCAGGAATAAAAGTAGAGATCCCAGAATTTTATGGTGGTTTGGAACCGGAAGAGTTTCTCTCCTGGTTGAATACGGGTGAGGGAATATTGGATTCAAAGAAGTACCAGATAACAAACGAGTTTCGTTGGTAGCTAAAATATGTTTCGAGGGAGGGCTAATTCGTGGTGGCAACAACACAAGCTGCTATGCAGTCGCAAAGGAAAACAGAAGTTAGTATCATGGGAGAAGTTGAAGAAACACATGAGATCTAAGTTTTTACCACATAACTACATTGGATTGATGTACCAGCAACTGCAAAACCTACGCAAGGGAGTACGTTCTATAGACGATTACACCAAGGAGTTTTACCGATTCTTTTTTCTTAACGACTTGTCAGAGTCAGATGAGCAAAAAGTCGCTCGCTATATAGGTGGTCTCCCTTAACAATATCAGGATACACTCAATATGTTTGATTGCTGCTCTATTTCGGATACACATCATAAAGCAAGACATATAGAGAAACAAGTAGGGCGTAGAAACTTAAATTGGGGTATCAATATGGCAGCATCTCCATCAAGTAACCATAGTACTTCAACACCTAATACTACTAGTAAACCTAATTCTTTGTCACCACCAAATAAAACCCCAGTTACCACTTTTGGAGGTAAGTGTAATAAGTGTGGAGAATATGGGCACAAAGGCAGTGACTCTCAAAAAACAGAACGAGCGAACAAGGTATTTTTTACTGAAAACGACAGTGAAGAAGATGGATGGGTAAATGATTACGAAGCGGATCATGAGGATGATTCTGACCCTATCGATGAAGTAGTTGCTGGAGATAAAGGAGTGAACTTTGTATTCAGAAGAAGTTGTCTCACTCCACGAAAAGATGAGGGTGACAGCTGGTTGCGTAACAATATATTCCAGTCGACGTGTACGATCGAAGGAAAAGTTTTTCGTCTAGTTATTGATCATGGAAGTTGCAAGAATATTGTTGATGAAGATTTCGTGAAACGATTCAAGATGGAAACCAAGGCACATCCACATCCATACAAGCTTTCTTGGCTTAAGAAAGGGAATGAGGTAAAAGTAAACAAACGTTGCTTGATTTCTTTTTCAATTGGTAACAAATATAAAGATAAAATATGGGGTGACGTTACTAGTATGGATGCTTGTCACTTGTTGTTGGGTCGTCCATGGGAGTTTGACAGGAAAAGTAGTCATGACGGGTATAAGAATACCTATATTTTTTTAATGGAACGACGTACGTATAGTACTTGTACCCAGTAAAGAGATTGCACCTACACCAACTACTGGAGAAGCTACCAATCTCTTGTCGTTTAAGTAGTTTGAAGATGAGATAGAAGATGCAGGTGAATTGTATGTGTTGATTGGCAAAGAAGAACAACATGATGAAAGTATTATTTCCATTGCAGCTCAACCTTTAATTAAGGAATTTATGGATGTTTTTCCTAACGAGTTGCAGGACGAGCTACCACCTCTCCGGGATATACAGCATCGTATTGATCTCGTTCCTGGATCAAGCTTGCCAAATAAAGCGCATTACAGAATGAGTCCTAAGGAGCATGAAGAACTTTGTCATCAGGTGGAATATTTGCTACATAAAGGATTGATCCGATAGAGTCTAAGTCCTTGTGCAGTACCAGCTTTGCTGATTCCAAAGAAAGATGGAACGTGGAGAATGTGTGTTGACAGTCGAGCCATCAACAAAATCATAGTCAAATACCGTTTTCCAATTCCCAGGTTGGATGACTTGTTAGATCAGTTGTGTGGATCAAAGGTGTTTAGCAAACTCGACTTGAAGAGTGGGTACCATCAGAGCAGAATTCGTGAAGGTGATGAGTGGAAGACTGCTTTCAGAACTCGAGAAGGATTATATGAGTGGATGGTTATGGCATTCGGGTTGACTAATGCGCCAAGTACATTCATGCGTATCATGAATCAAGTACTCAGACCCTTTATCGGTACTTTTGTGGTTGTTTATTTCGATGATATTCATCTTTATAGTGCTAACATGGACTTGCATGTTCAACATCTTCGAGAAGTGCTCTCAGTTCTACGTAGGGGGAAATTATTTGCGGCCATCAAAAAGTGCTCATTCATGACAGATCGAGTTTTATTTCTCGGTTACGTCGTCACCAAGGATGGAATCAAGGTAGATGAGTCCAAGGTTGAAGCTGTGAGAAACTGGACTACACCTATTACATTACACGAGGTAAGGAGTTTCCATGGTTTCACTTCTTTTTACCGGCGTTTTATTCCCCACTTCAGCACCATCATGGCACCCATTACTGAATGCATGAAAGAAGGAAAGTTTTCATGGTCTGAGGAAGCTGACGAATTCTTTGAAGCTGTCAAGACAAAGCTGATAACTGCACCACTATTGGTGTTACCTGATTTCAGTAAGCCGTTTGAACTACACTGTGATGCATCGAAGGTGGGAATTGGAGCTGTTTTGAGTGAGGAAGGACGACATGTAGTGTATTTCAGTGAGAAGTTGAATGGTGCTAAGATCAACTATAGTACTTATGACGTGGAGTTTTACGCTATAGTTCAAGCCTTGAAGCATTGGCGTCACTATCTAATTCATAACGAGTTCATTATGTTTTCTGATCATGATTCTTTGAAGCACATCAACAGTCAAGAGAAGCTCTCTTCCAGACATGGTAAGTGGGCTGGTTATCCGTAAGAGTTCACTTTTGTACTGAAGCACAAAGCTGGGTCGCAGAATCAAGTTGCTGATGCCTTAAGCCGAAGGAGTATGATACTCAACACTATGCGAACTGAGGTAATAGATTTTGTTTCATATTCTCACCATATTCTAACCGATCCGAACTTTGCGGAGATTGTGGATAATATCAGTTCAGGCAAACGAAGTGATTACCTTATGCATGAAGGATTTCTCTTCAAAGGTAACCAATTGTGTATTCCTGATTTTAGTCTCTGTTTGAAGATTATTAAGGAGTTACATGAAGAGGGGCACATGGGAAGGGATAAGACTTTCCAACTTGTTTCGAAGTCATATTACTGGCCAACAATGAGACGTGAAGTTGCTAAATTCGTGGATAGATGTCGAATCTGTCAAGTTTCAAAGGGAAAAGCAACTAATGCAGGATTGTACATGCCATTGAAAGTTCCAAGTCAACCCTGGGCAGATTTGAGCATGGATTTTGTATTGGGTTTACCTCGAACTCAGAGGGGACATGATTCAGTATTTGTAGTTGTTGACCGTTTTTCAAAAATGTCCCATTTTATTGCTTGCAAGAAGACTACTAATGCACTGAAGGTAGCTGAATTGTTCTTCAGGGAAGTGTATCGTCTACATGGATTGCCATGTTCAATTGTTAGTGATCAAGACACAAGATTCCTTAGTTATTTCTGGAAAACCTTGTGGAAATTAGTTAATACAAGGCTTAACTTCAGTAGTGTGTATCATCCTCAAAGTAATTGACAAATTGAAGTTGTGAATCGTTCGTTGGGTGATATACTACGGTGTATGGCTGGAGACAATCCGAAGAGTTGGGATCAGAAACTTTGCCAAGCTGAATTTGCATTTAATCGTTCAGTAAACCGTAGTCTGGGCATGAGTCCATTCGAGGTTGTTTATGGATACAATCCACGAGCACAGTAGATTTAGCACCTGTTCTTGATCTGAAGAGAATTGAAGTTCGTGCCGAAGAACGTATCCAACAGTTGCAACAGGTTCACAAGTTTGCTGAAGAACAGTTGCTTCGAGCTAATAAGAGGTATAATGAGGCGGCATATAAGAAACGCAGAGTTGTGGATTTTACAGTAGGAGATTTTGTGTGGGCAATATTGACAAAGGATCGTTTTCCTGTTGGCGAGTATAACAAACTGAAGGCGCGCAAGGTTGGTCCCTTGGAAATTGTTGCGAAGATTAATCCTAATGCCTACAAGTTAAAGCTTCCAAGTCACATCCGGACTTCTGATGTTTTTAATGTCAAACACTTGGTGCCGTATAATGGTGATAATTCTGATGATGACCAAGAAAATTCGAGGGCGAATTTCTCTCAACCCCGGGAGAATGATGCAGATGAGCAGGCTATATCCTATATGGAGGCTAAAGACCCGAGTGTCGTAGCTCAAGAAGGGTCCAATTTGATTGGAAACGGGCCAACGATCAAGACATGAGAGGACTTTCTTCAGTTTTTCAGTCAAATTTCATCGTTTAGGGCTTCAAACAGGCGTTTTTAGTAGTTTAGGAAAGTTTTGTTTTGTTAATAACTAGTTCGTTAGGAATCCGTTTGGGTCGCCGTTTACGGCAAATAGTTTTATTTTATGAATACTTTCATTATTTTAGGTCGACTAAAATTTCCAAAAATAGCAACTTAGGGTTTGAGTCGGTTTAGGGGTTTTTTCATCCTTTCTTGACTAGCAAGTTAGGGTTTTTCCCCAAGTTTATAAAAGAGTCCTCCATGTATTATTTTAGGCAGTTGAATTTGATTAATAAGAATTATTTTCTTAAACTTGTTCAAGTTTAATCGATTATTGTTTATAGTCGGGAAACCGAAGTCTAAATAATTATCGTTGTTCATAGTCGATATTCCTAGGAATATTTGAAGTCTGAACAAAACCTCTCTTTTCTTCCTTTTCTTTGTTATCCGCTGCATCACATACACTCCTCTTATACAAATTGATTTTCACCTCTTTCTAAAATAAATTTCCCATTTCTCAGATATTAATTTATTTTGTGATTCTAATTTTAATTCTTACGACGAAGAGGTGGAAACGAATATCAATGTTTTAATGAAGAGCAACTACGGTATCTTATAGAATTTTCTCTATAGAACCAAATTTTTTTTTTTATCGATCAAAAGGAGATTCATTAAAGAGTGAAGGTATTTAAGAGGGGTACCTCAACCCAATGAATACAACCGTAAGCCGAAAATAGTAGAAAAACAAAAAGAAGTTGTAACCCTAAGCGACTAGCTACAAAATTATGGAGAACGATATAAAGAATCTCATAAGACTATTACCATATTAGCCGTTAGACCTAGCATTCTTGTATTTGCTTCGGCCCAAAAAAAGCTTGAAGTTTAACGTTTCTAACGAGACTTTCCAATGGTTTCTTTTTGTTTTGAAAAACCCTTATTGTTAAGCACCATTGACAATAATGAGAACCAAATACTTATTGTTAAGCACCATTGAAAAGCATTCTTGTATTTGCTTCGGCCCAAAAAAAAGCTTGAAGTTTAACGTTTTTAATGAGACTTTCCAATGGTTTCTTTTTGTTTCGAAAAACCTTTTTTGTTAAGCACCATCGACAATAATGAGAACCAAATACTTATTGTTAAGCACCATTGGCAGAATCCCGCACACAGCAATACGAAAGTTCACGGGGTTAGACTGAGCATACGCCGTAATATAGCCATTTTCCGCAAACCCCCAATGTTCACGAGCCAAATTCTCCCGGTGATTAGCCGCTTCAGTAGCCACTCTTTAAGGCCTCAACCTTCTCGTCCCTAGCGATCAAAAACAGACATCACCTTCGTATAGAGTCAGAGACTATCTCTAGATTTCTAGGGTTCCCTTACTTTACCCTTTTGCTTCCAGAAAAAACGATTTACTTCTGTTCTAAAGATCTTATTCTTACATTTTCTTTTCATAATGAGAATGTCTTGATAAACCCAAAATTGATCTCTATAAAAAAATTCGATCTTTTTCTATCTTCGTTCTGCTTCCACTTTCCAATCTGTTCTAAGATTTCTGCTTTGGTTCTTACGTTTCATCGAGAACGTCTCGAGATTTTCAAGGGATAATTTGAAAAATGCTCCAATTTGGGGGTCATTTTAGACTTCAGCTCCGGAATTTTAGAATTAATAAAAATGTCTCAACCTGTTAGATTTCCCGTTAACTATGCGCATGCTAGTCCTCACGTGTAAAAAAGGACCCAAATACCCTTCATACTTCATCTTGGAGAAATGCCCCAAACAAAAATTAATACAGAAATGGCCCAAACAGAAAAAGTTAACAGAAATACCCCAAATAGGAAAAGTTAACAAAAACAGGAAAAATTAATAATTGCTTACAAAAAAAGAAAAACAACACAAACAACAAAAGTGAACTGTGAACAGGAAGTAACACAAACAGATTTACAATGGCAGTTCACTTTTGTTGTTTGTGTTGTTTTTCTTTTTTTGTAAGTAATTATTAACTTTTCCTGTTTGGGGCATTTCTGTTAACTTTTTCTGTTTGGGGTATTTTTTGTATTAATTTCTTTTTGGGGCAATTTTTTAAGATTGGTCTCTTTTTGGGGCATTTCTCCAAAATGAAGTATGATGGGTATTTGGGTCCTTTTTCCCACAAGAGGACTCGCAGGCGCATAGTTAACAGGAAATCTAACAGATTGGGATATTTTTATTAATTCTGAAATCCCAGGGCAGAAGTCCAAAATGACCCCCCAAATTAGGACATTTCTCGCTTTTTCCCGATTTTCAATCGGTTCTTTCGCTAATGCGGAGTGAACAACTTATGGATTTGTTTAATTTCGCAACTGGGTTGCTGGGTCTTATTACAATGGAACACCTAAACCAAATTTTCAATTTCTTTCCGAAAGTGTTCACTTTCATCAAAGTTGTTTATAAGAGTTCCAGTGGGAAGAAGTTTAATAAAAAATATATTAACGGGTCTGGATGTCCAACGAATTTTTAAAATTATATCCGGACCTAATCCGTAATCCGTTGTATTCTAAAAATCTCATCTGCATCTAATTCATTAGTAAACGATTCGGACATTTACCTGTAAAAATACGAATGATTCTTGTTAAATTCATGGATTCCGGACCAAATACTCACCCCTAACCAGTTAGACATAACGACTCGTGATGGTTGTTATCCAATAACATGACGACAGAAGAACAATCATCATGGTCATTATCTAATAACTGTGATTACTCTTTGAATATTAATTTCAATCAGAATATATCAAGTATTTATTTTAACAGTCTTCATGGTCCTAACCATGACGACTTTTACATATTTTTCTTGCAATATTTGATGCTTGAAATGTCATCAAGGCAAGCTAGTTAATCAGGGGCAGAGCCAGCTGCACACCCATCCCAACCGGCTCCAAAGCCTAATTATGTTGTGTTGAGCTTTTTTTCTTTTCTTTCTTTTTTATATAAAAGCTGGCTTTCAAAGCCAATTTTACAACCCTTAGCACGGGAGGAATTTTTTTTATACCCTTGTCCCTATAAACCTAGCTCCGCCCCTATAGTTAACCATGCCGATTCCAATAACTGCACGTCAAGGTCTAATAACAATACCATGACAACACAAAAACAACCGTCATCATTTAATTTTAAGCATGGCGACTTATACAAATTTTTTCAGAAATATTTAATGCTTGAAAAGTTATTATGGTTTTTTATTTCAATCCTGACGACTTTTATAATTTTCCAGAATTATTACGGTCGAAAATCATTAACTGTGACGTCTGTGGATAAAAATAGAAAAAGTTAAGTTAAAAAATAAATATAAATAATTTTTTTAATTTAAAAAAGATAAAGAATAGTTATCTCTGATCAAACAAGATTAATCATAATTAAATAATACTAGTACTAACTAAAAAAGAATAAATTAGTTATTATAAAAATTATATGGATAAGAAGTCTTAAATCTACTTTAAAATGATCCTACTTCGTTTTATTATCTAGCCCAATTCTTACCTTTCAAATGAAATATACCTAGTACAATATAATGAAAGTAAAATTTTCTAGATTAATATAGATACTGTACTCTTTATTTTTGGTTGAAAATAGATAATGTAGATTTGATAAAAGACTTGCTCTATCATTATTATATCTCACAATTCTTCTTTTTAACCATAATATGTTTCGAGTATTGGCAGTAATATTGTTGGTGCTTTTTACCAGTTCTTCTGGTTCATCAAGAATCCTTTCGTCAAAGGATCGTGCAATCTATATTGAAGGACTTCATGAGCATGTTAAAGGGTTCGAAACCGCAAGCACAATATTACCACCTTTAGGACCGTTCACACACCCAGTGGATGGGCACGGAGTGCAAACAAAGGTACTCAAACCATCATATTCTGGACCCTCTAAGAGAGGGAAAGGGCATAGGGGCGATACACCTCCTCCACAAATAAGTCCGATTGAGACTTAAAGACATTGCAGATCGAGACCTAAAGATGTTGCATACGTCGTCTGCCCCATCTCAACGATGATGAAGTTTTTCCTTTTATTCAAGTTTTATAATTAGCAATAAAAATTGTTATGAATTTTGAAAGTTATTAGGCCTATCCATAAATAAACCGGAGAATATATTATGATTTTAAAAGAGTATTGCCTTTATCTTTTTGTACTACAGACATTTTGGCTGTGTTTGACACCATGAAAATAAGACAGAAATCCGATGGAAACTGTTTGGGCAGAAATTCTCAAACCCAAAACAACCAAAATCATCAGAA
>JAJJMC010014390.1:3508196-3581637 GCA_023531435.1 Papaver californicum | reverse complement strand
GTCTTTCTTGCACAGCCTGGGCTTTCTTATCGGGCTTCGGGCTTTGAATGTGATCCATGGTTCGGACTAGTTGCACTTCGGACTGGTATATCGGGTCACTGTGGGTAGCGGAAATGCTGAGCTACACTGACGTTGCTGCCACGTGTTAGAGCAGCTTTTTGGTACTAACAGAAACAATACCTCGGCTCCTTAAGGAGAGCCCGACACAAAAAACTTAGCTGAAAGAGCCCATCAAAATCTAGTGTCTTTACTCCTTTTACTACTGATACGCTTGTTTCAGTAGCAAATAATCAAGCCAACAGACGTCGTATTGTTGGATCCATGTTGTATGTCTCTATGTAAGTAATAACAGTAGGAGCTGATCGGCCAGTCATTTCTTCCATCTTAGAAAGCTAAAGGAGCAAGTGCCTCCTGAGATTCCCTTCCAATCTTTGAAGAATCCTTCTCGTACTGCTCACTGTAAAGATGGATTCTTACACCTTCAGAGCCAGTTCCAGAAAGATGGAAAACCGGAAAACCATCCTGATGCATCAACAGGATCTTTGTATTCAATTTCATCGGTATGGACAGCATCTGTAACATCCGATCTTATTCCCATTATGATCTTGTTAACATCAGGGAGGGAAGCCTGCAAATTGACTAGATTCACCATCAACTCCTTAGCTGCACCTGAATCCACATTTTCATAGTTATATCGGGAGTAATAGTGGCGACTGTAAGTAGACCAGTGAGCACAAACTATATCTTTAACAGAGACGAGTTGATTTTTTTGACGATTATCTTTATTAACGTAGGCAAAAATCGATAGCCAAGCTAAAACTGCCCATATACCATCGTTCTCACGAATATGTTCTGAACCAGTTCCAAAACTTTCTTCATGCAAACTGAACATATTGCAGCGTCCATTAAGTTCCCGAAGAACTTTCAGCCATTGGGTACCCTCGAAGAATTTTAGATTCAAAGGTTTTGCTACAACATGAAAGAGCAGCTGAAGTAGGCATGCTCCTGGCTACTACCTTTTATGCCAGAGGAGAAATAAGAAATGGCTTTAACAGCATTTGCAGCAATAGTGGCTAGAGAATCTGATGGAGTCATAAAAACCTTTTACCGAGGATCATGTTACGATCAGCGACACCAAATTTTGGTGGATTGGCTTCAGGGTTAGCTTTACTCAACCCCATACGTGCAACCAACTCCTTGGCATAAGTCAGGTTGAAGTCTGGATGACCTCCTCCAGAGTCTTCCTTGGCCTTGGGTACAGAGTTTACTATAAAAACTTTCTTGTGCATCAAGCTCTTGAACAAAATTCCGGTTTGCATAAGCTCCAGCTACTCCATGAAGTGCGTCATTACAGAAGGGGAATTCTGGAGATGCAACCAACTTCCCAATAGACTCAAAATAAAAAATCTGACTTCATCAATTTTTCAGTCACTGGCTGAATCAAAAACACCAACATCAAACTCTCCCCCGGGCCTTACAAGCTTTGTTATTCCTTCAGCAGAAATATCCACATATGGAATATGGGAGATGCTCTACAATGTAGTACTCTTTCATTGTTTAATCTTATCCGTGACTCCCTCAGGAGCAGGCCCACCATTTTCCATGTTGTCCTTGATTACAGAATCCTCATGAGGACCACCAGGGTTGCGACTTGCTGTCAATATGAAAACTCCTGATGCCTTAGCTCCATCTGCGCCAGTTCGTACCCGTATAACAGCAGAAACTCCTGATGCCTTAGCTCCATCTGCGCCAATTCGTACCCGTATATCAGCAGATACAGCAGGAGGTTACATCAACCCATTTAGTCCAGCTCAAACACTTCTTACTCCATTTGCAGCTGCCATCTTAATCATAATCTGAATAACATCCTTCGACCAGTAACGACCATCACCAGAAACAACGTTGGTAGTTTCACTTGATTAGCAGGGAGCACACTGAGTGTTGCTTGAACAAAAATATGCCGCTGATGTGGTTGCTTGAATACTTCTACCTTCTTTCTCAATCAAGATGTTCCTGGTTTTTGTCCATCGGTTGGATTAGTTTCTACTTTTGATGCCTCAAAAATAACCATTTCTTTTTCTATAACTGTAAATAACGATTGTGGATTAACGTTGAAATATTCCTATTGAATGAACGAAAAAATATTTCTACGGCAGGTGCTTAGGTTTTGAGTTCTAAAATAAGGCAACACAACTAATTAAGGAAAACATCTAACAGTTGCAGAATAAAAATGGTTAAGAAAGACTAGTTTAGACAACACATTAGTGCCGAAGTTCTAACATCGGGAGCCGGAAAATCTGGAAAACGGAGATGAACTTCATACACCTACACGCACTCATTCCTGTATACAATGAAACTCACTCACACTAGAAATAAACAAATCTCCATACATTCTATTCTTCATTCCTGCTTTACATAATCCAGATTTCTTCCAACTAATTTATTCCCACAACAAAGACACAAAACTACAATTAATTCCTGATTGTGGCTTGTTACCAGATATTAGAAACAATAAGGAACTAATGAAGACGTATGCATACAGTGCTACCATCACCAACTGGGACCTGTGACAACCGAATGCGAGAATCAGCTGCTATAAGCTTGTTAAACTCGATTGACTGACGCCTAGAGGCTCTGTAGTGTTCTGGTACCAAGGATTCATCACTCATAGCCACTGATCCTCCCCACAATGTGTTATCGTAAACTACGACGCCACCAATTCTCAACAGTTTCAACAATTTCTCATGATAATTCCAGTAGTTAACCTTGTCTGCATCGACATAAGCAAAGTCAAACGTTCCTTCATTCTCAGTCTGCAACATATGGCCAACAATAACAGATGAATCTCGGACATTATTAAAAATAAGAACTGTTTTTACAGGTCATTGTCACAGTGATGTGTTTCCTTTGATCTCTTCCAGTGATTGTTAGTACTTACATTTTCCAACAGTTTGTCAAGTACAGGTAAAGCAAGAGACTCAATGAAATCAATTTTATGTTCAACGCCAGCCTTCTGCATAATTGGAAATCCAATATCATCGTATGCTTTCCGACTAAGATCGATAGCTATAATCTGCATCATTGTGTACACACCATGCTTAGTAGTTAGGAAGAGAATGAGAGACATGAATGGATAAAAGAAAGCAGGTGGATATATGAATAGACCTTCCCATCTTCAGGGATGGAAAGAGCAGTGAGGAGAAGAGAGTATCCTGTGAAAACCCCAATTTCAATTGTCTTCTTTGCATTGACAAGATCCAGAAGCAATGTCATTAACTGACCCGCATCTGGTGCAGTACCCATCAAAGCCCTGGATTTCTAAGTTAGGATCAGTACAAGCTTAATAAAGACAGGCTTAACAAAGAAGCAGAGAAGATGAAATGAATTACCCTGGATAATTTGCAGTAGCATCTCTCAACTCTTTGAGAAATTCTGATTCTCGTGGGTACACACTAGTGTCCAAGATATACTATAGCCAAAAGAGAATTCTTGAAAATTAGAACTAAACTACAACAAATTCATAATTCAAATCAAAATAACTCAACTTCTAAAACATCAATATAGCATTACAGAACAAAATCCCTAAAGCCAATCATCAAAATGATCTACAGAAGAAAAAAAAAAGAAACAAATGTGAGAAAAATACCTTATACAATTCCTTAGTTTGCAATAATCCCTTGTTTTCCATTGCTCCTAAAGACCAACAGTGAATTTCAATTTGAAAATAGAGATGAAAAACGATGCATTACAAAAATTAAACATTAGGGTTTGTTTTTAGAGTTGAATACCTACATTTGTTTCTAAGAGTTGCGTGTCTGCCTGCTTCTGACGCGTAACTGACACATGGATGGATCGCCGGATCGCCTTAGATTAGGTGGCAGATTCAGATGAGTGCAAATATTTGATGTATCACTACGGGAGGTTTGACAACTCAGATTAGATGGGTCACAAACACATCTTAAGAGGGTGTTTGGATGCAGAAATGAGTTTGGGAATTAAAAATTTCTAAAAGTCAATTCTAGGTAAAGTAAAAAACTTTCTGTCTATGATTTCCAAGATTTTCAAGTTTAATAGTAGTTTGGATGGCAGAAATAAAGTTCAAATAAAATATTTTTTACTTTATAAAAAATTAATTTTTTTTATTGTTTTAATAGCGAAAATTAAAAAATAATTTTTGAAACGGTATTTAAACAAAATATTAATGTTTTTTATTTTTAGAAAAATAGAAGTACTAGACATCCTATAAATTATAATGGCAAAATTGAACTGAAGAACTGATTTTAATAGTGAGACAAAATTTGGGTGAGAGGAAATTTTTCTAAATCATCACTAATTGATGGTTAACGGGACCAATTTGAGTATAGAAGCACTATTTTTACTAAGGAGGTGGAGTTTGGATCACTGAGTATATAGTAGATCAAGGAGCAAATTTTATATCGTATCATAAATTTTTATTACAATAAAAAATTGTAAGCCGTGATGGGTAGTTTATATCATTGTTTGGTTCACAGGACTGATTATAGCCCAATCTAATGTGTACTAGGTCACCTAGTAAACTATGGGTCAATATAAAGGATATTGATTCACAGTAAATTATTTTGGTTTACATTAGATTCTGGATTATTTCACAAATATTGAGTGATATAGCATGGAGATTTGAATTCACTAAATGGATATTTGGTCACGAGGCGAATTTCGGGCCATATGATTTTGTGTTAGAAGTGGAGATTTTGGTTTAAGAGGATGATTTTGAATTATAATCCAATTTTTTGTGCCATGAGGCAGACTTTGGGTATTTGAATATATTTAGGTTGTAGGGATTTTTTTCTTATTTTTTCCTTATGAAACACATTTTGAGCCGTCAAAAATTAAACTAAAATCAAATAAAAGGCAGTTGTGTAGTTTAGTGGTAGATTTTAAGTCACAAATAATATTTTGGATCATAATGGTAGATAAAAAATTGACGTGATTCGCTTCTTTCACACTATTGATGGTCTAATGCGATTTTGACCCTTAGGTCAAATCATTCGCACAAACAAAATAACATGTTATTTCTCGAAAATTTAGGTTGTCCGGATGCATGTCACAAATTCCAGTCAGTAGTTTTCCTGTGGTTTACCCTTAACAAAGGTTATAAAACCAACATAAAATTTAGATGGAAAAGCCCATCTTTTCTGTTTAATGAGAACAAGGACAAACAAAAAAAGTTTACCCATTTTAAGTCATTTTGAAATTCAACCGTTAGATCTTCCTAACTTTAAAATTCAGCCGTTAGATTTCGTATAAAAATTCCGTATGCACATTGAATATGAGCCATTGGATGGGATAATTTTTAAGAATTGGATCTAATTATATCCGTCAAGATCATATTTGATCTAGTGATGATGGGGGATTTCGGTGTAATATATCTAATATTGTAGGAGCTTTATTGAGTGCACCATTATTTTTCAAGGACTAAATTAGAAAATGTTTATAAAACTATGTTTCAGACCAGATCGAAATTTCTTCTTTTTTCTTTCTTTTAGAACTCAGAGGCTCATATCTCTGAGGTTGTTATCCGGTAAAGAAATCCCCCAAATCTCAAATTCATTACATCTTGAATCATCATGTCATTTTAGTTTCCCAATGATATCCCACAAGTTCATCTTCCATCTTTCAAATTCACTTCCCCTCATTCAACTCCATCAAAAATAAAAATTCTAGGGTTTTCTTTTTAATTTTTTTTTTACAAAATAACTCAATTAAGGAAAAACAACAGAATGGCATGAATTTCTTAATTTATGGGTTGGAAATTTATCCAGTGATGTAAAGGAAGGAGAGTTAATGGATTTATTTGATGTTTATCCAATGATTGTGATGTTTTTTTAAAATAGTGGTAAAAGATTCGATACTTAGACTTGTAAAGATTTAATTTATAAACATAATTTTTAATACTAAAAATAAAGAAAATTAAAGTAAAATTGAATCAAGAATTGTGGAAAGAACTGAGAATAAGGATTCCACCGTTAGTCAATTTTTCAAGTGATTAAACATTAACAATTATATTGCAATTCATATATTCAATTTATTCAAAATATTGTCAAAGTTAGGTTTTCAAAATATTAGTTGTAAATCAAAAGTATAAGACATCAAAAGTTCTAGACTCAGCATAACTCATCAAAAGAAAACACAACTAATTGATAAAAATCATTTTTTTCAAATTTAATTCAAAGGAAATAATTATAAAAGAATTGTACAAAATTAATAAAATAAGAATTACCATTTTATTATTGGAAAAATAGCTTCCTCCGTCGCCCCAGTGATGTTGATTAGATCATCATGTTGGAAACACTCTCAAAATAATTTTTCATAGCTCAAAAAGTGTTTACAAAGAAATAATAAGAACAACACAGAAGTTTTGATACAGTTATAACTGTTGCAAGCTGTGTTCTCTGTGTGGCTGAAGATAATAGAAAACAGAAGCAATAAAGTACGGTTCTTGGGCGCTCTTAAAATATGAAACAATACAAAACAGAAACAATGATTTTTTTCTCCTGACTTATGTTTTTCGTCTTCTTCTTCACCATCAGAATTTCTTTTCTTTTCTGGAATTTTTTGTCACGTCTCTGGCTTGATTTTTCTTTGATCTCTTTGCTATTTATAGGTTTGGGGAAGTAGAGGCTAAATTCTAACTCAAAAGTACAAAATTTCTATTCATTTTCTGCTCTACACACCTGCTTCGAACTCTTTTCTTACTTGAGCATCGGATTGTCTTTACAAGTAACCCCCGTTTTTTATTAGCAATCACAGGTCCCATCTACATTTATAGTTTCCTACCATAATCAAAAACTTTGATCTTCGGTTACCAGAGGAATTGAAACCATGGCTGGGATTCAATCTATTCTTCATCAATCTCGAAGATTGTTTGGGTAAATATTTTTGCACCAACATCTTTTGGCACCGACTAAGGGAAAATACGAATAAAATGATCGTGTCCCCCCAGTGAGAAAAGTCTTACGAAACTGCTTCTGAAGTGTCACAAGAATCGTCTGAGAAAAGGTTGAGAAAGAGCTTCACAAAGGCTCTTGAAGGTTTCCTGAAACAGAAACGCTTTTATCAGTTCCAAAGAAAAGTATTACAAAAAGGTATTATGAAACAAGAACATTTTTAATTGTTACAGATTTAATGTTCCGATGAACTGCAAAATAAAGAAAAAAAATCATATGGAGACATCACAAGCAAGTTAAACTGGTCAATCCACCATTCCGTAAAGGGGTCAATGTGACACCTATATCATCAACAACAACAACATCTTATGTTGTGAGAGCTTATCAAAATGTCAGGAAGAAAGAAAGGTCGGACAATAGGTGGCGTCCTTTTCAATGTCATCACAAGTAATGGGAGTGACTAAGGTTGAAGGAACGACCAACGCTCGATGAGGTAAGTCCTCAATGACTGCTATATTATAAATCTAGTTTATAGTCCATACACACCTTGGTTTTAGTCAAAATTGAAAACACTTTTTACATATATTTATTAAGGAAATACTTATAATGATTTTTCTAATAAAAAGAAAGGAAAAAACGAAACGTTATTAAAGTCCTTTAAAAATAAAAAAAAAATAAAAAAAAAAATAAAATAAGAAACAAGTGATATGGAAGATGTGCATACAAAGATTACAGAATATATGGATCGGCATGATTAAAGGTGGTCTCTAAAAAAAATTAGTGGAACCGTACCTGCCTTGTGTAACTCGAAAGGTAGGGAAGTAATTATTCGCTGAGGCGTGTGAAGGGGACTGTGAGAATCATTCTGGAGACAGGAGTCTGGCATATAGGCTTTTATCTCAAGGATATTTATGGACTTATATGCAGAGTAACACCAAAGAATATACAGAGAAATGCATCGTCCGCAAGCTATATGCCCCTCTAATAAAGAGACCGGCTAATGAGCTACATCCGATCATGATCCCATAGCCATTTACCAAGTGGGGATTGGATATCGTAGGTCAATTTCCTGTTGCACTTGGGGGCATTAAATTTTGGCTAGCTAGTTGCAGCCGATTACTTCACCAAATGGGTCAAGGTAGTAACTCTGGTAAAAAAGGAGGCGGTTCACATCCACAAATTTATCTTTAAAACATAATATACAATTTCGACACACCAGCAATGATCATCTTTGACGATAGAAAGCGTTTTGATTTTGAAACAATCAAATCACTGTAACAACTAGATGCATACCCTCGATACTCGAACAACCAACACTCGGTGAGTTAGAACTAAGAACACATCGTAAATGTATTTATTAAAGAAGTATTTGTAAAGTTTTTTAATTAAGGAGAAGAACAAAAAAAAAATTTAATTACGAGCGAAGTTTTTCTATTAAAGAGAAAAACAAATCGCTTTACTTTTATTAAAAATCCTTTTAAAGTAAAGAAAATATTGAGCAACAAAGAGGGAAAAATAACAAAGGGATGTCAGATTGCCCAAACGCATTGAAAGAAGCTACAATTCAAAAACCGTACCAACAAGGGCAGAAGTAGCATTTCTCCAAGTGCCAACTCACCTCGCAGAAAGGTGTGCACTTCGCAAGCCCGTAGACAAGAAGCCTGGGGAAGATGCAGATGGTAGCTCCCGTACAACAACGACGCGTGTAGAAGGAGCAGTTTTGTGATCGTCAACAACAGTGGTAATAATGCCACAACAACTGAAAAAGAACGTCACTCTTCAATAGTTGTTGGAGGCTAAATTTCGCTGGTAGAATTGATTTCCGTAACCATTCCTCTAAGGCACACTGCTTGCTCAATTTACATTACCTAAGGGAGGTACGAAGGGAAACCAGCTTGAATAGTCTCCTAGTACTTCTCACATGTTACAATGTTATCAAGTAACAACTGAAATTTTACAAGCAAAGAAGGCACAAGACCTTGTATCAAGCCGCTCTCTCATTTGCTGCTGAAGCCTTTTCCCATCATGGGCATAACAACCTCGTTTCAGTTGTGAACACAACCACGAGCACGAAAGGCTCGCCCCTGCCATCAGCACTACAAGTCTCAGCTGGACACGGACAAAAGCATCACCCAGGCCATGAAAATCAAAACCGTGCACCTGCCGCAAGCACCAATTTAGAGTGTGGGTATCCACTCCTACCGTAGTAATTCAGTGCAGAACAGCCTCATTCTCACTAAAGTTTGCGACATAATATTTAGCATAAAGTAAAACAAGGATTTAATCACAACAGTAGAGAGCTTAGTCTCACGAGCTCGAGGTCCGCAACTCAACAATAACTGCAAGAGGAATCAAGTTATTAAGTATAAGAAAACCGTCAGATTGGCATAGGATCGGCTATGCAAAAGTTTGAAGATTGGTTATGCGACAAGATCGAAGTATGCAGCAAGCAACTTTAAGATCTAAAATATGTTGAAAGTTTAAGGATCGTGCATTCGAGTTGTTTGCTGATGAGAATACCAATAAGTTTCAGAGAAAAACTGTGAAAGACCAATCAAAACGCATGGTGCAATGCACAGAATCATAGAGAACCAATGAATCACTATGCACATAGCTCAAGTAGTTATATTTTCACCAATTTATAGCAACTAGCTGCTAAACATGAGGTGGAACTGGCTACATGGCAAAGAATATATGGATGTTTTGCAAACGATGGTTCCTGTATATGGATACTATGAGACGTCGGAGTTAATAAAATCACAGAGCGAGATGGAGTTGGTGATACAGATTACAGGAGTTGGTGGTGCTGCTGTTAGACGAGTAAATAGAAAAACAAGCTGGGTTTAATCTGCCATATTGGCTCGTCGTTGTAACAAGGGATGACACTACTCTTGTAATACTCCATTTTATTATATTATTTTCAAGTTAAATGAATTTATTTTATTAAAATAATTTTATAAATCAATGGAACCTAGCAAAATATTCATTGGAACTAACTTAACTATTGATTATAAATATAAAATAATCGTTTAACTTGAGCCGATCAACTTAAATTAAGGGTTATTGAACTGATCGATTCAATCTGAATCATGATTGGTAAACCCTCATATTTGAAGGTTTGACAACCCATTTTTTTGATTTGATCATGTAATTGATAAATTAACCAATACACATATCCCACTAGAATTACTTTTAGTAATTATATTTGGAAATTATCCTAATCTTCCGTTTGATAACGGAGATATTTTGGGACCTGCTTGTTTGTAGGTGAAGAACTTATTCCAAACCATTGTACATATTCGGCATCTCTCGAATTTGTGGGGTGCTCCTCAAATTATAGAGGGTAATATTCGACTACGGATGAAGAAATGTGTCACGCTGCAGGAAATAAGGCGATAAGTGATCATAGCGCATGTGCTCGGTCATTACGACTGTGGGTGTTTCGCTCATCATGTGCCTAACTTCAACCTCGTGATGATGGAATTTGAGGCAGGCCTTTCAACTAACATACTGTACAAGAATGTTGGTGGTTACTAGATAGTGCAGTGGACCATCACAATTCATCCCCTTATTTTGGAAAGTCAGATGCAATCCCTTTAACTAACACTCTACTATGCATTCCATCTGTACCATGTTTCTGAGTGTGGGGAGAGATGGAGCAATTAGCTTTTGGTTCAAGCATAATATATAAAAACGAAAAAACAAAAACAAAAACAAAAAAGTTGAGGAGGAGAATGACTGCATGTGAATCAGCATAATTCTTAGGTGCCTGATCTTCCGGAACTTTATGTTCATGTACCGTATGTACCCACTAGAGGTGTTTGCGAATACTGTATATCCCCATCGATTAAAAATACTATCAACATACCGGTGGCGGAACCAAGATTATAAGTAGAAAATGACCAAAGTAAAAACTGTTGGGAAATAAAATGATTATTACTAAAATTAAGAGTTTATTACTTAAATTAATTTTGTTACTATAATTAGCTTGATGGGTGCTAGGATCACTAGTCCAAACTTTGGTGGAATTATAGCCATCCATTTTCACTTCTTAGTGAATGAGAAACCTTTGGTTATCCCACATTGGGCAAACCAAGGAGGAAGTTCATGCATATTACCACAAACGTTCTATATAGGAAAAGAACTAGTGGATAGGATATGGACTTGGGAAATGGACTAGTGGGCAAATGCATACATGTGCGATGTTTCGCACCGAAGCACCGCAGGCCGCGGGCTTGCGGTGCTTGCGTGTGCTTTTGCGTGTGTTTTTGGCGTGAGCCTTGGCGTGAGCCTTGGTGCGACCCTTGGCGTGTGCCTGCGAGTGCACACGTGTACCCATCAATGAGAAAACGTTTCTTTATTTTAAATAAATATATTACCGTTTTAAATTAAATGAAAAATAAAATCATAAATATTTGTTTTAATTAAAAATCTTAACGTTTTTTTTAATAGGGATTTAATATTTCAAATTAAATTTTTCACCGTTTTAAAACTCAAAAGTTTACTTCTCCTATAAAAGAACAACAATGCTAAGGTTTTCGTTTACCCCAGTCGCAGCCACTGTCCTGACGACTTTTCCCTTCTTCCTGCTTTGATTTGCGCACTAGAATTTACTTTCATTTTTCATACATCTTCTGTTAAGTTCACAACGGGCCAACGAGCTTTGCTAGCTGGGTTGGTATCAGGTGATTTTATCCTGAATTCAAGTTTGTCACTGAAAGGGTATAGCAGCATCTTCCTGAAGGTGTACCCGGCAAATATTGAGTTAAGGGAAGTCTGTTGAACATGCGACTTCACCTCTCTGTGCTTGAGTGTGTGTACTGCTTCATTCTAACCCTCCTTAATCATCTTCAAGTTCTCTGTTGTTTGTGTTTCTCTGTTACAGGAAGGTACTTATCCAACAATCTTAACTCAATATCTGTGCAATCAAAGATCTTCTGTAACAATGGCAAAGACTGATGTTGAGAGACCTCAGAAGTTTTCTGGTAAGGATTTTAAGAGATGGCAGTCAAAGATGCTCTTTTTCCTGAGTTTCCACATGCTTGATGAAATAGTGTTGAAACCATATAACAAAGCTCTGGATACTCCTGAATCATCCAAGGAAAAGGAGACTTGGACGAGAAATAATTATTTAGCAAAAAATCATATTTTAAATTGCCTTGAAGACTCTCTGTATGATTTTTACAATGCTAAAGATGATTTTTCTGCTCACAATTTATGGTCTGCACTGCAAGAAAAATATGAAGCAGAAACTGCAGGAAGTAAAAAGTTTTTGGTTGCACGTTTTTTACAATACAAGATGCTGAATGAAAAATCTGTGGTTGACCAGTTCCTGGAGTTGCAGAAAATTATTAATGAAATCATTGCTGAAGGTATGACTATTTCTGAAAACTTTCAAGTATCTGCTGTGATTGAAAAGTTACCAAGTTCATGGGCTGAATACAAGAGAAGACTAAGGCATGAAACTGGTGAGATTACTATGATAGAACTGGGCAAGAAAATACAAGTTGAAGAGTTGTTGTGCTCAAAGGACAAGAATGTCTCCTCTGGAAGAGACATGTCAAACAAAGCTCATGTGATCGAACACAAGTTTGCTTCACTCAGTCTGGACTACAACAAGCGCAAGCCTGGCCCTCAAGGAAAAGGTAAATTTCAAAAACCAAAGTCTGCTATTGGTAAGATTAAGGGAGCTTGTTATGTCTGTGGTGTGTCTGGCCATATGGCAATGCATTGTAGAAAACGCAAGTATGCGAATTTTAAGAAACAAAAAGTAAACCTGGCTGAAAGTAGTAAAAATGAATTTTCTGGCACGGTGTCTGAGGTAAATTTAGTTACCAATGTGAGGGACTGGTGGGTAGACTCTGGAGCTACCAAACATGTATGCGGAAGCAAGGATATGTTCACCTCCTACCAGACAGTAAGAGAGGGAGAAAAACTCTATATGGGTAATTCTTTTGCAGTACAAGTTGCAGGAAAAGGAAAAGTTTCGCTGAAGCTTTCTTCTGGGAAAATCCTCACATTGAATGAAGTGTTACATGTACCAGACATCTGCAAGAATCTCGTTTCAAGTGGTGTGCTAGATGACAAGGGTTTTAAAATTGTTTTTGAGTCCGGGAAAGTGATTATCACTAAGGGTAGGGACTTTGTGGGAAAGGGCTATAAAGCTGAGGGCCTTTACAAATTATCTGTAATCTCTACTGAAATTAATAAAGTTGATTCTTCTTATGTTGTTGTCTCATTGAATATTTGGCATGGTAGACTTGGTCATGTAAATTATAATTCAATGAACAAATTGGCAAAATCTGGCTGCATTCCAAAATTAAATTTGGAATATGAACATAAATGTGAAGTTTGTGTAGAATCAAAATATGCAAAGAAGCCTTTTCAGAAAAATATCCACAGAGTTTCTAATCCCTTAGAGTTAATTCACTCTGACTTAGTTGATATGAAATCAATCCAAACCAGAGGTGGAAAAAAATAGTTTGTTACCTTCATAGATGACTGTACTAGATACTGTCATATCTACTTGCTTAAAGGAAAAGATGATGCTCTTGAAGCATTTAAATTATATAAATTAGAAGTAGAAAACCAGATGAGTACCACCATTAAAACTGTTAGGTCTGATCGTGGGGGTGAATACGTAACTCCTATAGGAGACTTTTGTGCACAACATGGCATTATTCATGAGGTAACTCCTCCTTATTCACCACAATCTAATGGTGTGGCTGAACGGAAAAACCGAACCCTAAAGGAGATGATGAATGCCATGTTAATCAGTTCAGGACTACCGGCGAACTTGTGGGGGGAGGCCGTCCTCTCAGCTTGCTATATCCTGAACAGAGTGCCCCTTAAAGGAACAGAAAAATCACCGTATGAATTATGGAAAGGCAAACAACCCGCTTATGGATACCTCAAAGTGTGGGGGTGTTTAGCCAAGGTCTCTATTCCTCCACCTAAGAGGACTAAAATAGGACCTAAAACCGTTGATTGTGTATTTCTAGGATATCCCGAGCACACCACTGCTTATAGATTTATGGTTGTGAGTTCCGATAACTCAGAAATTGGTGCGAACACCATTTTGGAATCTAGAGATGCTTCATTTTTTGAAAATGTTTTTCCAATGAAAACTAAATCTCGCGTGATACGTGTAGATCCTCTAGATGTCCCTTCTTCTAGCCATTCATTGCCGGTAGAAGAAGATGAACCCGTTTATGAGCCAAGAAGAAGCAAAAGACCTAGATTAGAAAAATCTTTTGGGCCAGACTTCATTACCTGTTTAGTTGAATCTGATCCACAAACCTATAAAGAGGCGATGACTTCGTCTGAAGCTCCATGGTGGAAAGAATCCACTATTAGTGAGATGGATTCTATTATTCAGAATGAAACCTGGGAAATAGTAGATTTACCTCCAGGGAGCAAAACCATAGTTTGTAAATGGATCTTTAAGAGAAAACGTAAGGTTGATGGAAGCGTGGAAAAATATAAAGCTAGACTTGTAGCTAAAGGCTATAAGCAAATAGAAGGTGTAGATTTCTTTGACACCTATTCACATGTCACTAGAATAACTTCAATTAGGTTGCTAATTGTAATTGCTGCAATCCATAACCTAGAGATACATCAAATGGATATAAAAACTGCGTTTCTAAATGGTGAACTAGATGAAGAAATTTATATGGATCAACCCGAGGGCTTTGTGGTGAAGGGTTATGAAAAGAAGGTGTGTAGACTTAAAAAGTCTTTATATGGCTTAAAACAAGCACCTAAACAATGGCATGAAAAATTTGATCATGTGATGTTCTCTAGTGGTTTTAAAATAAATGAAGCTGACAAATGTGTTTACACTAAATCTGTCAATGATGCTTGTGTGATGGTATGCCTGTATGTTGATGATATGCTTATACTAGGTACAACCTTAGAAATCATTAATTCCACTAAGAACATGTTGAATGAGAACTTTGATATGAAAGACTTAGGTCCTGATGATGTAATCCTAGGGATGAAAAGTAGAAAGGAGTCTAATGGATTCAGTCTCAGTCAATCTCATTATGTTGAGTCTGTTCTGAAGAAATTTAACCAGTTTGATAGTAAACCTGCAAGTACTCCTTTTGACCCTTCCTGTAGACTCAAGAAAAACAAAGGCAATGGAGTCTCGCAACTTGAATATTCACGTGTCATAGGAAGTCTGATGTACTTAATGAACTGCACGAGACCAGACATTGCCTATGCAGTGAGTAGACTAAGTAGGTATACCTGTAATCCAGGACAAGAGCATTGGGATGCACTGTTCAGAGTGCTGAGGTATCTCAAATACACTTTAAACTTTCGGTTAAGTTATGATAGATACCCTGCTGTTCTGGAAGGATATTGTGATGCAAAATGGATAGCAGACTCAGAGGAGTCCAAGTCTACGAGTGGATACGTTTTCACTCTAGGCTGTGGAGCAGTGTCTTGGAAGAGTTCCAAACAGACCTGTATCGCTCGATCCACTATGGAATCCGAGTTTATAGCGTTAGATAAAGCAGGAGAGGAAGCCGCTTGGCTAAGATGCTTTTTAGAAGACATTCCTCTCTGGCATAGGCCTGTGCCAGCTGTATCTATACATTGTGATAATCAAGCTGCAATAGCTAATGCTAAAAACAACAACTATAATGGAAAATCTATTCATATAAGGAGAAGACACAATTCTCTAAAACAACTAATCTCAAATAGCGTTATTTCTATTAACTTTGTGAGGTCTAAGGAGAATATCGCGGACCCTTTGACGAAAGGCTTGTCCAAGGAGATAGTTAGTAATGCATCGAGGGGGATGGGACTTAAGCTCATCAATTAAAACTTGCCATGAAGGATACTCAACCTTGCTGACTGGAGATCCCAAGATCAAGGTTTCGAATCAGACAACTAATTTGTGGCGGGTAAAAATTAAACACTATCAGAGAATTATTTTCTCTGTCCCTTCCCTATGGTGTAGATGTGATAGTGTGACTGCAAGTGAGGATGACTTAGAGTAAAGTCTTAATGAGTTCTATAGTTTCAATTTAAGATTGAAATGGGGTGTAGCAGTTAACACTCTTGATAGAACTCACCTATCTGAATGAGGAAGTGGGTCGCTTCCTATGAGAACTGAGCTGATTCTCTAGAGCATTCTGAGAAACGGGATACGTCCAGGGCCAAAACGGACACAACGGCGTGAACTTAACAGCGTTTTAAGAGATATCTCGCGTAAGGAGTTATTGAAGAATTACACTAAACGATGGCAGTTCAAGACATCACGTTCACTGACCATCAAGTAATTCCGGTGCTTCTCACTAAGCAAAGGTTCAATTCCAATTGGTCACCTATTGCTTAAGAGGTATTTCTCGTTTTTTCGATTTTTCGATTTTTCGGTTTCGTCATTCATGTGGGGGATTGTTGGGAAATAAAAATGATTATTACTAAAATTAAGAGATTATTACTTAAATTAATTTTGTTACTATAATTAGCTTGATGGGTGCTAGGATCACTAGTCCAAACTTGGGTGGAATTATAGCCATCCATTTTCACTTCTTAGTGAATGAGAAACCTTTGGTTATCCCATATTGGGCAAACCATGGAGGAAGTTCATGCATATTACCACAAACGTTCTATATAAGGAAAAGAACTAGTGGATAGGATATGGACTTGGGAAATGGACTAGTGGGCAAATGCATACATGTGCGATGTTTCGCACCGAAGCACCGCAGGCCGCGGGCTTGCGGGCTTGCGGAGCTTGCGGTGCTTGCGTGTGCTTTTTGCGTGAGCCTTGGCGCGACCCTTGGTGCGACCCTTGGTGCGAGCCTTGGTGTGACCCTTGGTGCGACCATTGGTGCGAGCCTTGGTGTGACCGTGTGACCATTGGTGCGAGCCTTGGTGTGAGCCTTGGCGTGAGCCTTGGTGTGAGCCTTGGCGTGAGCCTTGGCGTGACCATTGGCGTGAGTTTGATGTGTGCTTGGCGCGTGCTTGGCGTGTGCCTGCGAGTGCACACGTGTACCCATCAATGAGAAAACGTTTCTTTATTTTAAATAAATATTTTACCGTTTTAAATTAAATGAAAAATAAAATCGTAAATATTTGTTTTAATTAAAAATCTTAACGTTTTGTTTTAATGGGGATTTAATATTTCAAATTAAATTTTTCACCGTTTTAAAACTCAAAAGATTACTTCTCCTATAAAAGAACAACAATGCTAAGGTTTTCGTTTACCCCAGTCGCAGCCACTGTCCTGACGACTTTTCCCCTCTTCCTGCTTTGATTTGCGCACTAGAATTTACTTTCATTTTTCATACATCTTCTGTTAAGTTCACAACGGGCCAACGAGCTTTGCTAGCTGGGTTGGTATCAGGTGATTTTATCCTGAATTCAAGTTTGTCACTGAAAGGGTATAGCAGCATCTTCCTGAAGGTGTACCCGGCAAATATTGAGTTAAGGGCATTCTGTTGAACATGCGACTTCACCTCTCTGTGCTTGAGTGTGTGTACTGCTTCATTCTAACCCTCCCTTAATCATCTTCAAGTTCTCTGTTGTTTGTGTTTCTCTGTTACAGGAAGGTACTTATCCAACAAAAACAAACAAACAATTTATTTTGTTGAGGAAAACAAAAAATAAAACCACAAATTAGGAGATTACCTTCAGGAATAAAATTTAGATCTGGATGAGAAAAGTAAAACAGATGATCTTATTCGTCTTTACTTGGCTCTACCTGTAAACACTGTAAACACCTTATGGAATGACATGGGTTAAACCTGTGACTACGTTTAGGGGAATACGAATTAGATGAGGCACCTTAATGTCGTGCTGAACCAGTATACAATCATGACGTTTCTGAAGCTTAGCAAGCTAAGTTCCAACAACGAACTACATTAGTTGAACAGGTTGTCGTGCTAACCTACCAGCGAACCTCATGAGGAACCAACCAAGGGAGCCGAAACGGATAAGGGAAGGGGCTGACTATGTCACAAGGGGGGCAAGCTAACTCTACCTTCCATGTCAAATTCTGCAGTATTGCGCTATTGGGGACTCGAACCTGGAACCTCCTGGAGCGCATCAAACCTTTGAAGAACGGGGATAACCAGCTGAGCTAGCTACCCGTTATTGATGTTATATTTAGTAGAAAAATAATTAATTTTTGGATTTATTATTTGGGGTAATTTTAGAAGAGTGTAGAAGTTTATTTTAAGAGTTTTAATAAGTTAGGAAAGTTTCCTAAAGGTAGTAGATACCTTGGGAAACAAGTTTATAAGTTTTTGATAAGTTTAGGGTTTGTTTAGTAGGAGTTATCTATATAAGGAGCTCCAAAAACAAAAATTAGAGGAGTTTTTTATTAATTATTTTTTTTTTGTTTTCATTAAACTTGTTGAGTTTGTTGACTTTGATTTTTATTCATAGTTGGGTTTACCCCGAAGTCTGAATACTAATCTCATATCTATAGTCGTTATTCGTAGTGAATTAACAAAGTCTAGGTAACCCCGTAGATTTTAGGATATCTCTTTGAAGATCAACTAATTTCTATCGATTTCTACCAATTCTACTGGTTAATTTTAAATAATTCTATTCCGCTGCGATTATTATCATCTTTACACGCTTCCGATCTGCATCAGTTGGTATCAGAGCAAAGTTTGATTCTAGGGTTAATAAGATGTTACTAAGACGAGTATTCAAGGTTAATAAATTGTCACCAAGACGAGATCCGAGAAGATGTGAATATCTGATCAAATCAAAGAAGGAGACTCTGGAAGTGATAGAATGTTATCTGAAGAAGTCACTAAAATCTCGATCTAAACCATGCTCGCTTATAGATAAAAATAATATTGCAGATAACGACGTTGAAAACTTGTTTTTCCGTCATCACAATGATGCACAAAATCAAGTTATTGTTGAGAGATATACAACTCCGATCTTTGATAAATATCCCGATGATGAGGAGGATATGAAATTTTCTTCTCAAAAAGGAGAAGAACATCCTGTTTCTGACAAAGAAAAACAGTCCCAAGAAGTTTCACATGATTTAATGGAGTTTCATGGTGAGTCATCTAATCCTGATAAACTTATTGATTTAGAAATTTCTGATATTGATGAGTTGTCTTTGCCCGAGAGTAAGCAAGTTGTTGATTATTGTGATACACAAATGGTCTCTCATATCTACCCTAACAAGAGAGAATTTGTTGAATCAACTTATGAAGATCCGTTTTGGGCTTCCATCATACCTCATGCTTCTATACGGTTCATAAATTATTCTTTTACAACATCAATTGATGTGTATGAAGATTGTCATCAACGAGTTACACATGCAGAACATGGTACCGGCAAGATTCGAGAACGAATCTTCTCCAATACTGGTAGAATGATGAAGGGAGATTTAGGGAAAATAAATCTATTATTTTATTAATGTTTTTAGTAGAAAAATAATTAATTTTTAGTTTATTATTTAGGGTAATTTTAGAAGAGTCTAGAAGTTTATGTTAAAAGTTTTTTAGGAAAGTTGCCTAAAGGTAGTAGATACTTTGGGAAACAAGTTTATAGGTTTTTGATAAGTTTAGGTTTGTTTAGTAGGAGTTATCTATATAAGGAGCTCCAAAAACAAAAATTAGAGGAGTTTTTGATTAATTAAAATTATTTTATTTTTATTAAACTTATTGAGTTTATTGTTTGATTTTTATTCATAGTTGGGTTTACCCCGAAGTCTGAATAATAATCTCCTATCTATAGCCGTTATTCGTAGTGAATTAACGAAGTCTAGATAATCCCGTAGATTTTAGGATATCTTTTTGAAGATCAACTAATTTCTATCGATTTCTATCTATTCTACTGATTATTTTTCAATAATTTTATTTCGCTGCGATTATTATCACCTTTACACGATTCCGATATGCATCAGATAGTGATTGATAATGCAACATCCAAAACCCACAGCATTTATAAGAATTTGTCTAAACAACAATGAGGATCATCATCAGTTGGCAAACTAATCCACAAAGTCAGTGGAAATTTTAGGAAGAGGTATGATGTAACAAGATACTGTAATAAGTGACTGCATTTTTCACAAGAATTTGTCAATAGTTTACCATTTTCGTCCGAGAAATTTTGAATTTAGGTCGTTGATATTATAATGGAACGATTAGGATGATAAACTTATATATCGATTATCCTTCAAATTAGTTAAGGATGCAATAAAAATGTCTAAACAACTTCACATGGGGGAGGTTGTTAATAGAAATTTTCACCATAACGTGGTCCATTTGTAAGTAGGCAATATTATTAGTGGTTTCCAATTAAGGTTTGTAGAAGAATGAATTATTATTGTGGTCTGATATAAAAACTCCAAAACAAGTAGATTGATTTGATTTTGGGAACCAAATTCCTCATCTAAAATCAATCTTGACTTGCTTGATTTAGGCTTAATTTCCTTTTCAGAGTGAATAGTTGAGTTGGTATTTCATCAATTTGGCTTTGTTACCACGCATCATCATAGAGTCAGATAATGAAAGCCTAGAGTAGTCCTATAATTTTCAAAGGGTGCCCACAAAATATTTCAAGGTTTGAAAATTAGGTCTCTCACCATGTTTTCAGATATTGTGGGCTGTGTGGCCAGTGGAGAATCGTCCCATAGTTATCAGCTTGGATATTGATTCGGAGAAATAAGATTTTATGACCACATTTCTCTAATTGAAAATGACTTTAGGATTTTGAATTCTATGTGCCCAGTGCACCAGATATGTTCAATGCACTGATGCACCCGATATATTTCTACCGAAAATTATCAAATTTCACGGGGAATTATCAGTATCAAGTAAAAATAAATTTTAAATCGTATGGAGTTTGGTAACTTTCTGTGGCAGCCTTATTTTAGATTTTTATCTCCGATTCATTTTTTGAGATTTAGCCGAGAAATATACAAAAGTTTGAACTCTAGCTGACATTGGCTAAATTATAAAGAGGAAATCTTGTCATATCCAACTCCCAGAATAGCTTTTAGCTCTCTATTGCACTATGTATCATATGTCACCTTCCATGTTTGACCTATTACAACCGTTGTTTGTTTGCACAAAGTTTCCTAGCATTTTCCTCTAATATTATCAATGTGGAACCACAATTCACAAGCAAACAAACCTATTAATAGTGTCAGCGACTAAACAATCCACCCGAAGAACACAAGTGCTACAAAAACGCGTAAGGGCACCCATCATGAAACTCCCCTATCAAATTGTCACCCTCTTGATTGTGTCTGTGCTGCATTTTATCTCATTTTTCCGACCTGAATAAAGTGGTTAACGCATATGATAACCTTGGGTCTCTCGGCATTATTAAAAGAATGCACACATCAATTACCACGTCATACAGATTACACAGAGCATCATAAATTTTTCTATACCAATATAGCTACAAAATGACCTCCCAAGATCAAGCCCTGGAGAGAGTTCACCCCCGGTCTAAAAATTTAAAATCTACTGATCCATGACTAGCCTAAGATTTATTCTTGGTGGATATAGAATTTCTCGTGCAGATAATACAAATTAAGATAAATAAAAATTATGCATATCATATGTGATGTTATGCTGTATTATGGAGCCACATTAAAATATTAAGATGTTAAATTCTCAACAGGAAAGAAAAAACATTCCCATAATCTCTGTTTTTGGATCTGTCAAAACACACTAAAATAATCAAAAACAATAATTAAATACTAAACCAAACAAAAACAACACTCTAAAACACTATTATATGGTGTACGAATTGTACTAAAATACGCCTTAAGTTACTCTTAATCACACTTCACAGTTCACACCCATCAAAACCCAAGAAAAACTATTTTTGTGTGTTAATTAATTATTTATTAATATAATATAATATAATTAGATTTAGTCCCATGATAATTAATTAATCTCCATTAACATATGAAGAAAAATAAATCAAAAATATTCATTTTATCTTTAGTTCTTCATTGAAAATTCGAACCTGGGGTGTAAATAGCAAGATCAGGCCAAACATTTCCACCACCACCGCCGCCGCCACCACCCCAATCACCATTTTGTAATCCTAACAAACTTTCTGAATTGCCCCCACCATTAGTATTATTAGTCTGCAACTCCAATGTTGTATGTAGATGTTGTTGATTACTATTATTGCTCAAATTCTCAGAATTTTCAACCATAAATTCCCCAAATTGATGAACTTCTTTAATACCACCATTACTCTGATGATGATTAATATTATTAGTAGCAGGGTTTACATTTATACCATCTAATAATAGATTTCCAAATTGCCCATTTGATGCTAATAAAGAACTAAAACTTCCAGAAATATCTAACATTTGATGATCCATTGAACTGAAAATTCCAATTCCATTAATCCCCACACCATTTGATACTACTATTGGCTTTGGAAATTGCACTGCTGTTGATACTGAATTTGCTGCTGCTGGTGTTTTTGTTGTTGTTGAAGATGAAATTCTCTTTGGGGTTGAAGATTTCTTTGTATGTTTTCTTGTACCACCACCAACTGGAATATTTCTTAAAGCACCTCCTTTAGTCCAATATCTTCTGCAGTTTTTGCAGAAATGTCTTGGCTGTGATAGATTGTAATTGTTGTAGTAGCAGAATTTTGTGTTTGATGATTCACAGCGTGGACATTTCAGATGTTCTTGTTCTGGGAATTGTGGTTGTTGTTGTGGTTGAAGTTGAAGTTGTGGGGGTTTGATTTGTTGATGATATGTTGTTGGATCTTGCATTTCTCCAAAAATCAACACTTCTCAAAAAAAAAAAAAATCAATTTTTAAGATATTTTAGAAGAATTAAAGGGATAGATTGGAGATCTGAACTGGGTTTTTTCAGTGCCAATCAAAAGGGCTAAAGAAAACAAGAGAGGAAAAAAAGAACTATGAGTTGAAAATCAGAGCAAATATATTAAGGAAAAAGTGATACCTTAAAGAAAAAGGGGAGTGGATTACTCAATGGAGAAGAAGATTAAAAACAACCCATAAAATCTCCATGATCAAGAAAACTTCAATAATTTTGTAAAATCAGACTGATTCTAAGAGAGATGGTTTGTAATTTTTCAAGTGAGTGGGTTGGTTGTGTAGAAGATGATATATCTAACTTTCTTTTCTCTTCTATATGTGTGTGAATGAAGGGTAGATGGAATTTTTGGAGAGAGGGGGTTCTGTCTGTGTGAACTGTCAAAAGGGAGAAACTGGAGTGAGTGGAGACTGAAAAAGGGAGGGAGGGAGTGGGAATCAGTTATAGTTGTAGGCACAGTTGTACTGTTTGGTTGGTGTTGTGTGTGCATAAGGCTGGCCGCTGCAGTGACAAGACTATGGAGCTTCTCTGTGTAGTCTTTTTTAAGTCAAGCCATAATCTTAGTGGAGAGATCTTACAAATACATTATTAAAACTGTATCACTTAATTAAGAAGAAGAATTGAAATCAAAAGACTTTTTAAATTTTTAAAGCCATGAAATGGTGCGAGTTTGTGGTATGACTGTGAGAGGCTGGCTATGGGTCGTAGTAAACGGGAGAATTAACAGCGCGTTTACGTACGAGAAGCAGAAGTAACAAGCAGAATTATTTTCGTTTTATAAAAAGTTAATTTTTTTATTTTTAAAAATCATTTTAAAATTTGATACCCAAGTTAATTTTTAGTTTTTTAATTTTTAGAAGTCGAAAAATAATGAATATGTGCACATCCAAACAGGCTATCATGTTTGGATACCAGAAGCAGAAGTCAGAAACAAAACTATTTTACTTCACAAAAAGTTAATTTTTTAGACTTCTGTAAATCATTTTAAAATTCGATACTCAAACTGACTTCTGACTTTTCAACTTCTAATAGTCAAAATCACGTGTGCTATCCAAATAGACTATTAGTACTTCCCTAGAAGTAAAAGAACTTTTGCTTTTCTAGAACTGGAAGCCAATTTTTAAAAAATAGTAAGTAAGAATATTTTGCTTCATAAAAATAAATTAATTTTTATGTTTATAAAAATTATTTTGAAATTGTACATTTAAATTAGCTTATGACTTCTTTGTTTCTAGAAGTCGTAAAATAATTTTTTAGGTGGTATCTAAATATGATAGTTGAATATCTGTCGTCTGAGTTTGCTAAAAAAAAATTAAAGAAAAAGAAGATAAACGACTGAGATGGTGAATCGGTAAATAAAACACCTATACGGCAAACTGGGTATCGTCTAAACCTGTACGACACTATATCTATTGTATAGTGTTGCCTTTCGAGCAGAACTTCAACTGAATTAAAATCCAAAGTAGAATGGGGAAAATTAAGTAGTCTCCACTCCCATGATGGCATGTTTTAGGCTTATTTTGGACTAACTAATTCAGTTGGAATTAGTCTCCACGGAGCCACATGTGAGGTGGATGGGTCTATTACCCCCACCCTAATTTTTTTTTTTTTTAGCTCCGCCCCTATTTACAAACCTTGTTTTGGGTGTAATAAAATTAAAAAAATAAAGCACACATAAACTATTACAAAGAATCACCAGTTTATTGTTGTGAAATGCATTCGGACGACCAGAGAGAGATCTCGTAGTTATTTGACGACGAGATTTGGCTCACCTAAGTTATAAAAAATGTGAGATAAAACCTACAAGAATAATAGCATTATGCCAAACTTTGATCCTCAACCATGGGTGGGATGCACATTGTAAAGTTAAGTCTCACACACTGTCGCACTATGTACCATAAAATGTGATTATTTTAGTCTTGCTATTTATGCTAGTTGCTAAGGTTCTCTCTAATCCCTTCTGTCACCACCACTTTATGCTTTGCTTTCATCCTCAAAAATACTCATCAACATCTCACTACTGGTGTACCAGTAAAATATTACTGACAACCACAATTATTTACCTTCACATTATGCAAATGCATCAATCCTTTTCTTTTAAGAGCCAGAATGCATCAATCCTTGACATTTGCATTTTTTTTTTTAATAACAAGAGATTTATTAACACACTAAGAAATATACATAAGGTTATGACCATTTTCTAACCCCTCTATTAATTTGCATTGCAACTCGACAGAACGAGGGTCATTAGAAACGAAAAACCTCTTGTTTGATCAGCTCCATTTTGCTAGCTTATCAGCTGTAAAATTGAAGTCCCTATTTACATACAATATTGAATTTCCGTGGTCCAGGGAAAGTAGATGGCTGTGATCATAGTCGACAACATGTTAGCTGATACGTATACATGGATGATCAATAGTGGTCATATCAAACCTGTAAGGACATAAATTCATCAGTTCTACATGTTCACATCATAAGAAGAAAGTATAATATTATGTTACACCGAGAAGTACAAGAACAAAACAAATAATAAAGAAAGACAGCTATAAAATATTTATTACACATCAGCTGACACAGGGAGTAGAAAATTCAGACTAAATTAATGCATATAGGACACGTGGAAAGTACACAAGAAAAAGTATCATCAATAGCCAAGACAATCATCTGCGCTCTGGCCATCTCTTGCGCCCATAATCATCTGGTAATTTCTTGCGCCCCATAATCATCTGGCTATCTCTTGCGCTCCATAGGCATCTGCGCCCTGCTACGCGCATGTTATAAATTTTAATCATGCAAGATTAAATATGCTCCACATCAAGTTCCACACGTCACACATGCCAACCTCCACATAATAAAAACAAGGACCAACAAATACTCAATCCAAAGGGAAGCTGCGCATCAGCAAGCGAAACTAGTAAGAAGAATTACTAATGGAATAAAATGAGTTGCGCCCAAAGGAAAGATAAGATCAAGCAGATTAAAGATAAGATGGAGTGAGGAAGACGGACCCATCATATTTTACTATAAATACCAACCCCAAAATAGAAAGAAGGGGGAGAACAAAAAAAAAGAGAGAGAAAACTCTGAAGGAAATTCAAGAAGGGGAAAAAGCTAAGACTAGGTTAAGAACTCTATTGAACTAAATTTCTTTAATTCCTTATATGACCATGTGTACAAAATATGTGTTGATAAATAATAAACTGAATTTTCCAGTGGATGTAGGCTTATTAGATGAACCACGTTATATATTGAGTTGTTTTCATTTATATTTGAGGGATGATTCCTTGTATTATAATTTTTCTGTATCAATTACACTTGGAGAATTGTCATTTATAAACAACTTAAGTTTTTGGTTGTGATTGACCACCAAGAATGTTCGTCACAATTTGGCGCTAGAAACAGGGATGAATAAAGGATTTATCCTACTTTAAAAAATATTGATAAAGGGATTTTGAACTCCGAAAAGTGATATGATTTGGTTTAAGTTAGATTTTGTCAATGGAAATCATTGATTTTTGATTTGTACAAAATCTTCGATTCATGCAAAAACCGTTAATAAGTAAGAAAATTTTTGAACCTTAGAATTTCTTGTTACCTCTTTTTGTATGAATTTGTACGCCTTAAAGGAAAATGAAAGATTTATTCAGCTTATGAAGTATATATTCATTTGAAATGGTTTGAATTACTTATGTTTTTGTAAATAAATTTTTTAAAATCATATAATCTTTATAGAAAAGTATCAAAGGAATTCTCAAAAGCAGCAGAGGATTGGTATTAGAAGAAAAATGAACATTATGAAAGGAAATCAAACAAGGCATAAAATATGTCACAAGCTGAAAATTCACGAAATCAAGAGAGTTACGCAAGAGGAATTCTTCAACAAAGGGAGATAGTAAATAACCCAGAGAGTCAGCAAAGCAATTTAGAAGGATATTCTTCACTTCACGAGAATAATCAAAATAATCGTTCTCCATCTCAAGATAATACCCAGAACACTATTGATCATCTACAAAATTTAAAGGAGGATATGAGTAAGGTGCGCAAAGAGCAACGAGTTTGTGCCGAACAAATCACACGATTAACTAAAGAAAATCAAAAGTTAAAAGAAACGATCCAACGAAATGCGGAGCCAGCTGCCACCAGAACACGGGGACAAGAAGTAAGTTCCAGTAGGTTCGAAAGCAGAAGAGAAAGAAGTATTCGAAATCAAAGAATGGTACTGAGATCCACATCACATCAACCTGGACAAGAAAGGATGAATCGGGAAAACCCAGGACCACAACATGATCAATGGCAAAAATGCTTTGAAGCTATGGAACAAATGAGGGAAGAAATAAGGAACCTAAAGAATAAAGAAGGTAGCCGAATAGAGGAAGTGTTAAAGGAAGCTAGGCGAACGCCATTGGCACCACATTTGGCATTTGCACCAATGCCCCGAGAATGCAACGTTCCTGTTTTTGAATATATATGATGGTACCAGGGATCCAACCCCACATTTGAAATACTACAACCGAATCATGGTGCGCTGGGAATAAAATGATATCGTTATGTGTCGATGTTTCCCATCAAGTTTGAAGGGACTGGCACTGGCATGGTATGATAAATTGCAAGAAAGTTCTTTTCATTCGTATAAGCAGCTAATTCGAATTTTTTTGGAAGCATACATGTACAACAGGCCCGTTGACTCAGGATTAGATAGATTATATTCACTCGCTTCATGGACAGAAGAATCAATTCATGAATATACATCTCGGTGGCATGCAATCTGTCAGGCAATTGGAGATATTGAGCCAGATGCTGCCATTAACAACTACAAGTGGGGAATAGCTGATTGATGATATTCATAATATCAACCCGAAAACTGAGGGGCACCTTAGAGAAATAATCGAGACATGTGCAAGACTGCAAGACATACAAGGGCAATGTCCAAAGATAGTATCGCAACAACAAGGAGATGCAAAAAGAATAAATTCAATAGAACCATCGTCCGGGTCGGGAAAAAGATTTCCAAATAAAGCTGAAACTAGTGAACCAAAGTGTCCACGGATAGAGAGAAAGAAGAAATTTTTTCAGGAGCGAGTGTTTACAAAAACTAACACTCCATACTCTGAAATTTTAAAGATAATAAAAAGTAGACCAGACTTCCAATGGCCACCAACAAAAAATCGACAACCAGAGCACACTCTAAACTCGAAAGAATATTGTGAGTATCATTGTTATCGGGGGCATTCAACCGATCGATGCAGAAACTTAATTTTACTAGTCCAAGGGATGATTGACCCTGGAGAATTAAAAGAATTCATTCAATCACCTGCACCACTCGCAAGGCTTGATAAAGGGAAAGTTGTTAATATCCCTCACAACAATCAGACTATCAATATGATTTCCTTTTCTGAATCAAATCCATCATCAATAAATGCAGCAATTGACAGGAAGATGCACAAGAGATTAATCAACCATGAAGTGTTTAAAGTTGCAGGGAGAATCACTGAAACATGGGAAGAATGGATGGCCTCCCCACTAAGATTTTCAGCAGAAGAGGTAAATCAAGAAGTAGAAACTCACAATGACCCGCTGGTTCTCACCCTGCCCGTGTCCAGTTGGAATATCACAAAGATTTTGATATACGGAGGAAGTTCTCTTAATGTGTTGTTCTATGACACATTTCTGAAAAAGGGATTTAAAGAAGATCAGTTTGAGCCATCTCGCTACACCATCTATGGATTCAATGGAGTAGCATCGAAACCCAAAGGAGAAGTCACACTTGAAATAATGACTGCAACCTTGAATGTTGCAACCAAGTTCAGTGCGGTAGAAGCGCCCTCACCTTACAACGCCATCATCGAGAGGCATTAGGTCCATCAGTTAAAAGGGGTTGCATTAGCGTACCATCAGTACTTGTGATTTCCAACACCTCAGGGAGAAATGAAAATTAAAAGAGATCAAAGCATGGCGAGAACGTGCGCCCTCACGGAAGCATACATAAATCAAGAAAGAGCTCAGCAAGTAAAAGCAAAGAAGAAAGAAAGGAAAGGAAAGTCCGAGCTAAGGAAGGAGCAATAAATCAGTATTTGTCTGAAGTCGCAGCTAGCAAGTCAAGCAATGAAGAAGGAAGAGATTATAAAGCCAAAAGAGATGAGTTAGGAACAAGAAAAGGGGTGAAACCTCACAATAGCAGTTCAAGGGGGGTCCCACATTCTTAGGATCCCCCAAATCTGTTTTTTCGGCTGTAGAAAAAACCAAGAACATCAACATTAGAACGCCAGAATTGTCAAAGGCAATTAAAATTGGAACCCTGATGAGACCAGAAAGGGAGCAAGATTTAATCCATTTACTCGAAGAGTATGCAGATGTGTTTGCGTGGAAAATAGGAGACATGCCAGGAATTGACCCAAGTATTGTTCAACATGAATTACGTATACATCCGGGCACCATACCATTTCGGCAACGGATGTGAAAAGTAGCACCAGAATATCATGATCCAATAGAAAAAGAATTGAAGAAGCTAATGGACGCAGGATTCATTCGAGAAGTGCGCTACCCAACGTGGATATCAAACATGGTCATAGTCCCAAAGAAAACTGGAGGTGTGAGAATCTGCATAGACTTCACCAATTTGAATAAAGCATGCCCAAAAGACAGTTATCAATTAGTAGATGCTGTCGAAGGACACGAATCTTTTTCTTTCATGGATGGACAATCTGGATATAACCAAATTGCACTAGCCGAGGAAGATCAAAGCATACTGCGTTTTTTATCCCACGAGGATTGTATTGTTATATGAGAATGCGGTTTGGATTGAGAAATGCAGGAGAAACCTACCAACGGTTAGTGGATGCGATCTTCAAAACTTGGATAGGGCGCACATTGGAAGTCTACGTAGATGACATGCTGGTAAAAAGCAAGATGGCAAAGGATCATTTACAAGACTTGAGGGAGATTTTCCAAGCTTTGCGCAAATACAAAATGAAAGTCAATCCAAAAAAATGCATTTTTGGAGTTACATCAGGGAAGTTTTTGGGTTATTTAGTTACGGAAAAGGGAATTGAAGTCGATCCAGCAAAAATAAAGGTTATCGTAAATATGCCATCCCCAAGAAATATTAAGGAAGTAAAGAAACTAAACGGATAAGTGCAAACCATTTTTTGATACTCCGAAGAAGGGAATCAAGTTTATATGGAATGAAAACTGCAAACAAGCCTTTCAAAACATCAATATATATCTTGCGACTTTACCCGCATTGCAGAAACCGCAGCCTGAAGAGATCTTTGCCCTATATATAGCTGCAACAGAAGATGCAGTGAGCGCAATACTGGTACGAACAAATGATAACGTGGAAAAACCAATCTACTACATTAGCAAAACTTTCAACCTTGCGGAGAGGAACTATACCAAGATTGAACAGTTAATATTAGCACAAGTATTTGCCACACAGAAGCTGTGCACATATTTTATAACGCACTATGTACGAGAACCAAGCAAGGCTCCACTGGAATCAATGGGGAGAATTGCAAAGTGGAATGCACAGTTGGAACAATTTCACATTCTTTTTGAAATGCAAACTGCTCAAAAGACTCAATTTTTGGCGGATTTTTCTTGCGGATTTGCCATTAGACGATGATTTCAAAATCCAGGGGTTACCAGAAATGAAAGAGGATGACTCTCGGGACATTTTAGACTCTGTCAATTCTCGGAGATGGGAAGTTTTTGTTGATGGAGACCGAAATAAAGAGGGGGCAGGAATCGGTATTGTAATAACAACACCCACGGGAGAGCGATTGATGCATGCTTTTCGTTTAGAATTTGGAGAGCACACCAACAATATAGTAGAATACGAGGCTGTGGTTCATGCCCTCCGGTTAATTATTGAACTAGGAATTACCGATGTACGGTTGACAAGTGACTCACAATTGATAATCCGACAAGTTGAACTAAAATAACAAGCAATTGATAAAGACTTGATTCAATACAAAGGCCTCGTGCAAAAGTTAGCGTCCCAAGTTCCAAACATCATTTTTCGCCATTTGTCCAGAGAAAAGAATTGTCATGCAGATGCGTTTGCCTTTATCACCTCAATGATCAAAGATCCGAACACATCTGCCGTCAAAATTGGACGTATTAATGAACCATCAATTAAAATATGGGCAGTTTAGAATATGAAAGATGAAATAAGTGAATATCTTGAGTATTCGGCCACAAAGAATGACAGAAATATACCCCAAAACCAAAGGATAGGTGCGTAAAAGAAGATTGGAGGATTGCACTGCATCATTACTTGTTAAAACAAATATTGCCTGTGAACGCCAAAGAAGCAAGGAAAATACAGTCAAAGTTTGTTAAATATCAATTAAGGGATGGAATTTTATGCCGAAAGCTCTTCATGGGACCACTACTTCGGTGTGTATCACGCCCTTAAGGACATCGAATTTTAACAGATGTACATTAGGGTGACGCTGGGAATCATAGCGGGAGACGGTCATTGGCCCTAAAGGCAAAAACGCAGGGATATTATTGGGTCACAATGCAAAAGGATGCCGAAGATATGGTCAAAAGATGCGAAGAATGTCAACGTTTTGCTAAGAAAATTAGAGTGCCGGTAACAAAACTTAATTCAATACTTAGTCCATGGCCATTTGCAAAGTGGGGAGTAGATACTGTCGGACCCCTACCTGAAGGAACATGGAAAAGGAAATACCTAATTATAGCAACAAATTATTTCACCAAGTGGGTGGAAGCCAGAGCACTTGCGCACATTAGAGACTCAAATGTGTTCAAATTCTTGTTTGGAGACATAATTTGTAGATTTGGAATCCCAGTGGCAATAGTTTCAAACAATGGACAGCAACTGCAGGAAAAAAATATTAACATGCTTTTTGAAGCCTTCAATATCCAAAACAGAAATTCAACTCCACTTTACCCCCAGAGCAATGGACAGGCTGAAGCTACAAACAAGAAAATTGCACTTAATATCAAGAATACTCTGGAAGGGCATCACAAGCGATGGTTTGAGAAACTTCATAACACTCTATGGGCCTATCACACCACAAGGAGATCTTCCACTGGGGAGTCACCATTCTTACTTACCTATGGGGCAGAAGCAGTCATACCAACGGAGATAATATTACCAACTACTAAGACAGGGGCATGGGAAAGGAATTTAAATGAAGATTTAAAACTTAAAAAGTTGGATGATCTAGAAGAAAGAAGAGAAGTTGCATTACAAAAGATGGAGAATTATCAAAGAAAGTTAGCAAGAGAATATGGAAAAAAAATAAAGCTGCGCCATTTTGTTGAAGGACAGTATGTACTGCGACAAATTCCGAAATATCAAAAGAATAAAAAAGCTGGAAAGTTTGCACCCAATTGGGGAGGTCCTTATATCATACAGGACATTGCGGGACAAGGATCCTATTATTTACGAAATATGGATGGAGAAGTTTTGCGACATCCTTGGAATGCGCAATATCTTAAACCATACTATCCATAATTTTCTACACAATCATATAGTAATTTGTGCTCATACGGGGTAAAGCAAATAAAGGCAAAATCTCATAGGAGACCCATGTAAAAGTCTTAACATTGACTATTGGGTACATCCGCTAACAAGAGATACCCTATATGACATTAGTTATTATATCAAGTAACAGGGGCCACATAGGTAATTTCCTCTTGGCCAGAGAGTAATTACTATGTGAAGCGCACCCTCAAAAGGAGCCTAAGGTACAATAAATCCTTGAGGTTTCAAATTATATACTCATTAATCAATTTATCTTATGATTTTATTGTAGGAAAAAAAGTAAAATGTCAAAGGTATGAAAAGAATATCAGAAAATAATTATTTTTATTTATATGTTATCACAGTTTACAAGAACAAAAATGATACGCAGCAAGATACAAGAAGAATTTTAAGGAGCAAGATCAGGGGTAGGAGCTGGGTCAACACTTGGAACAGGATCAGAAGTTAAAGCAAGGTTAGCACGGGGAGGAGTAGCACGGGGGGCAGGCTCGGGAACCACCCTGCGTGCATAGGTTTTGGTCCAACAATCCTTCGCAACCCTATCAAGGGTATTATTAATTGCCAGAGCAATACCCCGTTTTGTTTCAACTTTCATGTACTTCATCTTCTCTCGTGAAGCAATAAGCGTATCCCCGTACATTTTTATCTTGCCATCAGCTGATGAAGCCCTTCTCTCAGCCAAAGAAGCTTGATTCTGCCAGTATGCAAGCTTTTCTTATGCCGCGGCCAAGTCATCAGAGTAGCACTTGACAGCAGTTTGCTAATTAACATCTGATTCTTCCGCCTTGGAAGTAATCTGAGTAACTCGGTCTTGCGCCTCAACCAGTTTAGCTGTGGCTTCCCCAAGTTGCTCATTGGCCTCCTTCAGCTTGTCATTTGCTTCAGAAAGCTCATTCTCAACCTTAGCGGACACAAGCTTAACTTTCTTCAACTCCTTATCAGACCCCTCATCCTTGGCAGCTGCTCTCTTAAACTTTCCTTCAAAATATACATAGAAAATAAAAGATTGTTAGACTGTGTAAAAAATAAGTAAGAATAACTTTTTGATACAAGATAAACTACCTATAGCAAGGGACTCAAACTTTTGGAAATCCTGGACATTTTTGTCATTAGAAAGATCAAGAAACTCAAATTCACTCAGAAGTTTAGCATAATCTCTCATGTATTGCTCGAGATCTTGTTTATATTGCACAATCTCAACTTCATCTGCTAACCCTCTATCTCGCAGAAAATTAATCTTCTCAGCGCGTTTATCAAGTTCTTTGTGTAAACACTGAATGTCGATATCTCGATAAAGGATTTTATCTGAGAGGATGCGTACTTGACTTTGAGCTTCCGAAAGAGCTTTTCCTCTAGCATGAGAATCTGCAGCTGCGTTATCTCTTTCTTTGATGAGATGCGCTACAAAATTTGAATGTCTGGAATCATGCTGCGACCTAGACCAAGAAAATTCAGCAAGGATATTTTTGCGATCCACATAAAGCTTTTGATTTTCCTCCTCTAGTTTTCCTACTTTCACCATGGCTTCAGCAACACTATCATTATTTCATAAAATAACAGCATCAAATTCCCCTTTTTGCTAACAAAGTCTTTTTTCGAAGACGCATACTCCGTGGAGAGTTTTTTATACGCAATGAGAATCTTATTCCTATCATCCACCAGTTTATTGAAATTCTCCTTGAACTTTACGTTCTCCTCGGTGACTTTCATTACGTGCCCATGTAAAGATGTGGCTCTAGCCCGAAGTTTAACAACAAGATTTGAATCCCCCTCTAATCCCATAAAGAATTTCAAAAATATGTGCTAAAGGAAAATAAACTAACATAGAAAATGAAGTATTGTAACCTTGGCTTTGAAGAGTAGACAGCTGTTGTCGGAGCTCTTTATTTTCCTGCTTTAACTCAGCAGCACCACCCTCCGACAGTCGAAGGCGAAGTGAATCATCCTCTGCTCTGACTTCAGCAAGTTCTTACTCAGCACTCATGAGTTTATCATCAATCATCAGTGAACGAGCTTGGAAGAACTTGTACGCAATCAGAGAACAACTCTAATTATAAGCAAGTCTTCAAATCAAAGATAAAGAAATAAGAGTCAATAAATAAACGAATTGTGAGAAACATACATGCATAAGAGCCTGCTGCGGACGGGCATATACAGCTCCATCTGCCACTGCAAGTACTTCGGCAAGGGTGGAGGGCACCTCGATGTCGAAAGGGAAAGCTTCACTTGCATTGTCCTTTGACCAAGCCTTCATCACCGTATCAAAAGGAACGGAACGCATGTCCGCTCATAATTTGGCAACGGAAGCTGAATCATTAGGCTGTGGCTGAGCATCGCTAGGAATCAGAAGCAGGTCTTTCTTCTTAAACTAGTCGAACGCATATTCTTCTCTTCCAACGAGATTATCAACGTCGTAGACGCTCTTGCTCTTTTCCTTACGAGAAGCCCTCTCCCCGCTAGCAACTGAATCGGTATACGCTTCTTCCTCAGAACGGGAGACTAACCTTTCTGCGCTCCCAAAAAAACCTACTGCGTTTTCCTCAAGGGATGAATCAACAGTATTGGAAACCAGGACGGGGGAAGGATCTGCCACGTTAGCAGCCACATCTTCCTTGGTAGAAGCATGCTCAACTTCCATTTCGATTATGGTATCCATCCTGGCAGGAGCATACTCAATCACAACTCATTTCTCTGTCTTGGGCACAGCCTGCTCATTGTCAGTCAAATCATCCATGAACTCAGAAAGAACGATGCCATCGACGTGAAACAGAGAAGAATGAGATAGAAAAGCTATTGTAGTTACGTACTGCACCATGCCACCTTCTATCATCAAAATAGGTTGGCTAGGAGGAGGATTAGCCTTAGCCACCTTCTTGGAAGAAGCACGAGGGGTAGCCTTTATTTTCTTCTGACCCTGTTAACATTTACAAGTAAGTTAGCAACACGTAATTCAAACGTTCAGAAGACCTTGTCAATACAAGACGGATCAGTACCTTGTCAGATGGAGGAGTAGCTTTGCGCTTGGTGCCTACGTCAGTTTTTAAACTTTCTTTCTCTTCTGTACGATGCGTAAAAAATAAAATAAAAAAAACAACTTACGTAACACTTAAAATCAGGAGAAATGATAAAATCATTGCTTACCATATCACCATAAGAGAAGTTAAACCCGTCGATGTTCAATATCCACGGACAATAGGAGAGGAACCGCTCCTGAAGGATCCGTACTGTGTTTTCCGAAGCATGTCCATAAATCCAGGGACCTTAAATCACCAACGGAGTAAGATACCACCGGTAATCATGGTCCCGGCGCAGATTTTCAACCAAAGATTCCTCTGTTCCCGGAATGAGATTAATCTTTATAGCATCAATATCAGCCAGCAAATGGATTCCACCGCCTCTCGTGCGTCCAGGGCCAACACTCCAGTTCATGTAATTTTTATCAGCGAAGGAGTCAGAGTAGGACAAATGGAAGTTCTCCACTGTATGATGGACGCGGTACGCAGGATTAGGTGTATAGCAGGTGAAGTTGGTTTGCCCAACGCTCCACATGCTGCATTCATCCAGAGTTCTCCACCAGTTTCCATTGTACTGCGCAACTAAACGCGCGGTGCTATTTTTTGCCTGACTACGGCTAGCTAGGACTTCAAACTGGTAGGGGCATCGACTGTCATATAAGGGAAGCCTTAACCCAGCGTCTATTGCACCAGCAGTAATCAACAATCTTGTGGGAGAATAATCAAAGTTCAGAATCATATTCAAGGAGATCTTGTCTCCTTCAGGGGAGTTATAAAGGGAAACGTTAAAATCCTGAAGGCCATAGTTCCTTTTGAACTCCTCCATGTCCATATTTTTGAAGCTAAGAAGCTCTTGAACCCGGTCACTTCTGGTAGTAGATCTAACAGGAGGATGAGCAAGACTACGAATTCCTGGGATGCACAGGTCTACCTTCATCCCTTTTCTTGCCAGCAGAATGCCGGTCACCTTAGGAAGCATGTTTGGGGGCACGGCTACTATCTTTTCCAGACATGATTAATCTACGGACCAAGAAGAAACAAGGTTACAATAATGAACAGTATAAAATAATGCAAAACTTAACAGAAAAATCAACATGAAAAAACTTTTTACAGCAGAAGTCTAACAGTCTCACCAGTAAAAAAAGATGAAGATAATCTGCGAAGATTTGATCTTGGGAAGTAAAAACCTTGACCAAACGAGGAATCTCGGAAAAGTTTAAGGAATAAAGACTTTAAGAAGAAGAAGACAGGAGAAGATCAGAAATGCAATCAACTACAAGCTTGGAAATCGAAAAGTAATGAGAAAAATGACAAAACTTCCTCTTAAATACTCAACCAGTGAACTGACACGACTGTAAAAAGGAATTCAAAAGGCGTGAATCCAGACGACGTGTCTTCTTGAAAACGTATGAAACCGTCGAAATTCAAATTTATTAGGGGCACAAAACCCAACGGTCATCATTACTTTTTGCCTTTTTGAATTCTAGGCACGTGGGAGAGAAATCCAAAAGACAAAAAGGGGGCAAATTGTAAGGACATAAATTCATCAGTTCCACGTGTTCACATCATAAGAAGAAAGTATCATATTATGTTACACCGTGAAGTACAAGAACAAAACAAATAATAAAGAAAGACACCTATAAAACATTTATTACACATCAGCTGACACCGGGAGCAGAAAAGTCAGACTAAATTAATGCATACAAGATACGTGGAAAGTACACAAGAAAAAGTATCATCAATAGCCAAGACAATCATCTGCGCTCTGGCCATCTCTTGCGCCCCATAATCATCTGGTTATCTCTTGCGCCCCATAATCATCTGGCTATCTCTTGCGCTCCATAGGCATCTGCGCCCTGCTACGCGCGCGCTATAAATTTTAATCATGCAAGAGTAAATATGCTCCACGTCAAGTTTCACACGTCACACATGCCAACCTCCACATAATAAAAACAAAGGACCAACAAATACTCAATCCAAAGGGAAGCTGCGCATCAGCAAGCAGAACTAGTAAGAAGCATTACTAATGGAATAAAATGAGTTGCGCCCAAAGAAAAGATAAGATCAAGCAGATTAATGATAAGATGGAGTGAGGAAGAGGGACCCATCATATTTTACTATAAATACCAACCCCAAAATAGAAAGAAGGGGGAGAACAAAAAATAGAGAGAGAAAACTCTGAAGGAAATTCAAGAAGGGGAAAAAGCTAAGACTAGGTTAAGAACTCTATTGAACTAAATTTCTTTCATTCCTTATATGACCATGTGTATAAAATATGTGTTGATAAATAATAAACTGTATTTTCCAGTGGATATAGGCTTATTAGCTGAACCACGTTATGTATTGAGTTGTTTTCATTTATATTTGAGGGATGATTCCCTGTATTATAATTTTTCTGTATCAATTACACTTGGATAATTATCATTCATAAACAACTTAAATTTTTAATTGTGATTGACCACCAAAAATGATCGTCACAAAACCAATACTTTCAATCTAGAGAAATTCATCCATACCACCAGCTCTAATCATATCACCACCATTACTAAGAATGTGAATCTGAATAACTTTTTCCCCAAATTCGGCCAAATTTTTTCTAAAAAAACAAAATGATTTGTCCTAATAGTCATATGTACTTTTAAACAATCTTAATTTGTTTTTATATAGATATGAATCGATTTATACGAAAATTTAAGAGTTCAAAAGTGCATGGTTATTCAGGCACGCTTGACAACCTGAATGAGATAAATTTCAGTACGTTTAAAACTGGCATACAACAGACATTTTTAATTGTGTTAGTTGACATATTGATTTTTAAGGTTTACTGTAACTAATTATCTTTATTAATATTATTTTATCGAGTTCCATGCATCCATTTATTTATTTAGATAAAGGTCCCTGCTGCCCATACATACAGTACAACTAGCAATATACTAATTTTCAATCAGAGAAACAATGAATTGCTCTCGACATTTCTTGGTGGAGAATAATTCAGGAAAGCCATCTTTGATTCGACCCTTTCTAACTGTTTTCATTTATAGTGAATTTCATTGTTCATATTTAGCTACTTTATTTATTTATTTAAAGGAGAAAAGTTCATATATTAAAAAAAAATGTATAAGGGGCAACGCCTCTTCTCAAAGGAAACACATTTACATATAAATTATGTTTTCTCATTGGATTGAAATATTAGAAACTGGAATATATATCTAAAAATATTTTTGGCATAAGTCCATAAAACTATTATTTGCTTGATGTGTTTCTCAACTTCATCCCTTGATTTATATCTAGCTCCATAAATGTTACCGTTTCTATCATTTCAAACCTCCCACGTGATAGCGTACGGGAGCAGCGGCCATATTGCTTTATGAATACCTCCAAGTTTTCTTATGCTTTCACCTTTCAAGTTGGTGTCTCACCTCGAACGGAATAACCCAAATCACTCCACAATTCCTTATAAAATAACCCCCAGTGAAGAAACAAATGTTGCGCAGACCATCTCTCTAATACAAAGTGCATAAATACGTAGTGACTTGAATACCTCTATTTTGTAGCATATACCTTGTAGGAATTGATTTGTGTAGACTAGCCCAAATAAAGAATAATACCTTAGGACAGATTTGAAGGAAGCAATTTATTGATAAAACTGTATTTTTCGCCTTAATTATTAAACTTTCTATAAAGTTTTTTTATCGTGAATTCTCCATCTAAAGCATCATATTCCTGGTTCATTACCACGTTCCTTTTATCATGTTTAAGCTCTAGAAGATCAATACTCTCTCTAGGTTTAATGGTCTCCTAAATTTAACTATTCGTCCATAAATCTGACACTGTATCATTCTTTTGATTTATTTATTATTGTAGGGTCTTTTTATTTGTTTTTTTAAGATGCATAGTTCCATTAGTTAAAGGGGCGGTAAAAACAACTTATTCGGGTTAAATAGCATTTTTTAAGTCAGAACAATCATGCTTTTAAGTGCACAATGACCACACGCGTTTTAAGTCGCCAAATTTGTTATCATGGAGACGCATATAGATCAATATAAAATCTAATGCTTTAAAAATACATGCTCATTATAAAGTTATGACTTGAGCTAGGGCGTAGACACATTGAAGGGTGGGTTTGTAATTATTTATCCCGCCCAGATGGTTTCTAAGTTCAATTTAAACTATTTTAACCCATTTTTAGTTATTCTTGGCCATTCACATTATCTTAATTAAAACCTGGCTCCACCACTGCATCCGATAATGTGATAGCATTATAGCACCACAATGATCTGTTATCACAGAAATATATCAATTACAGAGAAGGTAAGGATTCATATATTTCTCTATCACCATTACACCATTTTTGAAACCTCCTGCGGAAACGAGAGCAAAGAACATAAGGAGAACTAGAACTCCCAACTAGATTAACAATTTAGTTCACTTGTGAAGCTATAAATGCAATGCAAGTCAATGGTGCCATGCCAGCGTCGGAATTAAATGATACATCGATGAAGATGTAATACAAGCCCATGGTGCATTTTCCATATAGTTGAGACTCATTACTATATTGTATTTATGACCAACAATAGGTTTTTTCTAGATTATTCGAGGCATTAGAGGAAAAAACACTTTAAGAACCAACCTAATTAACTAATCACGTTTTAAGACAACCTAAATTTGTAAATAATAATTTGTAATATTAACTTGACATTGTGGCACTCACTTATCACAAAGATTATCGGTTATTGCATAAAGTGAAAAAAATAATTTTTCGCCCACATTATCACAAAAGAAAGGCTATTTTATTTTCTTATACTAGCAAAAGTAAAAAAAGTAAAACAACCTAGCATACTGATCAATGCCTAATACTGGAGTTGTATGTACTGGAAAAGAGAGTGTCCAATGCTTGCTATGACATGCCTCGCAGACAACTCTTTTTTTTAGGAAACTCTTATTTAATTAAATATTATCTTCCCTCTGACTTTTTCTATTAATGGAAAATATATAGTTAATTGGTTCAATAATTTATAAATTAATTTTTTTAAGTCTAGAAGACATATAAAATAATTTATTGTTTAAATATTTATAGATTTAAAAAATAATATTTTAGATATTCTACCCAAATTAAATTAAAGAAACTAATCTTTTTTTCATAAACTACCTTTAAATAGTTAAATATATTGTGTTTGTTATTAATCTAACAAAGCATTTAGTTTCTTTCGTCCACTCTTCTTCAGGGACAACATAGAAGATGCTTTGGAGAAACTGCAGGTACCATACATCCATGGTTTATCTCTTCCTCTCATCTGCCATCGTGGTAGAAGAACTAGAACAACCTTCCCTTCTTTCGCTCAGTTGAAAAACTGAATTTTCTATGACCGCCAACTTTTGAAAAAGAGCGCTTTGATGATTATAGAATTCATCCCAGGTTCAACACGATTTTACTGGCTTCCACATTTACTAGGAAAGTTGTTTCCCGTTGTAAACAAATTAGAGAATACAATACGGTCTTATCATGATTGTGGGCATCACTTACACACTTCTTTTGCAACTGGGAATGGAGAGACCATGGAGGGATTCTCTTAAAGAATTCTTGCTCATGTGGTGTATAAAAAGGTTGTTGAGTCACAAAAGAGGTTAGGAAGGTTGGGTCGAGCTCAGGAAGCTAAAAAGAGCAAAGAAAATCAATTCAGCAAAATTTTGTGTTGCTGCTGCTGAAGAAGATGGGAAGAACAGAGAAAAGGTAACGATTTCCTCAACCCATCAACAATGTTTATCTTCAGTTTCGCAACGTTTATCTTCAACCAATCAGCATCGTTTATCTTCAGCTTCGCAACGTTTATCTTCAGCTTCATTGCAACAGTTAATCTGTAACCCCAGAAAAACGTTGCAGATTTCCTGTTTTATTATTTTTAGCTTATTTTCTTCTTCTCAAGCACTTTTGAGCCATGTACCAAAATTTTGAAAGTGTTTTGAGCATGATGATACTAGTTTCATACTAGTATAAACATGGATGAAAACAAATTCAAGTTAGGATGCAACCAGATTCATCATTGTTATTTTCGAATATATTTTTTTCAATTTTTATTTTAAACAAGAATGCAACCAGTTTCATCCTAGCTATTATTCGAATATTTTTATTTTCTTAGTTTAAATCAGGATGTATCCAGTTTCATCCAAGCTATTTTTTGAATAACTTTTTCTATTTTATTTTAATTCAGGATGCAACCACTTTTATCCTAGCTATTTTCTTTCGAAAAAAATTTGAATTTACTATCAACAATTGATCTTGTTTTGTAGATAATTTAAAATTCTTTCCAAAAATATATGTTTTATTAAAATCGGATATATATTTTGAAAGTTATGAATGTTTTTGTGATTTGTTTTTAAATTGAAGAGAGAAAGGATAAAAAGAAAAAAACTATAAAGATAAGGGACATAATTATCTTGTTTTTTTGTGTCCATTTTATCCACTTTTTATTTTTACATACTTTTTAAAACTATAATTTAAGAAATCTTGGACAATAAATCCATTTTCCTGTTCAGAACGTATGAAAAGACAAAAGACCACAAAAATAATAACTAAATTTAGATGTCTATGACATTTACATTCTGAATAAAATAGTGCTGATTTTATTAAAAACAAAATAAAATAATTCAGATTTTTCGTAGGCGGGGTAAGACAACAACTTCATAAATGAAACGCCAATTGGAGGGTCAAAATCAAACTCCACCGAAAAGAAGTTTGAATGGAAGCTGAAACAGAAGTTGTGCCGAATCCACAAGGATTGCAACAGTGGCCACTCAGTTTGCGTACGAACAAAGCAATACATAGCTAACACGTGCATCGTCGAGTGGTGATTCTGATTTTATCAACTATCCCAAATCTCCAATAAGAAGAATCCAATCCTCAGCCACTACTATTAACAAATGAGACAACAACTTCCACATATTCGCTACTTACTATACCGACATATACCACTCTCTACTTCCATTATTTTTAGCTACTTTTTATTCTTCTGTTCGTAGCCTAATGCTTCTCTCGATCCCGATCACATTTTTAAACAACGGTGGTAATATTTTCTGTTGGGGTTTATTTTTTCCGGCTAAACACGCCGGTAGAAAAATGGAAGTTTGTGGATATAATGACGGCACAGAAACAACCTCCGATCTTCCAATAATGACAGTTTTAAAACATTCTTTTTCGATGATTACTAGTGTGCTACGTACAGTGTTGCAGGGGAGTTATTTGTTGTAAAATAATGAAAATGTTATATATACTTTTTATATTTTAATTAAAATTGTCTTTTTTATTTTACACTTAATTCCGGCTTCCGTAGAAACCATCTATTTTTGTTAATCCATAAATTCTTAATCATTAAGCGGACAAATAGTAAATAATAAATAAATAACAATAACAATAACACAACTAAATTTAAAAATTCAACAAATATTTAACCAACCATTTCATAGATGGCTGGTTGTGATATTAGAAGAATAATGATCTAAATCGGATATCATCATAAAATAATTTTATCACTGTATTAAATTAATATCGGTGGATTATATTAAATTAAAGTAAGATTATTACATGGGCAGCACAGGACTTTGTATTTGTTTTTTGCTTAAATAGATCTTGAATGTGGCTCCATAAATAGAGCTTAGGTAACTTCAGTGCAAAGATAGAGATCATGATTCAATGGCCACACACATTCACATAAATTGAGACTTGGAGAGAGTGAAAATTACAGATTATTGAGTTACTTAACAGTAGCATTTGTTGTTTTTATGGGCCCAAAATACTAGTTATCTAGACCTAACAACTAAACTCAAGTAAACACAGTGGGTCAATGACTCGAACATTTAGACCCTTATCTATTGTTTTACTCAAGCCTTGTCTGTTGGTAGTCATACTTTGATACTTGGAAGGAAACTTGTTTGAATGGTGTGTGTATATGGATTTGATGGTAATGTCTAATGAGATAGCACATGCAGTGACTAGTCCCAGATCTGATCCTACCATGTTTATCAACTGCCTGCATTAACGCGGACACAATACGACACGGATGCAAACATAATATACGGTAAAATCTCGAAAAATCAAGACGCGGATGCGGATACAAATACGTTAATTCTGTTAGAATAGTTTTTTCATCCTAAAAAAATCGCTTTTATTTTTTTTTTAAATTTAGTTTATTTTTAGGTGAAAATGATAAAAAATAAATATATCACTTTTTTCGGAAGGAAGTAGTATATATTTACGAATATGATTGTGACGATCATTTTTAGGGTCAATCATAACCAAAAAACTTAAGTTGTTAAAATGACAAGACATTGAGTGTAATTAATGCAGAAAAATTATAACGCAGGGAAATCAACTCAATAGATAACGTGGTTCAGCTAATAAGCCTACGTCCACAAGAAGATATAGCTTATTATTTATCAACACTTATTTTGTACACATGGTAGTATCATAAATTAAAGAAATTTAGTTCAATAGAATTCTTAACCTAGCCTTAGTTTTTCCCCTCTTGAATTTTCTTCAGCGTTTTCTCTCCCTCTTTTTCGTTATCCCCCCTTTCTCTTTTTGGGGTTGGTATTTATAGCAAAATATGATGGGTCCCTTTTCCTTACTCCCTCTTATCTTTATTTGACCAGTTGATCTTATCTTGACTTTGGGCGAAGCTCTTCTTACTCCATTCGTGATACTTCTTACCAGTTCCGCTTGCTGATGCACAACTCCTTTGTTTAGTGGTCCTTTGTCTTTATTATGTGGAGGTTGGCATGTGTGACATGTGGAATTTAACGTGGAGCATTTCTATTCTTGCTTGATCGAAATTTATAGTGCGCACGTGGCAGCTCGCAGATGATTGTGGAGCGCAAGAGATAGTAGAGCGCGGACAATGGTGGAACGCAAAAGATAGTTGTGCGCGGACGATGGTGGAGCGCAGGAGATAGCAGGGTGCGGATGATTGCTGGGCGCAAAAGATATCAGAGCGCAGATGATTGTTTTTGTTATTGATAATACTTTTTCCTGTGCACTTTCCACGTGTCTTATATGCATTAATTTAGGCTGACTTTTCTTCCCTCGGTGTCAATTGATGTGTGACAAGTGTTTTATAGCTGTCTTCCTTTATTACTTATTTTTTTTTTTGTACTTTCTGGTGTAGCACAATATGATACTTCCTCCTTACGATGTGAACACGTGGAACTGGTGGATTTATTTGTACTTTCTGGTGTAGCACAATATGATACTTCCTCCTTACGATGTGAACACGTGGAACTGATGAATTTATGTCCTTACAATTTCCCCCCTTTTTGTCTTTTGGATTTCTCTCTCACGTGCCTAGAATTCGAAAAGGCAAAAAGTAATGATGACCGTTGGGTTTTGTGCCCCTAATAAATTTGAATTTCGACAGTTTCATACGTTTTTGAGAAGGTATGTTGCATGGATTCACGCCTTTTGAATTCCTTTTTGCAGTCGTGTCAGTTCACTGGTTCGGTATTTAAGAGAAAATTTTGTCATTTTTCTCATTACTTTTTGATTTCCAAGTTTGTAGCTGGTTGCGTTTTGATCTTCTTCTGTCTTCTTCTTCTTAAAGTCTTTATTCCTTAAACTTTTTCGAGATTCCTCGTTTGATCAAGGTTTTTACTTCCAAGATCAAATGTTTGTATATTATCTTCATCTTTTTTTACTGGTGAGACTGTTAGACTTCGTCTGTAAAATTTTTGCATGTTGGTTTTTCTGTTAAGTTTGACATTATTTTATACTGTTCATCATTGTAACCTTGTTTCTTCTTGGTCTGTAGATTAATTATGTCTGGAAAAGATAGTAGCCGTGCTCCCAAACGTGCTTCCCAAGGTGACTGCCATTCTGCTGGCAAGAAAAGGGATGAAGGTAGGTTGGCGCCTCCCAGGAGAATTATTAGCTTGACTGAGTTCATGAGCTTCTTAGCTTTAAAAATATGGATATGGAAGAATTTAAAAGGACTTATGGCTTTCTTGGTTTTAACGTTTCTCTTTATAACTCCCCTGAAGGAGATTAAATCTCCTTGAATATGATTCTGGATTTCGAATATTCTCCCACAAGATTGTTGATTGTTGCTGGTGCTATAGACGTTGGGTTAAGGCTGCCCTTATATGACAGTCGATATCCATATCAATTTGAAGTTCTAGCAAGCCGTGGTCTGGCTAAAAATAACACCCCACGTTCAGTTGCGCAGTACAATGGAAACTGGTGGAGAATACTGGATGAATGCAGCATGCGCAGCGTTGGGCAAACCAACTTCACCTGCTATACACCTAACCCTGCGAACCGCACCCATTATACAGTGGAGAACTTCCATTTATCCTATACTGACTCCTTTGCTGATAAAAACTACATGAACTGGAGTGTTGGTCTTGCACGCACGAGAGGCGATGGAATTCATTTGCTGGTTGATATTGATGCCACGAAGATAAATCTCATCCCGGGAAAGGAAGAATCTTTGGTTGAAAATCTGCATCGAGACCATGATTAACGGTGGTATCTTACTCCGTTGGTAATTGAAGGGCCCTGGATTTATGGTGAGGATTCGGAAAATACAGTATGAAGCCTTCAAGAACGGTTCCCCTCCTATTGTCCGTGGATGTTGAACTTTGACGGGTTTAACTTCTCTTATGGTGATGTGGTAAGTAATGATTTTTTCAGTTCTCCTGATCTTAAGTGCTGCGTAAGTTATTTTTTCTTAAATTTTTTTTTTTACGCAGCCTCCAGAAGAGAAAGAAAGTTTAAAAGCTGATGCGGGCACCAAGCGTAAAGCTACTCCTCCACCTGACAAGGTACTGCTCCGCTTTGTATTGATAGAATACTCAGAAGAAAATAAAGGCTACCCCTCGTACTTCCAAGAAGGTGTCTAAGGCTAATCCTCCTCTTATCCAGCCTATCTTGATGATAGAAGGTGGCATGGTGCAGAACGTAGCTCCGATAGCTTCTCGTCCTCCTTCTTCGGGTGATGTTGCAACTGAAGCCCCCCAAGCAGTGGATACTGAATCTTCACTGGATGCGAGCTCTGTCCTTTCTTATTTTTTATCTCATTCTCCTCTGTTTCACGTCGATGACATCGTTCTTTCCGAGTTCATGGATGATTTGACTGACAAGGAGCAGGCTGCGCCCCTGACAGAGTTAAACAGAGCTGTGATTGAGTATGCTCCTGCCAGGCTGGAGACTATAGTCAAAACGGAAGTTGAGCATGCTTCTACTGAGGACGACGTGGCTGCTAACGTAACAAATCCTTCCCCCGCTCTGTTTGCCAATATTGCTGATTCTTCCCTTGAGGAAAACGCAGTAGGTTCTTTTGGGAGCGTAGAAAGGTTAGTCTCCCGTTCTGAATAAGAAGCGTATATTGCTTCAGTTGCTAGCGGGGAGAGGGCTTCTTGTAAAGAAAAGGGAAAGAGCGTCTGCGACGTTGATAATCTTGTTGGAAGAGAGGAAGATGCATTCGACTGGTTCAAGGAGAAGGACCTGCTTCTGATCCCTAGTGATGCTCAGCCAAAGCCTACCGATTCCGCTTCCGTTGCCAAATTGCAAACGGATATGCGTTCCGTTCCTTTTGATACGGTGATGAAGGCTTGGTCAAAGAACATCGCATGTGAAGATTTCCCTTTCGACGTCGAGGTGCCCTCCACCCTTGTCGAGGTCCTTGCAGTGGCAGATTGAGCTGTTTATGCCCGCCCGCAGCAGGCTCTTATGCAGGTATGTTTCTCATAACTTGTTTATTTATTGACTCTTATCTCTTTATTTCCTATTCTAATGCTTATCTTTGATTTCACAGCTTGCGTATAATGAGAGTTGCTCTCTGATTGCATACAAGTTCTTCCAAGCTAGTTCACTAATGATGGAGGATAAACTTAGGAGCACTGAGGAAGAACTTGCTGAAGTCAGAGCGGAGGCTGATTTACTTCGCCTTCGAATGTCGGAGGGGGGATCTGCTGAGTTAAAGAAGGAGAATAAATAGCTCCGACAGCAGTTGTCTACTCTTCAAAGCCAAGGTTTCAATTTTTTATTTTCTATGTTCTTTTTATTTATTTATTTCTCTTTAGCAAATATTTCTGAAATTCTTTATGGGATCAGAGGGGGATTCAAATCTTGTTGTTAATCTACGGGAAAAAGCCACGTCTTTGCATGGGCACGTAATGAAAGTCAACGAGGAAAATGTAAAAGTCAATGAGAATTTTAATAAACTGGTGGATGAAAGGAATAAGATTCTCATGGCGTATAAGAAACTCTCGACGGAGTACGCATCCTCGAAAAAAGATTTTGTTAGTAAAGAGGGGGAATTTGACGCAGCTATTTTATGTAATAATGATAGCGTTGCTGAGGCCATGACGAAAGTAGAAAAATTAGAGGAGGAAAATCGAAAGCTTTGTGTAGAACGCAAGAATATCCTTGCTGAATTCTCTCGATCTAGGTCGAAGCATGATTCCAGACATTCAACTTTTGTGGCGCAGCTCATCAAGGAAAAGCTCTTTCACTAGCTCAAAGTCAAGTCCGCAGCCTCTCAGATAAAATCCTTTATCGAGATATTGACATTCAGCGTTTACACAAAGAACTTGATAAGCGCACTAAGAAGATTAATTTTCTGCGACATATAGGATTAGCTGATGAAGTTGAGATTGCGTAATATAAACAAGATCCCGAGCAATCCCAGAAAGATTATGCTAAACTTATGAGTGAATTTGAGTTTCTTCACCTTTCTAATGACAAAAATGTCCAGGATTTACAAAAGTTTGAGTCCCTTGATTTAGGTAATTTATCTTATATCAAAAATTTATTCTTACTTATTTTTTACACAGACTAACAATTTTATTTTTCTATGTAGATTTTGAAGGAAACTTTAAGAGGGCAGCTGCCCAAGCTGTGGAGTCTGATAAGGAGTTGAAGAAAGTTAAGCTCTTGTCCGCTGAGGTTGAGAAGGAGCTTTCTGTAGCTAATGACAAGCTAAAGGAGGCCAATGAGCAACTTGGGGAAGCCACAACTAAACTGGTTGAGGCGCAAGACCGAGTTACTCAGATTACCTCCAAGGCGGAGGAAGCAGATGTTAATTGGCAGACTGTTGTCAAGTGCTACTCTGACGACTTGGTTGTGGCGGAGGAAAAGCTTGCATACTGGAAGAATCAAGCCTCTTTGCCTGAAAGTAAGGATTCTTTAGCTGATGGCAAGATAAAAACGTACGAGGATACACTTATTGCTTCACGAGAGAAGATGGAGTACATGAAAGTTGAAACAAAACGGGGTATTGCTCTGGAAATTAAAAATACCCTTGATAGGGTTGCGAAGGATGGTTGGACCAAAACCTATCCACGCAGGGTGGTTCCCGAGCCTGCCCCTCGTGCTACTCCTCCCCGTGCTAATCCTGCTTCAACTTCTGATCATGTTCCAAGTGTTGACCCAACTCCTACCCCTGATCCTGCTCCTTAAAATTCTTCTTGTATCTTGCTGCGTATCATTTTTGTTCTTGTAAACTGTGATAACATATAAATAAAAATAATTATTTTCTGATATTCTTTTCATACCTTTGACATTTTCTTTTTGTTCCTGCAATAAAATCATAAGATAAATTGATTAATGAGTATATAATTTGAAACCTCAAGGATTTATTGTACCTTGGGCTCCTTTTGAGTGTGCGCTTCATATAGTAATTTCTCTCTGGCCAAGAAAAAATTACCTATGTGGCCCCTGTTACTTGATATAATAATTAATTTCATATAGGGTATCTCTTGTTAGCGAATGTACCCAATAGTCGGTATTTAAGACTTTTACATGGGTCTCCTATGAGATTTTGCCTTTAATTGCTTTACCCCGTATGAGAACAAATTACTATATGATTGTGTAGAAAATTATGGATAGTATGTTTTAAGATATTGCGCAATCCAAGGATGTCGCAAAACTTCTCCATCCATATTTCGTAATAATGGGATCTTTGTCCCGCAATGTCCTGTATGATATAAGGACCTCCCCAATTGGGTGCAAACTTTGTACGTACTGTCCTTCAACAAAGTGGCGCAGCTTTAATTTTTTTCCATATTCGCTTGCTAACTTTCTTTGATAATTCTCCATCTTTTGTAATGCAACTTTTCTTCTTTCTTCTAGATCATCCAACTTTTCAAGCATTAAATCTTCATTTAAATTTGTTTCCCATGCCTCTGCCTTAGTAGTTGGTAATATTATCTCTGTTGGTATGATTTCTTCTGCCCCGTAGGTGAGTAAGAACGGTGACTCTCTAGTGGCAGATCTTTTTGTGGTGCGATAGGCCCATAGAGTGTTATGAATTTGCTCACACCATCGCTTGTGATGCCTTTCCAGAGTCTTCTTGAGATTAAGTGCAATTGTCTTATTTGTAGCTTCAGCCTACCCATTGCTCTTGGGATAAAGTGGAGTTGACTTTCTGTTTTGGATATTAAAGGCTTCAAAAAGCATGTTAATATTTTTTCCCTGCAGTTGCTGTCCATTGTCTGAAACTATTGCCACTAGGATTCCAAATCTACAAATTATGTCTTCAAATAGGAATTTGAACACACCTGAGTCTCTAATGTGTGCAAGTGCCCTGGCTTCTACCCACTTGGTGAATTAATCTGTTGCTACAATTAAGTACTTCCTTTTCCTTGTTCCTTCAGGTAGGGGTCCAACAATATCTACTCCCCACTTTGCAAATGGCCATGGACTAAGTAATGAATTGAGTTCTGTTGCTGGCGCTTTGATCTTCTTAGCAAAGCGTTGACATTCTTCGCATCTTTTGACCATATCTTTGGCATCCTTTTGCATTGTGACCCAATAATATCCTTGCGTTTTTTCCTTGAGGGCCAATGATCGTCTCCCGCTATGATTCCTAGCGTCACCATAATGTATATCTATCAAAATTCGATGTCCTTCTGAGCGTGATACACACCGAAGTAGTGGTCCCATGAAGAGTTTTCGGTACAAAATACCATCCCTTAATTGATTGTTAACAGACTTTGATTGTATTTTCCTTGCCTCCTTGGCATCCGTAGGCAATATTTGTTTTTGCAAGTAATGATGCAATGCAATCCTCCAATATTCTTCTACACACCTATCCTTTGGTTTTAGGGGTATATTTGCATCATCTTTTGTGGCTGGATCCTCAAGATCTTCACTTATTTCATTTTCAATATCTTCAACTGCCCATTTTTTAATTGATGGTTCATAAATACGTCCAATTTTGATGGCAGATGTGTTCGGATCTTTGATCATTGAAGAGATAAATGCTAACGCATCTGCATGACGATTCTTATCTCTGGACAAATGGCAAAAAATGATATTCGGAACTTGGGATGCTAACTTTTGCACGAGGCCTTTGTATTGGATCAAATCTTTATCAATTGCTTGTTATTTTAGCTCAAATTGTCGGATTATCAATTTTGAGTCACTTGTTAACCGTACATCAGTAATCCTAGTTCAATAATTAACCGGAGGGCATGGACCACATCCTCGTATTCTACTCTATTGTTGGTGTGCTCTCCAAACTCTAAACGAAAAGTATGTATCAATCGCACCCCCGTGGGTGTTGTTATTACAATACCGATTCCTGCCCCTTCTTTATTTCGTGCTCCACCGATGAAAACTTCCCATCTCAGAGAATTGACAGAGTCCAAGATGTCTTGAGAGTCATCCTCTTCCATTCCTGGTAGCCCCTGGATTTCAAAATCATCATCTACTGGCAAATCCGCAAGAAAATACGCCAAAACTTGAGACTTTTGAGCAGTTTGCACTTCAAAAAGAATGTGAAATTGCTCCAATTGTGCATTCCACTTTGCAATTCTACCAACTTTTTCTGCGTTTTTTAACACTGATTCCAGTGGTTCCTTGCTTGGTACTCGTACATAGTGTGTTTGAAAATACGTGCGCAGCTTCTGCATGGCAAATACCAGTGCTAATATCAATTGTTCAATCTTGGTATAGTTCCTCTCCGCAAGGTTGAAAGTTTTGCTAATGTAGTAGATCGGTTTTTTCACTTTATCATTTGTTCGTACCAATACTGCGCTCACTGCGTCTTCTGTTGCAGCTATATATAAGGCCAAGATTTCTTCAGGCTGCGGTTTCTGTAATGCAGGTAAAGTCGCAAGATATATTTTGATGTTTTGAAAGGCTTGTTCGCAATTTTCATTCCATATAAACTTGCTTCCCTTCTTAAAAGTGTCAAAAAATGGTTTGCATTTATCTGAAGACCTTGCAATGAACCTGTTAAGCGTCGCCAAGCATCCGTTCAGTTTTTGTACCTCTTTAACATTTCTTGGGGATGGCATATTTACAATAGCATGTATTTTTACTAGATCGACTTCATTTCCCTTTTCCGTAACTAGATAACCCAAAAACTTCCCTGATGCAACTCCAAAAATGTATTTTTCCTGATTGACTTTCATTTTGTATTTGCGCAAAGCTTGGAAAATCTCCCTCAAATCTTGTAAATGATCCTTTGCCATCTTATTTTTTACCAGCATGTCATCTACGTAGACTTCCAATGTGCGTCCTATCCAAGGTTTGAAGATTGCATCCACTAACCGTTGGTAGGTTGCTCCTGCATTTCTCAATACAAACGGCATTCTCGTATAACAATACAATCCTCGCGGGGTAAAAAATGCAGTATGCTCTTGATCTTCCTCAGCTAGTGCAATTTGATTATACCCAGATTGTCCATCCATGAAAGAAAAGGCTTCGTGTCCTTCAACAGCATCTACTAATTGATCAATGCTTGGAAGTGGATAATTGTCTTTTGGGCATGCTTTATTCAAATTTGTGAAGTCTATGCAGATTCTCACACCTCCAGTTTTCTTTGGGACTATGACCATGTTTGATATCCACGTTGGATGGCGCACCTCTCGAATGAATCCTGCGTCCATTAGCTTCTTCAATTCTTTTTCTATTGGATCATGATATTCAGGTGATACTTTTCGCATCCGTTGCCGAAATGGTATGGTGCCGGGATGTATATGCAATTTATGTTGAACAATGCTCGGGTCAATTCCTGGCATGTCTCATATTTTCCACGCAAATATATCTGCATACTATTCGAGTAATCGTACTTAATCTTGCTCCCTTTTTGGTCTCATCAGGGTTCCAATTTTAATTGACTTTGGAAATTCTGGCGTTCCAATGTTGATATTCTTAGTTTTCTCTACAGCCGAAAAAACAAATTTGGGGGATCCTAAGAATGTGGGATCCCCCTTGAGCTGCTATTGTGAGGTTTCACCCCCTTTTCTTGTTCCTAACTCATCTCCTTTGACTTTAGAATTTCTTCCTTATTCATTGTTTGACTTACTAGCTGCGACTTCAGACAAACACTTATTTATTGCTCCTTCCTTAGCTTGGAATTTCCTTCTTTTTTTTTTTGCTTTCACTTGCTGAGCTCTTTCTTGATTTATGTGTGCTTCCGTGAGGGCGCACGTTCTCGCCATGCTTTGATCTCCTTTAATTTCCATTTCTCCCTGGGGTGTTGGAAATCACAAGTACTGATGGTACGTCGATGCAACCCCTTTTAACTGATGGACCCAATGCCTCCTGATGACGGCATTGTAAGGTGAGGGCGCTTCTACCACACTGAACTTGGTTGCAACATTCAAGGGTGCAGTCATTATTTCCAGTGTGACTTCTCCTCTGGGTTTCGATATTACTCCATTGAATCCATAGATGGTGTAACGAGATGGCTCAAACTGATCTTCTTTCAATCCCATTTTCAAAAATGTGTCATAGGACAACACATTAAGAGAACTTCCTCCGTATATCAAAATCTTTGTGATATTCCAACTGGACACGGGCAGGGTGAGAATCAGCGGGTCATTGTGAGTTTCTACTTCTTGATTTACCTCTTCTACTGAAAATGTTAGTGGGGAAGCCATCCATTCTTCCCATGTTTCAATGATCCTCCCTGCAACTTTAAATACCTCATGGTTGATTAATCTCTTGTGCAGCTTCCTGTCGATTGCTGCGTTCATCGATGATGGATTTAATTCAGCAAATGAAATCATATTGATAGTCTGATTGTTGTGGGGAATATTGACAGCTTTCCCTTTATCAAACCTTGAGAGTGGTGCGGGTGATTGAATGAATTCTTTTAACTCTCCAGCGTCAGTGATCCCTTGGATTAGTAAAATTATGTTTCTACATCGATCAGTTGAATGCCCCCGATAACACTGATACTCGCAATATTCTTTAGAATTTTGAGTGTGCTCTGGTTGTCGATTTTTTTTTTGTAGCCATTGGAAGTCTGGTTTATTTTTTATTATTTTTAAAATTTCGGAATATGGAGTGTTAATTTTTGTAATCACTCGCTCCTGAAAAAATTTCTTCTTTTCTTCTGTCCGTGGACACTTTGGTTCACTTGTTTCATCTTTATTTGGAAATCTTTTCCCCGACCTAGACGATGGTTCTATTGAATTTGTTCTTTTTGCATCTCCTTGTTGTTGTGATATTATCCTTGGACATTGTCCCTGTATGTCTTGCAGCCTTGCACATGTCTCGATTATTTCCCTAAGGTGCCCCTCAGTTTTCGGGTTGATGTTATGAATATCAACAAAGAGCTGACTTTTTCGATCAGCTATTCCCCACTTGTAGTTGTTAATGGCAGCATCTGGCTCAACATCTCCAATTGCCTGGCAGATTGCATGCCACCGGGCCGTATAGTCATGAATCGATTTTTCTAGCCATGAAGCGAGTGAATATAATCTATCCAATCCTGAGTCAATGGGTCTGTTGTACGTGTATGCTTCCAAAAACTTTCGAATTAGTTGTTTATACGAATGAATAGAACTTTCTTGCAATTTATCATACCATGCTAGTGCCAGTCCCTTCAAACTTGATGGGAAACATCGACACATAACGCCATCATTTTGCTCCCAACGCACCATGATTCTGTTGTAATATTTCAAATGTGGGATCGGATCCCTGGTTCCATTATAGCATTCAAAGACAGGAATGTTCGTTCTCGGGGCATTGGTGCAAATGCCAAATGTGGTGCCAATGGCGTTCGCCTAGATTCCTTTAACACTTCCCCTATTCGCCAACCTTATTTATTCTTTAGGTTTCTTATTTCTTCCCTCATTTGCTCCATAGCTTCGAAGCATTTTTGCCATTGATCATGTTGTGATCCTGGATCTGCCCGATTCATCCTTTCTTGTCCATGTTGCTGCGATGTGGATCTCAGTACCATTCTTTGATATCGACTATTTCTTTCTCTTCTGCCTTCGAATCTACTGGAACTTACTTCATGCCCCCGTGTTCTGGTGGCAGCTGGTTCCGCATTCCGCTGGATCATTTCTTTCAACGTTTGATTTTCTTTAGTTAACCGTGCGATTTGTTCAGCACAAGCTCGTTGCTCTTGGCGCACCTTACTCATATCCTCCATTAAATTTTGTAAATGATCAATAGTGTTCTGGGTATTATCTTGAGATGGAGAATGATTATGTTCATAATTGTTCTGATTATTCTCCTGAAGTGAAGAATAACCCTCAGAATTGCTTTGTTGACTCTGTGGGTTATTTACTATCTCTCTTTGTTGTAGAATTCCTCTTGCGTAACTCTCTTGATTTCTTGAATTTTTGGCTTGTGACATGGTCTCGTTTTGTTTGTTTTCCTTTCGTATCGTTCTGCTTTCCTCTAATGCCAGTCCTCTGCTGCCTTCGAGAATTCCTTTGGTAGTATTCTATAACAATTATATGATTTCAAAAAATTTATTTATTTAATCAAAGACATACATAATCCAAACCATTTCAGATGAATAAGAATTTCATAAGTTGAATAAATCTTTCATTTTCCTTAAATGTATACAAATTCATACAAAAATAGGTAACAAGAAATTCAAAAATTCAAAAAATTTCTTACTTATTAATACATTTGCATGAATCAAAGATTTTGTATGAATCAAAAAGTTAATGATTTTTATTGACAAAAACTTACTTGAACCGAATTATCACAACAAAAAATTATTGTAATGACCATTACATGATCGACAACAATCAAAATTTAATTTGTCAAAAAATGACATTTGAGTGGTAAAATGATACATTAAATTCCTTAAAATGATACAGAGAACAATATTGTAGTGACCATTACATGATCAACAACAATCGAATTTAATTTGTCAAAAATTGACATTTTATGTGGTAGGATGATACAGTAAATTCTTTGGAATGATCCAGAGAACAAAATTGTAGTGACCATTACATGATCAACAACAATCAAAATTTAATTTGTCAAAAAATGACATTTTATGTGGTAGGATGATACAGTAAATTCTTTGGAATGATACAGAGAACAAAATTGTAGTGACCATTACATGATCAACAACAATCAAAATTTAATTTGTCAAAAAATGACATTTTGAGTGGTAAAATGATACATTAAATTCTTTAAAATGATATAGAGAACAAAATTGCATTTTTGCCCCTAAATGGAGCGTAAGATTTAGCTCATTTCCCAGCTACAAATTTGGTTTCTTTTTCAACTGTAAGAGAAGATTTTGCAAATGATAAAGGTAGGATAAATCCTTTACACGTCCCTGTTTCTAGCGCCAAAATGTGACGACCATTTTTGGGGTCAATCACAACCAAAAAACTTAAGTTGTTAAAATGACAATACATTGAGTGTAATTGATGCAGAAAAATTATAATGCAGGGAATTATCCCCTAAATATAAATAAAATCAACTCAATATATAATGTGGTTCAACTAATAAGCCTACGTCCACAGGAAGATATAGCTTATTATTTATCAACACTGATTTTGTACACATGGTAGTATCATAAATTAAAGAAATTTAGTTCAATAGAATTCTTAACCTAGTTTTAGCTTTTTCCCCTCTTGAATTTTCTTCAGCGTTTTCTCTCCCTCTTTTTCGTTATCCCCCTTTCTATTTTGGGGTTGGTATTTATAGCAAAATATGATGTGTCCCTTTTCCTTACTCCTTTTTATCTTTATTTGACCAGTTGATCTTATCTTGACTTTGGGCGCAACTCTTCTTACTCCATTCGTGATACTTCTTACCAGTTCCGCTTGCTGATGCACAGCTCCTTTGTTTATTGGTCCTTTGTCTTTATTATGTGGAGGTTGGCATGTGTGACATGTGGAATTTAACTTGGAGCATTTCTATTCTTGCTTGATCGAAATTTATAGTGCGCACGTGGCATGGCGCAGATGATTGTGGAGCGCAAGAGATAGCAGAGCGCGGACAATGGTGGAATGCAAAAGATAGCCGAGCGCGGACGATGGTGGAGCGCAGGAGATAGCAGGGTGCGGATGATTGTTGGACGCAAAAGATATCAAAGCGCAGATGATTATTTTTGTTATTGATAATACTTTTTCCTGTGCACTTTCCACATGTCTTATACGCATTAATTTAGGCTGACTTTTCTTCCCTCGGTGTCAGCTGATATGTGACAAGTGTTTTATAGCTGTCTTCCTTTATTACTTATTTTGGTTTTGTACTTTCTGGTGTAGCACAATATGATACTTCCTCCTTAAGATGTGAACACGTGGAACTGATGAATTTATTTGTACTTTCTGGTGTAGCACAATATGATACTTCCTCCTTACGATGTGAACACGTGGAACTGATGAATTTATGTCCTTACAATAATTTCTCGATCAAAAGATTACATGATTATGAATGATTACATGTATATATACTAATGTAATAATCAAGGGCAAAGCCCTCCTTTTAGAAATGAGTTGACAAGTTACCAACAAACATATATTTAAATGGGTGTAAATTAGCTAATTAGACTAAATAACCAAAATTAAACTTGAGCCAGTTGGGATGGATAGGCAATTTGCACACTCAGCCTTCATGGCTCCGCCCGTGGTAATAACCCATAAGGCAAAATTCAGACACTATTATTACATCTTTATAATAAAAACAGACGTGATTCGTGCTGCATAAAATGCAATCAATACGCATGTTTCTAATCAGCAAATTATATGTAGCACAAAAAGAAGAAGAAGCAGGGAAAGAGTTGAAGTACTTAAAACTCAATAAACAGGCAAAGTTGAGATCATGGGACTTGACTTGTCGTGAAGTGAAGTAGACACGAATGAAGGAAAGAAGAAGTATGCCCCAAAACTGAAGCTAGTCATGGATTAAAGGTCCTGACTGACACAGTAGATCTCTGTTGTGTCGTTGTTGCGTAAAACACGCCTGATTCAGCGTGATTTTCTCTTACTGTCCTTTCTTTCCTGATTTTGATAGGACTTACATAATACCTACACACACCATCCAAACAGTCACTGTGTTTTTTAAGGGGCTCAGAAATAAAAGAAGACCAAAGAGGGTAAAGACTATAAAAGTATAAACAATCAACTGCTGCACAAATCTTCAGATTAACCCATTTTTAAGGGGGTCCGTCCTACTGTTCATTCATTCTTTCTACTCTGGACCTTATTTTAGTATATCACGTGGGTCACTTATTCTATTCATTTTCCTTGATTTTTTTTTGTTTTTTTAGATTAAAAGCAAAAATTTCATTATACAGAGATTACATCAGAGTTACCCCTTGGAGTCTTCGGATGCCTAACTTTTCAACTTCTAAAAATAAAAGAAACAGGCATTGGATTGGGAATATAATTTAAAAATAATTTATAAAAACTAACTTTTTATAAAGATAGTTTACAAATGATTTCTAGAATTGACTTCTTCTTCTATCATGATTCCATGGCTCAAAATTTAGTATTGATCTAATTCTAGAGTAAGATTCATCATCTCGTAGGAGTTGTAGGACTTTTAAGCTTTGTTCTCATCTTTCGCTGAGATCGTAGCGTTAAAGAATGCCCACCCCCTAGGCTAGCCATAGGGATATGAATCGAAAAGAAGGAAATTAGAAATATATTCTGGATTTGAACTAGCAATTAAGGGACATGTCTCATAGCGTTAAAAATCAAGAGATATGTTCCAGATGTCTATTTTAACGTTAAATGGACATGTGTGGTTTATTCTCGAACAGTTATGCCCTTGTCATTTTAATTGAGTTTGTCTCCAATATTTCTTCGACATATGAAAAATGAAATAGAATAGGAAAAATATACAGTAGTTAACGGATAAAGATACCATGTCTCCAACATTTCTCCAACATTTTCGGACAAGGGCATAGCTGTCCACTTAATGGATAAATTGGACGTCTGAGATATATCTCTTAATTTCTAACGTTATGGGACAGATTCCCAACTGATAATTCAAATCCGGGATATATTCCCAATTAACCCATCGAAAAGACCCATTGTACAAATTTCATGGAAAATCCTGTCACGACGAAATCTGAAAATATACATACCCTTATTTTTTTTATCACGACGTGTACATTATGTCATTACACATCGCCCAACTTCTAAATACATTTTATTTGACAGTTGGTTATCAGAATTAAGAGCAACGACGCATGACTTTGACAGCCAACTTAAAGATAAGTTATAAATAGGTTCTATATGACTTTGGCAACCAACTTAAAGATGAGTCCTAAATAGGTTCTCATAGGAGAAAACTCTGATTTCTACGGGAAAAAAATTTAGTACATTGAAAAATTAGGCTGATTTCCACATAAAGATAAAGATGGTCTTCAACCGTGGAAGTTATAATAACATGTGAAGAGTTTCTGATATTGATTGAAAACAAAGTTACAAAGTGTGCAAACTTTTTATACACAGGAGATGTAGCAACAAACTCCTTAAAGTATGGGTAGTTACATGTTAGCCTATTCTGGAGGATTGATTAACAGAGTCAGCAGATGTACTCTGACTGGGAAGTAGTCCTGGTCTTGTGGTCTCATGATCTGCTAACATGCCCCCTCAAGATGGACCACGTGAGAGAAGTCCAATCTTGGATTTTAGCTGCTGAAACCGTCTGCTCGATAGTGGCTTAGTAAGTGCATCTGCTAATTGGTCTTCTGACGAAACATGAGATACTCTCAGAATACCATGCTGGACTTGGTCTCTAATGAAGTGAAAATCTATGGCTATGTGCTTCATTCTAGAATGGAAAACTGGGTTTGCACATAGTTGAGTAGCTCCAACATTGTCACAGTATATCACTGGACATACTGGTAACTGGATACCCAGATCAATGAGCAGATAGGTAAGCCAGTTTAATTCTGCTGCAGCATTTGCTACTGCCCTATACTCTGCTTCAGTTGAAGAGCGTGCTATTGCCTTCTGTTTCTTTGAGCTCCAAGAAATTGGGTTTTTTCCTAGATATACAATATAAGCACTAGTAGAAGAAAAATCATCTTTGTTACCTCCCCAGTCTGCATCAGAGAACACTTGCAAAGCATTGGTGCTGTGGATATGGTCTGAGAAGGCATGGAGTTGTAGTGCTGAGGTCATGTAAAGTTGAAGACCATCATTTATTTTACCACATAGATAGCGCAGTAGTCTCTTTACAAATTGCCAGTGTATAATTGTTGGGGAGTGCATATATTGAGACAGCTTGTTAACTGCATAGCTCATATCAGGTCTTGTAATAAGTAGATATTGTAGACATCCTACAACATTTCGATATTCTGTTGGATCTGACAAAGGAGTCCCTGAATGTAGTGTCAGCTGTGGTGCAGTTGGAAATGGAGTGAGCACTGGCTTTGCTTCTTTCATTTTTGTCTTTGCCAAGATATTCAATATGTAGCGTCTTTGTGATAGTAGAATGCCATGCTTATTTGGAACTACCTCTACTCCCAGAAAGTAGGACAAAGTGCCAAGGTCTTTAATTGAAAAACGCTGCGCTAGATTGGCAATGAACAAACTAACACAGTTAGTGTTGCTTCCTGTTACAATCAAATCATCTACATACACCAAAATGTAAAGTAGTGTGGTAGATGTTTTGAGTACAAACAGGGATGCATCAGCAAGAGAGTTTCGAACACTAGAGTTAAGTAGAAACATGCGCAGTTCATGATACCAAGCACGCGGTGCTTGTTTGAGGCCATAGATTGCCTTACGTAATTTGCACACAAAAGATGGGTTGTCTTGATCCACAAAGCCAGGGGGTTGTTGTATGAAAACATTTTCTGATAGGGTACCTTGGAGAAAAACATTGTTCACGTCCAGTTGTCGTAAAGGCCAATTCCGAGAGATGGCTAAGCTGAGCACAACTCTGACTGTTGTGGGCTTAACTACAGGGCTGAAAGTATCCATGTAGTATATTCCTGGACGTTGATGAAAGCCTTTTGCGACCAATCGAGCTTTGTACCTGTCAATAGAGCCATCAGACTTGCGTTTTGTGCGGAATACCCATTTGCACCCTACAACATTTTGTTATGATCAGGTGGAACCAGTTCCCAGGTTCCATTGGATAACAGGGCATTGTATTCATCTGACATGGGCTTTTGCCAGTGTGGTATTTGCATGGCCTGGTTAACAGTGGTAGGTTCAGATGTAGTATTAGAGGAAAGTTGTGCTACCAGATTCATTTTCTTGATTGGTTTGTGTATTTGATTTTTAGCTCTAGTTTTCATAGAGTGTGTAGGTAGAAAAGGATTTTCTGACTGCATTTGAGGTTGTAGTATGGGTTGTGAAGCAGTGATTGTGGCTGATATTTCAGATTGTGGTTGCCGGGCCAAAATATTTGAACATGGGCTCATACCTGATGTTCCAGCTGGTGAAGAAGCGTCACACTGGAGGTCCTGATCAGGTACAACCTCTGATGATGTAGTGAGTGGCTGTTGGAGTAGTGGTGGCACTACTGGAATTGGTGGTGGTATCCAAGTATCAATGTCCAATGATCGCGAGCTTGGTTGTGACCTTGAAAGATTTGGATGTGGGAATTTGTATTCTAAGAATTTGACATGTCTTGACACATGAACTTTGTTTGTTGATGGGTCTAGACAAAAATAGACACTCTGAGTTAGTGAATATCCTAGAAATATGCACGGTGTGGAACTGGACTGTAATTTGTGGGATGTGTATGGTTTGAGCCATGGATAGCATAGACAGCCAAATATCTTGAGTTTAGAATAGTTTGGTGTGGTGTGAAAGATTTTTTGGTAGGGTGACAGCAATTGCAGTGTGGCAGTTGGTAGCCTGTTGATTAGATAGACAGCAGTAGATAAAGCATAGGGCCAATAAGAAAGTGGCAATGAAGCATTTGAGAGTAATGCTAAGCCAGTTTCAACAATGTGGAGATGTCTTCTTTCTGAAAACCCATTGTGCTCAGGAGTATGGGGAGGGGAAGTCAGATGATAGATGCCTGAATGGGATAAGTATTCTCTGAGACCAATGTACTCACCACCATTGTCAGAATAGAGAGTTTTTATTTTTATGCTGAAATAGTTTTCTGTGATGGATTTGAAGTTGATGAAGGTTTTCTTTACATTTGACTTAAAATGTAGTGGGTAAAACCAAATGTATTTTGTAAAATGATCAACAAATATTACATAGTATTTGTACCCATGTGTAGAGATGACTGGTGAAGTCCACACATCAGAGAATATAGTTTCAAGAGGTTTTGTTGACACAATGGAAGAGGTGGAAAATGGTAACTTGTGACTTTTATTGCAATTGCAGGCATTACATGAGAAATTTGTAGACATTTTCTGGAGTTGTCCTAACTTATTGGTAGAAATAATGTGTTTCAGAATTGGAAATGATGGGTGCCCTAGTCTGTGATGCCAGCAGTAGGTGTTGAGCTTGATAGTTGAGAATGCAAACTTTGGTGATGTGCTTGGCCACTCATAAACACCATCTTTAGTTGGTCCTTCCATCAGGATTGCTCCTGTGCATAGCTCCTTCACAAGAAATGAACAAGGTGAGAACTCTACAGATACATTATTAGTTTTGCAAAATTGAGATATTGAAATGAGATTTTTTGTCATTGATGGAACACACAAAACATTGTCTAGCTTAAACATGTTATTAGAGTGTGAAAGAGGAATTGAACCAGTGTGTGTTATTGGCAAGTTGGTGCCATCTCCTAGCATGATGTCATCCTGACCACTGTATGGTGAGTGGAGTGACAGATTCTCAAGGTCTGAAGTGACATGGTGAGAAGCACCAGTATCAAGTAACCAAGCTGGATTGCTAGAGCCTGATGTTGTTGCATTGGTCTGTGCCTGCCATGGTGGTCCCTGTGCTCTTGACTGATCTATTGGAATTAGTTTAAAAGATGGACACCTTTTGGCAGTGTGCCCCTGAACCCTGCATATCTGACACAAACCAAGATATGGCCTGTTTTGTTTTGGATATGATGTTGAAGTTGAGTTTCCTGAGTTGGGTTTAGGTTGTCTGTATTGGGTATGAAATTGAGCTGACTGAATGTTGTTGTTGCGCCAGATAGGTTGCTGTGATTGCTTTGTGTGCCATGATGTGTTGGTTCTGGAAGTAACATTGACAGATGCTGGGAAGTGGTGTTGTTGAGGATTCTTGATAGTTAAAGAGGCTTCAAAATTGAGAAGCTTTTCATGTAATTCTTCAAAAGTGATGTTAGTGTCCCTTCTCTGTAGTCTTCATTTAACCCATCCAGCACCTTGTCAGTTATCTCCTCTGCATCTAATGGTGCTCCAAGAAGTGTTAAATCATCAGCTTTAGTTCTTACTAGATGCATAAACTCACTGACTGATAGAGAATTCTTTTCTGTATTTTTGAATTGGTTTTTGAGTTGCTTGATTCTTCCTCTTGATGGCTTTGCACATGTATTTGCCAGGATTTTCCAGGCTTCTTCAGCAGTTTTGGCTTGTGCAATAAAGGGAATGACTGGAGGTGAAAGAGAACCCAGAATGGCATTTAGAATGAGTTGGTCTTGTCTGTTCTAAAGATGATAGGCTGGGTTGTTGATTATTTGATCTTCTTGTGTGATAGTTTTAGATGGAGATGGAGTGGATCCATCCACATAGCCAATGAGGTTATAGCCTACAAAGAGGGTTTTGAATTGTAGTTTCCATGAGTTGTAGTTGGATGAAGTTAGCTTTAATGGAGCTTGGGCAGCAACATTGATGCTAACTAGTGTTTGAGTTGATGTGTTGGTGTTGAGAATTTGATTTGTGCTGTTTTCAGCCATTTGAATTGGGAAAAAAAATGGAATTTTGGATCTGGGCTCTGATACCATGTTAAGAGTTTCTGATATTGATTGAAAACAAAATTACAAAGTGTGCAAACTTTTTATACACAGGAGATGTAGCAACAAACTCCTTAAAGTATGGGTAGTTACATGAGTTTAGCCTATTCTGGAGGATTGATTAACAGAGTCAGCAGATGTACTCTGACTGGGAAGTACTCCTGGTCTTGTGGTCTCATGATCTGCTAACATAACAACCATTATAAAACATATCAGTTGTACAAACTGTTTTATAACATCGTTATTGACAACAACATTTCATTTTGCTTGTTTCTCCCCATTTTGTCGAGGGACTTTCCAGAAAAAAGCTCAAGAGGAAAATATCAAATTCTTGCACAGTATGTTAGTTGAAAGGACTGCATCAAATTCCATCATCACATAAAGAAGAAGAAGAAGAGAGAGAGGTTGAAGTTTGGGAGATGGGCCAACATCAACAATGGTACTAATGAGTAAATGGCCGAGCAGATGCCTTATGATCCCATAATGCCTTATTTGCTTACAGTTTAGCACATTTCTCCATTCCTAGTCGAGCAACTCCCTGCATAATTTGCGACGGACCCAAAATTTCGAGAAATACGTAATGGTCCCGATTTTTAAATGATCGGATTTTGAGTTATCAAATGGAAGAATCACTAAACACACAATATAAATGCAAACCGGTAGCAGAATACAGCTCAAATTCTGATTGCAATGATTTTGTGCAAAAACCAAGCTCATTTAATTGAATTTGGACGGCCGGCACCATTTGTTCGGTAAAGTGTCCCTAGTACAAGACTGTTCAAATCACACCTCAGATGGGTATTCGCGGGAGTTTTATCATAAGCTTTGTTCTCTTATTTAGCTAAGACCACAGAATCAAGGCATGGTATCTCCCTAGCCATAATATCACTCCAAATGACAGATGTATCAAATAAAGAAAGGAAAACGATGGAACATGAAAGTTGCTACAAATGTTGTTATGACCCATCTATTCTTTGGGGGACACCGTAGATTGTAGTCGATTAGAGCATTCAAGGGACAATTAATACATTGAAATAATGGGAAAATATCCACAAGAAAACCGTCTCCAACCGTTGCGGTTAAGACGACAATCATCAAGCATATCAGTAGTACAAACTGTTTTATAACGTCGGTGTTGATAACAACATTCATTTTGTTTGTTTCTCCCCATTTTGTTGAGTGACTTTCAGCAATAAAGCTTAAGAGGGGAAAAATATCAAGCTGCCGACAATAGACTAGAGAGAAAGAAAACAAAGAGAAAATATTTGTAAAGGAAAAAGAGTGAAAAGAACAGAAGAATGAGATCCAGTTCCATAGTCAAACAGAAATGGAGTCTGACATTTTGTTGAAGAGAATAGCGGGCAACAGTATCGTTAATCAAATCACTGTACCCACTAACATAAGCATTTTATACCAACAACCTTTTCTGATAAGTCTTCGACTATGGATACTTTCATCTTGTTTTTAGTGTTAGCTAAGCATCAAGATTAAGACATTGTACGACTTGATTGCATCCCTGTTAACATATATTATCCATAAAATTCCAAAATTAAGAGCATTTTCAATCTAGCCTATGATGGGTTTAAGATTCCTTCCTCACCAACTTGTGTTTTTCTTTGAAGAACCTCCAGAGTCCAGATAGATACAAATATATGACTTAACAGTAGCAGACAGCCAAATACTCTTGTGTCCTGGGTAGAACCAGGAGGTTAGAACGGGTTGGGCTGACATTATTCTTCTGGGAAACAAACGTGGCCTAAGCCTTGTTTTACAATGGTGCCTTGGGCATGATAAACCAAAGGAAGTCTTCTCTATGGTACTTGCAACCTACCATTGCTTCAGCCCTGTTTAGTAATCGTAAGGCCAGCAATAAATACATTAACCGTTTTGCAGGAAGACATCCGGAGTAGAATCAATGACCTAGGTTCATAACGCACCTCTACCTTGAGTTCTAACTGTTTGTCGCTGACCCTAACTAATGGTGAAGTCATCAGGAGTAGAGTCAGTCAGCGACCTAGTTTCAAAACACACCTGCACCCTGACTTCCGACTAGTTCACACTGGCCCTAAATAGCAGATCATCTACTAGGAGATATGCAGCTATTCTGATCACTCTACAGTCTACAGCTATCATTTGAAAATGGTGATAACAAAGGGTAGAAATAAAACGTTTATTTGATCAAAAGAGCAAAATGCTTCAACAACATGAAGTCATGAGATGTGTCACATACATAATAGCAGACCATGAATGAGAATAACTTACTATCCAACTGGAAACAAAACAACAATTATCCAAGATGCAGTTCATTTAAGGTACTTGTGTTTGAAGGTGCATCTCAAAAAGAAAAATGTTAAATGAAAAGGAACAAAAAAAACAAAAATAAAAGAGAGAAAGAGAGCAATAGATCAAACATGATAGCTCCAAATGTGAAAGTTTTACAAAGATATCGTAAATGGGAATTTTTACTACACACTATGGACAAAATCATGCATATAGTTTATATGACTAAATATTTTGCTGTTTCACACAAACATGTATATGTATAATGAGGGATTTGTTCTCTGTTCTTTATGACTCATCATCATCAAATTATTACCACCATCCCTAGAAAAAAATATAACAAATCCAATTTTTGTATAAAAAAACGACGAACAGAAAAAGAAGTACCTAGGACGATGGACGGACATTTGACCGCAGAGATTGAAAGTGAGCAGTGAATGCATCAAAGTCGGGAAGTTTTGGATGCACATGACTTGCTTTCTTGAGTGAATTTTCTCTAGACGTTGACGCTTCACTTAAACTTGATGGCTTCTTCGTTTTAGGACTTGCTGATGATCCCACAGTTTCTGCCTCTGGAATAGGTTCTGGGGGCTGTTTTTCAACAGATGGACTAGTGTTCTGCAACCTAGACTTTGAACTTTCCTTACGTACAGGCCCATAACTTTGTTTTTCCTCCGATTTACTGCTTTCGTTCCCCACTGGATTTTCTCTGGTTTTTCTACCAGAATTTTCCATTTGAGGCGTAGCAATAGATCCAGATCCGTACGAGGCAGTTTCTCTCTCACCAATATGAGAAGTTTCTGGCAAATCATGCCCACCCACAAACATTACAAGGTTGCTAGCATCAGACTCACTTGGAGTATGTCTAGGCTTGTAAGTAAGTCCCCCCCTTTTATAATCACTACGAGGGACAGTTTGACGTTTGGGTGGATCAGAGTCGTCACTATCAGAATCGAAATAAGTTTTGGAACTTCTAGAGATGGAGTCTGTATGAACCTTTTGTGGTTGCTGACTTAACAGCTCCGGATCTCTAGCTTTAGTTCTAGGTGAAGACTTGAACTTTGGAGTAACCTGAGCAGTTTGCTGAGTTAAAGGAGATGAAGCATTTTCCGAAGGATCCTCAGGGCGAGTTCGGCGAGTAGGAACCTTGTTCCGTAAACCACCAGGCAACCTTCCTAAATTCAACCCCTGCCCACTTTCAGAGCTGGAGTAACTCGGATATTCTGAACGGTCCACAGGACTTGATGCTTTGAAAGCAACAGCAGTGTCATCAGCTTGTTTCTCCCTAGGTGACAAGACCCTAGAGGTTCGCAGATGCTGCTTGTCTTCAGACCATAACTCCTGGTCCCTATTTCTTGGAGAATTAGTTTGTGAAGGAACTGCCTTAACACTGAGACTTACACCACCACCTGACCTCTTAGAATACTTACCTCCAGAACCAAGCTGTTGATCACGACTTCTGTAGATTCCCTCAGATTCTGAATCATCAGAAGATGATGGCAGATCTGATTTGCTGTTTGCTCTTGCAGCTTCCCTTTTAGCGAAGGAGGAAGGTTTTGAACCATGACCACTGTAACTGTTTTCAGACACCCTATTCCTTGGAGAATTAGTTTGTGAAGAAAATGCCTTCACAACGCCTGACCTCATAGAATACTCACCTTCAGCACCAAGCTGTCGATCACGACTTCCGTAGATTCCCTCAGATTCTGAATTATCAGAAGATGATGGCAGCTCTGGTTTGATGTTTGTTCTTGCAGCCTCCCTTTTAACGAAGGAGGAAGGTTTTGAACCACGACCACTATAACTGTTTTCTGACTCACCTACATAACTCACTTCTGTTTCTTGGTTTCTCTTGAAGCTCCTATGCTCAGAATCTGGATCATATGAGGATCCTGTGTATGGATTCTGGTAAGCTTCTTCATTTTCCTTCTTAAAGGAGGATCTTACATTTCCATGGTGTATATTAGTCTCGGTTGATTCCGTCTTTGTAATAGATACAGTGTGCTCAAGGGGGAGAACGGTGGTACTTCTTTTCCCACTATGTTCGTAGTTGACTGTCTCATTATCACTCTCTGGATAATCATCAAAAGCCACAGATGACAAGTCATCTGATTTTGATGGCCCAGCACCTTTGGAAAGCATTTCAAGCAATCCCAAAGAGGAGTGGGATTCTTTGTCTGAATCTGATTTTACACCAAGATTCTCTCCAGTGGACCCACTTTTGTTCTTCCTGGGAGTCCAGCTATCAATAATTGGGGAGGAATGAGGAGGAGATTCTCTAATTGGTAAGCGGGCATATAAATCAGACTGATGGCTACTATACACATCCTCGAAACCCAAATTTCTATCTTCCTCGAAACCATAATCGTCAAACACAACATCAGAGTTATCTTTGAAACTTGGTTTCCTGGTTTCTTTTCGTGTGTTCTCATTAACAGTGCTATGGAAATAGTGTCCACCAAGATCGCTTTCATAATGTCGCATTTCTGAACCTGAATGGGCTTCATCACCTTCAGCACTTGCACATGAAGGAGAAACAGACTTGCTAGGTTGTACTCTGATGTGTTGCTGATCAACAGATTCTACCTCTGAGTCATCAGTAAATTGATCCTGGATGCCCACTTCATCATAAAAGTGACCCTTCTCTTTTTTCCTGCCTTCCTGAATGGGATTAATGGATTCCACCTCAGATGTATTTCTTTGAGACTTTCTATCAGCCCTTTGAAGATTACCCACTGATCTCCCGTCATCAGAAGAACTTCTATCATTACCATCATAGCCATGGTATCTGCTTCCAGGAACTTCCCCCTGGTTACTTGAATCATTCCTCTCTCTTTGTTGATTCTGCATCCTCGAATCCACACTCTTGGAAGAACTTGTCCGGGATTCATAAGTCATTCTCACAGGGTCTTGGTTAACACGCTCCCTTCTAACATTTGCACCAGCCAATGGACCTCGCTTTTCATCTTTAACCCTATTATGAAATGATTCACGAGATTCAGGTGAATATTGTCTTATATCCTTCTGACCACTTGCTATCTCCGCAGCAGCCCTAGCAGCCCTACTTGCCCTTTCTGCGGACTCAGCAGCTGCATGTGCGGCTGCAGTAGCATCCTTAAATTCCATGTTCCAGTTTTGTTTATCAGTAGGCAATACAGTCTGCTCTTCGTAAGAAGAATCCCTGTAGTCCCTCCCCTCGTTTCGACGTTCTGCATACAGAGGAATCAGGTCACGGAATTGTCAAATATGAGGATGTGATAAAAAGTATCTAGGCCGGCAATAAAACAAATAGACAAGTAATAACTCATAAAAAACGGTATGGTAGATGCACAGTCCACAAGACAAACCTAACGCTGTAAACTGGGTGGAAGAGCTGGTATTCCTTGGCATGCTACTAGTAGCATTTGTAGAAGCATAATCTTGTGAACTTGTTGATGGCCTAGAGGAATCATACTTGCGAACAGGAGTAGGCTGGGGCTGGACACTGGGGGATTCCACACCCATCTTTCTGCTGGTATCGAATACATTTGGTCCATTCTGTTCGATCAAAGGTTTCAGAAACATTAGTCACTTCATAATATTCCAACTTGTGCGGGGTTTAAAATCCAACTCTTACCAACAGATCCTCTGGAGGCTTTAGTTCTTTTTCTTCGAAATCTTTACGATCCCAATTAACATTATGTTCTTTGGCAATGGCAGTCAAGATCTTAATTTTGGTTTCACCATCAGGTGCCTTAGCAGATAATTTCTCAACAACCTGAAGCACGATCAAGTAAAATCCTGATTAAAAGACCTGTAAAACAGTTGCAAATGCTAGCAAAGATATTACCGTTTGGTATCTTTACATGCCAAATTCCAGTTCATTATTGGTGAACAATTGTACATTAGACACTCACTTGGCGGCTAACCCCAGAATCTGGTCTTAACTCTAGAGCTGAAGTAATAAACTCTTTTCCATATTTCGCTGTAAAATGCTTGCGAATATCGACAAGTTCTGGGATATCTGCACATCTTGGAGCTGCAAATACTATGCTAGTTACTGCTTCCTTTAAGTCGACGGGGCAGGTTCTGGAGACATTACGAAAGAAAGTCAAAAAAAATTTCCAAACCAGCAAATAGGGTAACGCAGAAGGTTTTTTCTTAAATACAGTTTCATGCCATAGAAAAAGCCTAAGCAGATGGTAACGCATGAAATGTGAAAGAAACAGACCACACAACGAGCAGATTCAAAACCTAGGTCCAGATTCCACTATTATACCTCTGGCACCTTCAAGTGCAAATTACTATGTGTTTCTCTATTGAACATGAGTCGGAGTTTTGTTAATACACCGATTAAACAAAAAACAATATGCTCCATTAAAATGTCAAAATAAAAATGCAAATATACCGAAGATCACATGCATGTACGTACTTTTGAGATTCAATAATTGGCAAACGTGCCACAACAAGCTCACAATAAATCTCGATGAGATCATATGCTGACATAGTCTTCTCTTCTCTAACCACATGCTCAACCTGAAATGGAATAAAAAAGATCAGTTCTACGATAACTCTACATCATCTTTAACTCAGCCAACTCAATCATAAGATACATAAATTAGTTTTAAAAATTCACACGATGATTCAACTTTGCACCTAGTAGGTCAATACTTTGAAATTTTATCACAAATTATAACTTATTAAAAAAAGAAGCGCAAGAAGATAGAACCCTGTCCACAATTTTAAGTCTATCTCACAGCTGGATGGAATCTACAGAGCACTTTACTGAAGTCTCTCCAACATTCCCACCAGATAACCAGGATACAAACTTATGACGAGAAGGATTTTTTTAAGAAACAAAAGATAACTTTGAAATGTCTCATTATGGAGAAGCCAAGCCAGGGATGAGTCCTCAACTGAATAAGGTTAAGATAATTCCCCACATAAGTGTCCTTACATTAACCCTTCTTTGCAGCCTCTACTCATTCAGCCTAAATTCCAATCATTCACTGAAAATGGCAATGGCATAATTTCCCTCCAAGAGGTTTTAAAACCTAGACTACTGAAACAATTGTTTAGACCTAAATGTATCTCAAACTAGTTGTCAAAATTATGAATGCAATAACCTGAACACTAGAAAACTAAGGTTATAAGAATAGCAATTCTGAGACATATTGGTCAGACTAAAGTTGACGGTATAGCTGTATGCCTATACATACGACAACTAGTTATCTGTGTCCAGATTATCAATTCTACATCCGACACTAGTAATGCTACAATGCACATATTTGAGTCCGATTTTGTGCACACTCTCTAACGAGAGTTCACGTGACATCTCAATTTCAACCCTATACTTTGAACATACTTGACAACACAAAAACAACTTAGTAAATCAATAAACTAATTGATTGTAAACCAAAATCACTACAAAATCCGATTAATAAATCTTTACACTACAAAGCAAAATCTCAATCCTACAGTAACACTCTAATTTTAAAAACAAAATCAAAAATTAATCTACCCGAATTCGAGCAGTTTGTTCTTGTCCAGTCTCAAGAAGTTTCGCCAAATCTCTTTTCATCTGTCTCAAATTCACTTCTCTTTTGTTCTTCAGCAACTTTATTCGAGCTACCGCTAGCTTTAACGATGTCTTGCTGTATATCATTCATCCAATTCCAAAATCAAAATCAAAATCAAAATCCAAAAAAAAACAACAACAGAATATCTCTTCATTCGGACCACACAATCAAAATCAGAAAAACAAATCAACGAAGAAAAAGAAGAAGAAATCACCATTTTCCACCCTTAAATCCTCTATGAAGCATTTCTATTCACTTTTTTTTTCTTCCAGATTCACAGATGACGATCAAAAAATTACTAATCTATGAAAAATACTTGTAAAATTAATATGAAAAGCCAAAATCAATTATAGGTGTTTGGATAGGAATATAATTTCTAGGGTTTTTCTTTGGAATTTCGTGTTAATAAACGAAGATTTGAAAGTTGGACAAGGACAAGAACTTAGAAGAAAAGGATAAAAGGAAAATTCCAGCGGTTGACTTTTCATGTATGACGAAATTAACCTTTGTTTAGATCTAAAGCTCGGAGTCTCGGACCATACCAAATGAAGAAGTCCGAGGAATTCTCTTACATTTTCAAGAAATCGAATGGGTATAGTGGTAAATCTTAGAGCCGCGTAATTATTTATTGCCTACCATAGAAAATTTCCCGCGGACCCAGTGTGACAGCGTTACAATAAGATGAAAAGTTTTCACGTGTCTAACTGTCAAGTGTGATTGGTAGTCGGCCGAGTTACTTGTGTTTATTAGGTAACCATTATGATCCCTTTTAATATATTTCCGACTGTTCATTTTTTTACTAAATAGCATTTAATTTATTGGATCTTCTGTTGAAGGGCGATTGAAAGGGTATAATATTGTTGCAAAAGCTTGGAAATTAGTAAAGAAGTTGCAACGACACACTTTATGAAAAAGCTGCTATACTTTTAAATGGGGAATGCGTATGGAAAATGTGCCTAGCGCTAATGTTGTTGTGCCGCATCTGCAAGCAGTTTATACAGGAGAAAACATGTGAGTCTGTGACCCACTAATCGTTTGAAATTGTCTTTCACACATGTCAACAAAATGATTGCCGACTTAAACTAGTTCACAAAATTATTGATAGAGGTAACTTGCAAGCCTATTTTACTAACTATGTACTTCTTTATGTGACCAAAATTGAGTGCCTTCAATGAGGTTTCATGGGAACATCGGGAAGGTTCGTTTTAACGCGAGATTCTTAGAGCAACTCCAACACAGCTCTGAATATGTAAGGAGCTTCTTTTGTAGGCTTCACATTTGGTAAATTGGGGCTCTACAATTACAGGGTGTCTGGATATTACATTAAGAAAATAACCTTTTAACTTATTTAAATAGAAAATTAAAAATTAATTCGATACTAATTTTCACAATGACTTTATAAAGATGAGAAAATATTTTTTTATAAAGTATTTTTGTAACTTTTGCTTCTGGTTGCCAAACATGTCATAGAGAAAGAAAGAGAATATGCAGACTTGTTATAGGCTAACCTGATAGAAGTTTGCATCAGACATCCCCGAAAGCCAACTATTTCCTTTGTGTCGGCCTGCTCACGATAACTCTGCACTCTGACCGCGACTCTTGACTTTGTTTGCCCATAAATTACGGTTATGTTGGATACTCTACTCTCTTCCATATTTGTTTCTATGGAACCGTTTCTTCCATTGTTTTCGTTGGCAGGTTTCTTAGAGTTCATCCAACATTCTTTTCCCGATGATAGACTGCCTAGCTATATGCAGTAATATGGCTTGGGAACTTAAATTATTCATGTAGGAGTATAAAAATGTTAGGCCATACATACCACGAAGTAGATCGATGACTAAGTGGTGTCCACTCTGCACTGATGTTTCCGTTGTTGTCTTCGTCAGGTTGAGAAATCACAAAGCTCTCATATTTCCTTGTACTTGTACCGTCATTCAGCAAAAATAGAGCCGACAATAGTGGCAGGGCATATATAGAAGGTCGTAGCGAGGAACTAGTACTGTCATGGTGGATACAACTTCAGAGGATGTCTAAATGTTGAAAGTAACCAAAAAAAAAATGTAGATCAGAATGTGATGAATCTCTCACACAATAGTAAAAATTAGTGTTTAAGCTGGTGAGTGAAGTGATGTACAAAGATAAAACTTATTTGAGCCAGTTGGTATGGACTATTAGTTATGGGTGTTTGCATTACATTTTTGTTTAGAGTCTATTACTTCTAGTTCTAGAGATGTTGAAATCTTGCAACAATGAACAGCAGCGTTAGATGTATCAGAA
>JAJJMC010014390.1:3460695-3496127 GCA_023531435.1 Papaver californicum | reverse complement strand
CTTAATAGAAACTAAGGTGCAATCTAGACACTAAAATGTGTCTATCAGTACACCTGATCACTAATGTAAAATAATTTAATGCTGCAACTATTGTTTAGGCTGTTAATTTCTTTTTCCAGATTATTCTATAACTTTTCCTTTTCGGTTGTTATTTTTAGTTATCTATCATTCTCATTTAACCCATTTGAATCTGATCATTCGTGAACTGCTTCAGTCTGTATCCAATATTATTTCCATCTAGTTCTTATTATGGAGTCAGGATCTTCTCCTCATTTGCTTTGATTGCAGTTTCTTGGGTACTAATTTATAAGTTTTACCTTTTAGACTGGCTATCTCTCTTTGTTTTTTGTTTATTCTGGAACTCTTTTATAATCTTCGTAGTAGTTGTAATAAAATATTTTTGTCCTTTGTTTGGCCATCTTAGTAATCTTTCTTTTACAGTCTGTGCCTTCTTGCAGATAGCTTTATTTCTCTTGTTAATATATTTATATTTGAATCTGAATTTCGGGGTCATTCTTTGTTGTTGTTATATCATCTGTAAAGATCTCTCTAAATTGATATACCCTTTCGGCAAGTTTATTGGTTGTATAAACTTGTTTCTAGTAGTTATAGACTTTTTTAGTCATTCTCAGCCAATTGTAGTGCAAGTGGCTCAGTTTTTCTTCTTTTTATTATTGATATTCTGCAAAAAAATTATTTTCCTTCAAACAGAAGAAGAAATCATTATTTGTGCTTGTCTTTTTTTTTCTCTGCAAAGTCCGTTTACTGTCTTTCAGTTTCAATATTATATGCTTCTACCTGTTCCAATATGGTGAAGATGATTCATGTAATAGTTGCACTCTTGTTTATTTTGTAATAAATATTTTCTCTTAAATTTAAGTTTATTGAATAAAAGTTTAGAAACTTGAGAAAATGAATTAATTATGCTCATATTTTTAATCAATAATATTCTATATTGTCTAAGTCTAATGTGATCTTAATTTCCAGGTTTGTTTGTTATATGATGCTCCAGTTGTTGAAACTCATTGTAAATGTATTTCCATCTGATGTTGATCAATCAAGTCATGTTCAAAGCTTTAGAATTACACTTATGAAAGCTTGGAGATATTGTTTTTTTTTGTCAGATCATACAATAAGTTGCTAAATGTTCTCTTGTTCTTTTTCATCATATTAAATCAAATATTTAGAAGAGGGAAAGCCTTGGGCTCATACAACAGTACAAAAACTTTTTCCACTTGTAAAAAAAAAAAAGAAAAAAGAAAAAAAAAATCTCATACGAACTGCTGTTTTTAAGTATGATTAGTCTTTTTAATCACAAAGAATTAATAGCTAACTAGAAGAAAAACATGTAGTGTCGTCATTGTAGACCACTATCTTGCCCACAATACTGCTAAAGGTAAATAAAAAAGAATGTTTTTTTTAATTATGATGATTGTCTAATCCTAATCCAACCGACTAAACAAAAGTATACATAAGCAGTGTGGATCTTCACTCTTATAATTTGGGTATCTTTTTGTTTTTAGTAAGTTATTTAAGAGATTCCATAAGCTTTGGTGAAGAACAAGAACCAAACGAGGTTGCCAAGCTAACATAGCAAAATTTACATTCTCTAGCACAAAAGTATAGAGTGACTCTGAAATTATTAGATTTCATAAACAACTAGGTTTGAAGCGGCCAAACATAAACGTAAATTTTTTGTCTCTAATAAGTTATTTAAGAGATTCTATAAGCTTTGGTGAAGAACAAGAACCAAACGAGGCTGCCAAGCTAATATAACAAAATTTACATTCTCTAGCAGAAAATATATGAAGTGACTTTGAAATTATTAGATTTCATAAACGACTAGGTTTGAAGTGGCCAAACATAGCCGTAAAGTTTTCAAAGAGAGATACTGTTAAGTTTTTGTGGGATTCCCAGCCATAAAAGCAAAATTAATAAGTTTTAGAATTTTAGATGCACTTACGGCTAGGTTTGGAATGATCAAATCTAGCCATACGTTCTTATGAAATATGCCCTTTTAAATATTTTTTTGGAAAAAATAGATAACTTAAATCACCCCAAACACATTCATTCACACTTAATTAATATCCATTACTTAAAACAAAATAAATTTGCTAAAAATCCATAACCACGCTAAAAATTCATAACCAAACACTACGATAAATTCATAACTTATAACAAATTCAATATGCTTAAAATCTATAACCCAAAAAACATTGCAAAGTCAATAAAATGCATTCATTCATCATAATTACTACCATGACCTCTACCACGGGTACATCCATCTCGAGCTCTTTTACTTTGATCACGAGTACGACCAACACCTCGACCTTAGCCACGAGTCACTTCTTCGGTAGATGATTTCATCTCACTAGAAATAGGTGGAGTGTGGCTAGATAAAGAGACCTTAATCCTCTTGGAACCCCTTGGTTTGTATTGATAGGGATGCTGAGAATTAGGGTCAAGTAATTTCTCGATTCGGTGTCACAGTGTTATTTTTTGTTCAACCGTCATCAAAAGGTTATTGTTAATGGCACATCTCATGCTATTGACCACCCAATTAACTCGGTGTTTCTATCTCCATATCAAGATACAAACTTTAGACACTTAACAAAATAAATAGCATAGTACCAAGTTTTCCCATTTGCTCTTCCAATAGTTTGCATCATCCTCGCAAATTGAACTATTTACCTTCCCCTTGTTAATTTATGCTATCGCTTTTGGATCCATATTTATCACATGGGGATGACCATATGATAAATCCAAACTATTATTTTAGCTTGTCGATGTTGTATTTGGCCGTATTTTCTATGTGATATAAATCCCTGGTTTTGCATTTTATCTCACTTTTTTACTGATAAAATTCACCTTTACACTTTCTTTTCTAACACGCTGGGCAAATTACCTACTACACTGTTATAACCATCGTTTTTGTTGTTAACAAGACACCGAAATTGAATCAGTCCCGACTTGTGAGCTCTAGCAAGCTGGCTAAAACAAATATTTTTCCCTGAGATATAAATAAGTTAAAACGGTACCGGTGTTTATCTTATTTTTCACCGTAAGTCAAAAAACATTTGACTACCGATTAATCGGAGTAGACCCAAATAAAATACTATCTCCAAGTAAGATATCCCACCTTACATAGGTGTACAAACCCCCTCATCCGAACCGTATAATAACCATAAGATCTTTTCTGGTGCGGTGAACACGATAATATTAACCAAAAAACCAATTCCAAAGCTTCAAACAATTTTTTTTCTCAATAAATAAATAAATATTTAGTTCACCCGACTACTAATGTTAAATAATTTAATGCTGCAACTATTGTTTAGGCTGTTAGATCTTTTTTTCATATTATTACGTATCTTTTCCTTTTCGGTTGTTATTTTTTGTTAATTATTATTCTCATTTAGCCTATTTGAATCTGATCATTCGTGAACTGCTTCAGTCTGTATCTCGTATTATTTCCATCTAGTGCTTATTCTGGATCAGGATCTTCTCCTCATTTGCTTTGATTGCAGTTTCTTGGGTACTCATTTATAAGCTTTACCTCTTAGACTGGTTATCTGTCTTTATCTTTTGTATATTCTGGAACTCTTTTGTAATCTTCATAGTGGTTGTAGTAAAATCTTCTTGTCCTTTGTTTGGCCGTCTTAGTAATCTTTCCTTTATAGTATGTGCCTTCTTGCAGATAGCTTTATTTGTTAATAAATTTATATTTGAATCTGAATTTCGGGGTCATTCTTTGTTGTTATTATATCATCTGTAAAGATCTCTCTAAATTGATATACCCTTTCGGCAAGTTTATTGGTTGTATAAACTTGTTTCTAGTAGTTGTAGATTTTTTTAGTCATTCTCAGCCAATTGTAGTGCAAGTGGATCAGTTTTTCTTCTCTGTATTATTGATATTCTGCAGAAAATTATTTTCCTTCAGACAAGAAGAAGAAATCATTATTTGTGCTTGTCTTTGTTTTTCTCTGCAAAGTCCGTTTATTGTCTTTCAGTTTCAATATTATATGCTTCTACCTGTTCCAATATGGTGAAAAAAGTATTTTAATGAAATAAAAGTTTTTTTTTTTAAATCTGGGTTATTTGGTGTTTGTTTATTACATGATGAAAAAAGCTGAGATGAGATAAAATTATTATGATGAAAAAATATTATGGTATAATGATGATGAAGATATAGATTATTGATTTGCATAAAATGATAGTTTGGTTGAAATGATGTTGAATTTGATCAAATAACAATGATGATGATGATGGTGACAAACAACCAAAGATGTTGTTGATGTTCATGATGATATGATAGAAGTTGAGAAGGTGATATTTTGAATTATGGGTGGATGTTGAAAATAATATTTCAAAATATTTAGGAATCAATCAAAATTTAATTTTTATATTAATACTTGTTTATTTGATTTTATTTGATTCGGTATTAGAAAATCTGGTGTAATCCTAAAAAAAAATAGGAAGTGCTAAAATGTGTTTTTAAAATAAGTGGAAATTAGTTCCTACAATTTAGCATTTTAATGTTAGTTGGGTTAAGTAGTAGTTAAGTATTTAGGGTTTGGGATGTAAGCACATAAAAGGTCTGTGTATTATTGATGAAAAATATGCAGAATTTTAATCAATGTAGGTTTTATTTTTATTGTGAATTTTCAATCTGTCTCTCTCTCACTCATCTCTGTATCAGGTTGGATTTCAGATGTGTCTCTGAATATTTGGGTTGTTGCTCAAGAAGGATAGAAGATTTATCACATGTATCTTTGTAACCCATCCTACGGTATTTAGGAATGGAGTTGGGTTTCATCATGAAACCATAACCCATTACCCCTACCTTGTTAAGAAAACATTACAACCAATTCCAACCCAATGAAGTTCAAAAACTAATATTTTGTTCAACCATCCTATTTATCAAGGATTTGAAACTAAGTTAAATGCATATTTGGGTTATTTGAGAGCTACTGAAGAAAACCCAAGTCTTGTTGGTTTTATTATTAATTCATCACTTAGAGGGATTTGGAGTTTGATCGGTACGTTCAAAATATTTGTGCAAAAGTTAAAAAAGGAATCTAAGATGGTGGTTTAGGTATGAATCTTGTTATGCTTTTTTTGGTTAGTATTAATTAGTTCAGTTTGTTCTTAGGTGAAGAAGATTCATGTAATAGTTGCACTCTTGTTTATTTTGTAATAAATCTTTTCTCCTAAATTTAAGTTTATTGAATGAAAGTTTATAAACTTAAGAAAATGAATTAACATGCTCATCTTTTTAATCGATAATATTCTATATTTGTTTGTTATATGATGCTCCAGTTGTTGAAAGTCATTGTCAATGTATTTCCATCTGATGTTGATCAATAAGTCATGTTCAAAGCTTTAGAATTACTTTTATGAAAACTTGGAGATATTGTTTCTTTTGTCAGATCATACAACAAGTTGCTCAATGTTCTCTTGTTCTTTTTCATCATAAAAATCAAATATTTAGCTAAAGGAAAGCCTTGGGCTCATACAACAGTATAAAAACTTTTTCCACTTGTAAAAAAAAAAAAAAAAAAAAAAGAAGATCTCATACGAACTGCAGTTCTTAAGCATGATTAGCCTTTTTAATGACAAATAATTAATAGTTAACTAGAAGAAAAACAAGTAGTGTCGTCATTGTAAACCATTATCTTTCCCACAATATTGTTAAAGGTAAAAAAAAAGAATGTTCTTTTTGTATTATGATGATTGTCTAATCCTAATCCAACCGACTAAACAAAAGTATACATAAGCAGTGTGCATCTTCACTCTTATAATTTGGGTATCTTTATTTCTTTAATAAGTTATTTAAGAGATTCCATAAGCTTTGGTGAATAACAGGAACCAAACGAGGCTGCCAAGCTAACATAGCAAAATTTACATTCTCTAGCACAAAATTATGGAGCGACTATGAAATTATTAGATTTCATAAACAACTAGGTTTGAAGTGGCCAAACATAGGCGTAATTTTTTTTTTGTCTCTATTAAGTTATTTAAGAGATTCTATAAGCTTTTGTGAAGAACAAGAACCAAACGAGGCTTCCAAGCTAACATAACAAAATTTATATTCTCTAGCACAAAAGTATGGAGTGACTCTGAAACTATTAGATTTCATAAACGACTAGGTTTGAAGTGGCCAAACATAGTCGTAAAATTTTCAAATAGAGATACTGTTAAGTTTTTGTGGGATTCTCAGCCATAAAAGTACAATTAATAAGTTTTAGAATTTTAGATGCCCTTACGGCTAGGTTTGGAATGATCAAATCTAGCCATCTGTTCTTATGAAATATGCCTTTTTTAATATTTGTTTGGAAAAAATAGATAACTTAAATCACCCGAACACATTCATTCACACTTAATTAATATCCATCACTTAAAACAAGAGAAATTTGCTAAAAATCTATAACCACGCTAAAAATTCATAACCAAACACTACGATAAATTCATAATGGCATTTCCATACTTTTGGATAAAAGGGGGAAGGGACATTGGTCTACTGTACTTTAGGCAAAAACGCCAACGGATTAGCCAACTGCTAGGCAATTCCTCCAACTGGTTAGCACATCCGCTAACTAGTTAGCCAGTTGCTAGGTTAATCCTCTTTCTGGTTGGCGCCTCCAGGAAAATCCGTTTTCTGGTTGGTGCCTCTAGCCAAATCCGTTTTTTGGTTTGCGCATCTAGGGAAATACGTCAACTGGTTAGCATGGCCGCTAACTGGTTAGCCAGCTGCTAGGCTAATCCGTCAACTGGTTAACGCGAAGGCCAATTGTGCCAAGGCCAATGCATCCACACCCTAATGCATCTCTGGGTAAGCTTTATAAGCTTAGGATGAAGCTTCATCATGGCATGTCCTTAAGTAAGCGACATGAAAAATTTGCGGGGCATTACAGAAAGATTACCTTTTAGGTGCATCTTGTGCGCCTGTGTCTGTGACGCGTATCTTGTTTTTAATGCATCCCAAACTTCTTTAGAAGTATTGAGACCCCTAGTACTTCCTAGTGTATACTTTGTGAGGGAGGAAAGTATCCTAAAATGATATGATCATGTTCCTCAAACTTTTTAAACGTCGGATTTATTTTCTGTAAGTTTGGTAAGGTTTGTCATGGCTTCTGTAGTGTGTCATCAACATAACCCTGTAATTTATATCCTTTCAACAGGGGTTTGAACTGTTCCTCCTCCCAAAGAAGGTAGTTTGTGTTATTCAATTTCACATTAATCAAGTTATTAATATGTAGTTGTTGCAAAGTTGAGGTTTGTGCAGCCATTGAAGCAGGTAGAAGATGAATTGTTTTTTTTTAAAGTAACATGGGTTAAGGACCGATTGACGTGATACCAAATCATTTTTTATTATTAGATGATTGAATACAGTTTTATATACACAAAATTTTTATACTTTACAACTTAATGAACTCTTAGTAGCAATCCGTAAATAAACAAGGAGATAAACTAGGTAACAATTTTGAATGAGGAAATTTTCTTTAACTTGCTGGGTCATAGTATTGACGAGATATTATATGTTTCTGACTCTAATCCTTAATAGGTGGTACTTGTGGTGGTGGTGTTGCTATGATGGTCATGAAAAAAAACTAAAGAAGAAGAAGAAGAACTAGTCGAAAGAGAAAAACAGAAGAAGAAGAAGTAGTCGAGTGAAAGTGAGACTTCTATTCCTCTACTTAACCTAGAACTGATACTTGTACTTAGGGATAGCCGGTTTTATCTAGGTCGGTTAGGTTCGTCTCGGTTCTGTCCAAGAAACGATACTTATACCTAGGGTTAAGCCGGTTTTCATTTTCATTTCCTGGACCTGACTGAACCACTCGGTTCTGGTCCGATTTCATCCAAGTTTAATCGATTTTGGTCTGGTCCGTTGATTTCGGTTGGTTTTTATCCGGTTCTAGTTGAAAGTGAGAGATCAAATGCAAGTACAAATCTTACTTAACGCGCATGCATGTTGCAATATTTTTTGATTTTGATTTTTTTATTTAAAGAGTTCTCACAATTTCAGAGTCGTAGCTACAGATTGACACAAAGCAGTTAAATATTTCATGTTGCAGTTATCATATTTTTCTCATTTTCATAAAAAAAAAATTGGATCAACATAAGGCATATGATTCTTTGGAATTGCAGTGTCAACAGGATTAACAAGAGCCATTTAATTATATCATTGCTGCGGTTGCAGTGACAAAGAGGATTAGCATAAGCCATTTAACTACTAATTCATTGTTGCGGTTGCAGTGATAAAGAGATTAGCATAAGGCTTTTAACTATTTCATTACTAGAATTGCGCATTTACGGTATCGACTTGCTTCATATATACTCTTAACTAAATCTATTTATTCTAAAAAGAGAACCCATGAAGGAAATTAATGACAATATTCTCTAATCTTCATGTTTTCTTTGTCTTGCAAGAATAAATAGACGGAAATGTTGAGGGAATACGAGATGGAAAAGGATACTCAGAAGCAACATACCGGCCATGATGGTGATGATTCAAGATTGACATTTAAACTAGTCGGTCATGCAAATTTCATAAGAACAAATCCAAAATCCGACAGATTTCATGTCAAACAGATCCACCATGTCGAGTTTTGGTGTAGTGATGCAACCAATGCGGCTCAACGATTTTCATACGGACTTGTCATACCAATTACAGCAAAATCTGACCTTTCCACAGGGAATATGTTACATGCATCTTATCTGCTCCATTCAGGTGATCTTAACATCCTCTTTACAGATCCTTACTCTCCTTCGGTAGCTGAAATATTAACGAACACTACTAGTAGCACTGCCTCCATCCCTAGTTTTAATTATTCCATGGCTCGTTCATTTTTTACTTCACATGGTCTTGGTGTTCGAGCAATTGCTGTAGAAGTCGATGATGCAAAGTCTGCATTCAATATCAGCATTTCGTATGGTGCCAGACCATCACATCCTCCTGTGGAACTCAATGATGGTATAATCATCTCAGAGATTCAACTCTATGGCGATGTTGTACTGCGTTATATTAGCTTCAAAAATTCAAATCCTGGTCTCAATTTCTTGCCAGGCTTCAAAGGTGCGTATATATGTACTATATATTATGAGCTAACAATTGTTTTGGGGTATACATACACCTTGACTAGGAAAAAGGCAACCAAAAGACCTCCAAATTAATCAAAATTGCATATTGATGGACAAAAGTTCGTGCACCTAGCAGCCTCGACAATGCTTTTTTGCCTACGCGCACGCACAGAACCACTATCTTCACTACTGCTCGGTCATCTTCTGGTGTTTACGATCTCAAGTCTTGCATAAGTTAATGTTATTTTATTCATACTTATTGATGTGCCCTGTTATCGTTTCTTATCTTATAGGTATAGATGATGAGGAACCACTGGCTTCAAAAGATTTAGAGGATTTTGGGATACGACGCTTGGATCATGTAGCGGGGAACATAATGAATTTAGCAGAAGTTGTTAATTATGTGAAAATCTTTTCTGGCTTTCACGAGTTTTCTCAGTTTACCATCGATGATCTAACAGGAGTAATTGAGAGCGGTTTGAATTCAGCAGTGTTGGCGAATAACGGAGAATCAGTGTTGCTAAATATAACAGAACCGGTTTATGGTACAGAGATAAAGAGTCAAATTCAGACGTATCTTGAACACAACCAAGGTGAAGGAGTAGGGCACCTGGCATTTGCTAGTAATGATATTTTTACGACACTGAAAAAAATGAAAAAAAGAAGCCGCAACGGATTTGAATTCATGCCACCACCACCACCAACTTACTATAAAACTTTGAAGCATAGAATTGGAGATAATGTTTTAAAAGATGAACAGATAAAAGAGTGTGAAGAGTTGGGGATTTTGGTAGATAAAGATGATCAAGGTGTTTTACTTCAAACCTTTACCAAGCCAGTGGGCGATAGGTATGCACGCTAACAACACAATGCATACATATGTACGTAATATCATTGTCTAGCCTCTTCCTGCATTGCATTAAGCCTAAATTTTTATTGCATGAACTCTTCAGGCCAACAATACTGCTAGAGATAATACAACGGATTGGATGCATGATGCAAGATGAAGAAGGTAATATTATTCAGAAAGGAGGATGCGGAGGATTTGGGAAAGGAAACATCTCAGTTCTCTTTAAATCTGTCGAAGAATACGAGAAGAAGGACATTTATTCCAACTCACACTAAGTGCTACTACTACTACTCCTGCTGCTGCTGCTGCTACTATTACTACGACAGAAACTAAGTATGAAATCGGTATATAATGAAAAATGTGCATATTAGATGGTCATCGTAAATGAAATGCAAATACTATTTATTATCTTCAAGTGTTTGATCATGTTTACACCGAACTAGCGCTGCGAACAAAGGGAGCCAAGCCAAACCTCTCTTCCTTCATAAGGATTTTTATTACGCGACTTAATTACATAAAACATAATCTAACTAACTACATATACATATTTTAAGCAGAAGCCCTTCCCTGTTCCTGCTGGGATCCAGACCTAGTTGGAGCAAAAACGACCATTTCCTCTCTGTTGAACTTCAACCTTCTTGCTTCATCCCTTGAGATTCTGTATGAGTTCATCAAAACATCTTCTGGCATTGCCCTTATAGTTGAAATCCTTCCGACTAGAGGACTAATCATGGCGTTGTCGTTAGTCTTGAATGCAACCCATTCTAATCCTTGGCTTCCTGCTTGTTTCACCACAGCATAGTTCTGTGGAACTGTCAAAATTTGACCTTCTCGGACCTGTCCATCGAATACGGGACGTTCGTAGTTTCCAACTATTTGAATTCTACCATTTCCTCGTGTGACATAGATGATACTGTGGGCATTTAAGTTCCAGTGAGGTGCCATGATAGCATTCTGCACGCACAATTTGATCAGTTACGAACATGATTAGTAACCCATTAATCTATCAAGCCGTTTTTTTTTTGTTTTTGATATGTTCTATTGTTCTTACCCTGTAAAGAACTCCGTTTTCGGCACTCAGTTGGAGATAGCTGAGGATGGGTAATTTCTGACTGTTAAGACTGCTGATTCTTCCTCCCAGTGGGCTGTACACATCAGCACGACCAGGGTCGGCGATGTTCTGGACAAGTCTAGCAGCGCAAAGAGTCTCCTCAAAACCGTTGTACCTAATTTCTCTTTGTTCACGCTCTTCTTCCTCTACTCTTCTTGGTGGTCTTATCAATCGAAGTCCATTTTCGACTCTGACAATGTTGCCCCGGTTGTCGTTTTGGCTCTGTAGGTTCCTAGCTGTCTCGGTGCTAACACCAAAAGCTTCTGCCAACATCTCTACATCGAATCCGCTGAAAACATTGTTTCCTGATCTCTCTTCCTCGGTCTGGCGGCTTCTCTGATAGGTTGTCTGGCCTTGTTGTTGTGGGTTTCCAGCCAAGTAGAATCTCTACATTGATCAAGAAATAAATAAATTAGATGTTAATACTAAATAATATTCGAATTCGTTCTTGAGGCTTAGATAGCAATTAATGCACGGTACCCTGGCTCTCTGATCAAGTTGGTTTTGGCCGTTGCTAGTGTCAAGAAGGGTGATAAGAACAAGTGGTGTCTCTCCATCATTGTAGATCCATTGAGGGATTCCAGTGGGCAATGCTGCAATGTCGCCTTGTCGCAAGTATCGGATCTTCTGATGCTCATCTCTGAACCTGCTTCTTTGTTGGCTTCTTCCTTCAATTAATTGTTGGAATGATTGATATGTTTCTGGACAACCAGGAATCGCAACTCCCTGGATACCCCGACCTGCATTTCGTATAAAATTAAGGAAAATGTTATATATCTTGTCAGAACCAGGTGCATGAACATAATGCAGTAATGGAAATGGAGCTAATTATAACCTTGGACAACATAGGTAAGTTTTGGAGCATTTGCGAATTCAGGCAAGAGAAGGCCTCGCGGTTGAATCACATGACGAGAAATAGCAACACCAGAGCACTGCAACTGTTCTTCATTCTCATCCCAACGTTCAGTAACACCAGCTTCAGATTGGATTGTTCGAGTGGGTTCAAGAGCTTGTAGATTCTCAATGCGACACTCACTTTGCTGACGGAACTGACGTTGCTGTTGTTGCCCCCCCCATATCTGTTGTTGCTCAATTTGAGCTAAACAGCCATGAAACAATATAATTGAACAAAGACATATCAAGAAGAAAGACTTAGCCATGGCTAGACAACTACTAGTATATATAACTATGCTATGATTGATCTGTGAAGGGGCGAAATGAAGTCGCATAGTATTTATAGAGCAGAAGAAGGATAAGGCGGATTGACACGAAACGAAAGTGGTTGAGCTTGGTGTCTTGCTGGAGCAGTGATTCTTCAGCCATTCTTCATATCGGCGAGTGGCGCCTAATCAAAAAGTTGTAAGAAACAAACAAATTTGATGCCTGTCTGTTTACTCTCCCCCTGTTTCGGACTCTCTCGGACACGCATTGGTATCGGATACCCGTACCAGTTTCCTTGCAACCCGTACCCGATGGTGTCTGTAGTGATTGTATTGTTTGGCACCGTTAGATGAAAATATATACCGAGTGGGGGTGTTAGTGTTGAACACTGAATTCTATATGGAAAACCTAAAAATGTAAAACCTTTGGGTCTTCTTCTTCCAAAGACTAAAACCCCTCTTTCTCTGCAACTGAAATTCCACAGCTACCAATTTTCTCCCCAGAAAGAATCAAACCATAATTAATTACAATACCCACCATTGAGTTGGATATTGGGTTTCAGAAAAGAAGAAAATTTGGGGGTAATTTTGCGTGTAATCATGGTGGAAATGGAAGAAAAATCATCTACAGCAAACCCAGAATCGAAAGAGTCTTCATCAAAAGGATCAATGTGTGAAGAATGTAAAGAGAATCCATGGAAATACAAATGCCCAGGTTGTTCAATTCGTTCATGTAGTCTACCATGTGTAAAATCACACAAACAAAGAACTTCATGTACTGGTAAAAGACCTCGTGATGAAATCATTCCATTATCACAGTTCGATGATAATCTTATCATCTCTGATTATAAATTCTTAGAAGAAGCAAAGAGAGTAGCTGATTCTGCACAGAGAACGAGAAAAGCTGTATTTGGTCATTCTTCGGAGTTTTTGAAGATGCCATTTAAGATTACTAAACTTAGATCAGCAGCGTGGAGAAGAAAAACAGAACTTGTGTTTCTTCCGAATGGAATGTCTAGGAGGGGAAAAAACAAGTCCTTTTACCATCTAAGGTTTGATTTTGTTTACTTGTTCCATTTTCTGTTATGTATTTCAATTCTCTAACCTCACCCAGTGGTTATGGATTATATATATAAAGATTTTGACTTAGGTTTTATCGATGCTTTGGTTGCTCTGATGTCATATGTATGATGCCTAATTTAATTAGCCATGAGATGAGATTAGACATGTTGGACTGGAAAGTTCCGCGACACCAGTTAGAGGTAAGGAGAACTTAAACGGTTTATCAATTGGGGACCGGAACCCCCAATTTATGATACAAAGACTGAAATCAGGCAAAGAACAGATGGAAGTTTCTCTGTAGCTTTCTCCACTGTTTCACCAGCTTTAACTTTAGCAGCATCAAAACTTCCTTTAGCGTTTTCTTTAGCCCATTCAATTTGCTCTTCAGCTTCATCAATGGCTGATCCTGCCATTTCTTGAGCTCTGTCTTTGAACATCAGAGTTTGGCATCATGAATTTTACTTTTACAAAAACTATACGAAAGAGGTGACCGTCGTATGCACTTGAATATATTTTTGAGCCAAGGTTTTTAGACACATCAAACTTATGTTTGGTCAAGGCTGCCGCTCTATGTTAAGACATATCCTGGAATGGGGATTGGGGAATTTTTTTGCTGGTTTTGCGAATCCTACATTATGTAGGAAGTGTTTTCACATCATGTTTGGTCCTTAATATTCAAAATTCATCCACCTGTATTGTCAGATGTATTTTAGTTTGTTACTTATTGACCATTAAAACGAAACTTGTGATTTTATTTATGAGCTGACTTTGATTTCATCGTTATAGATAGCTTATATAATACCATATATGGTTCTCAAAGGCTTAAGTATAAATATATATATGTGTGGTTATATTCGTCGTTGAAGATACATAAGTTTTGCTCGACGGAAATACCACTTTGTAGTTGTAGACACAGAATGATGAACATCTGTATTTGTGCAATAGCAGCATCTGTCAATTTGCAATGAGCTGCGCTTCCACACGAGATTTCTGACTAGCTGTTACAACATTAAACTGGTTGAATATTTTTTAATAGTTAAATTGCTGTTCGTGGTGTAAGGTACTGCTAAGTAAATGAAGAGAAGTATATTTTAATGGTTTCGGCAATGAATGATGGATTCAATGTTGCTTTATTTTATCTTTTTTGAGTTTTGAAGTTTGAATTTTTGTATGCTATATAGCCTGAATGATTTCTAGGTGTCAGGGAGACTCCAACAAATTAAATAATATTTCTGTTTAGTAGTAGTCCAATTTTGTAAAAGATTAGCGACTGATACTTCTTTGCATTGTCTTTATTTTTCTTTCAGGAAGGCGTCCATTTTATGGACGATTGAGTGGCGATTTCATTCAACAGATGTAGTTATAGTTGACAACGGGTTAGTCATATAACTAATGCTTTTCATGAGGAGTTAGTTTTGAACAGCAATGTTTATAAATTTTTCTGCCCTCGCATTTGAATTACAAATTTGTTTACATAATGGCTCGGTATGTCTGGTTTTGTTGCACAGAGTGGATGAAAATACTAAACTCTGTCCAGTAATTGAGGAGCATCTGAAGCTTGGTCCTTGGAATAATAAGCTGAGGCCATTCTGCGAGGAGCAATTAGATCGTCTTAAATTCTTCATTCGCAAAAATGCAAAGGTATTTGTCTTTCCTTTTAATTATCCTCTTTAATTATGTAGGGTTGAAGAAATCTTGGTTCGTTCTTTCAAATAGCTACTGTGTTCAGTGATATTTGCATTTGTAACTGTGGTGTGAACTTGTGTTGCTTTTTGCAAGTTTGTAATGGTTATTTGTCACTGTTGCTAGCAAGTGGTCCTATACGATTTTGTTTTTTGTTTTATTTTTTGATTGGCTATACGAATGAAGTGTTAAAAACTCATTTTGAATGATGATAGTCTCTCAACTTAGTACATCATTAAGCAAACATGAATGACACTGTGAAAAGTCCTAATATCATTCCCTGTCTCTCTCGCAGCATCCCAAGTCTCCATATCGTGAATTGGACATAAAATCCTCAATATCCCAACAATTAGCCAATACACTCATTGTGGAGTATCCTGTAATTTATGTATTTCTTCCTTCTGCCAGCTATGATTTTAAAGTCATTAAAGATGCAGTTCCTCCCCCTTACAAGTTGAGTGAGACTAATTCCCTGAGCCCTAAACGTATTCCGTTTAAGGAAGAAGGACTAGAGGAAGAAGAAGGCCCACAGATATCAAATCATATGAAGTGTGTAAATTCAGAACCAGTGTTGAAGGGTGAAACAGAAGAAGATACTGATGAATTCTTCTTTTCCAATTTTAGCGATTTGGAACTCCCAGAAAATGCCGGTTTTAATTTTGAACAAGATCTTAGAGATGCTTACTCAGGGCTTATTGGAGATATAAATCCTGATGACTTTCTTGATCTCGATGGTGAGTTTCTCCAAGCTCTCAGCGACAAAGAACTAGAAGAAGGTGAGATCCCTGCGTGATGTGAGTGTAGGTCTTTAGGGCTATATTATCAGTCAGGCATTCAGTCAGATTTATGTCTTTTTTGTTATCTTTTCTTTTGTATCTATACGGGTGCAGAAACTCATTATTTTCATTCTATAGATTACTATTTTCCTCGCTCAGTCACACTCAAATTTAGCAGTGCAGCAACTTCAGTCAGCAACACGCCGACACATCTTATCCTTGCCGAGTGAAAATGTAAATCAGGGTATTCAACAGAATCAGGGTATCCTTGAATGATCATAATACAGTTAAGGAGTTATGGATTGAGCTTTACAGAGTTGAATTCTCATCTCAAGAAATTCAATAAGGTGTAGATGTTCTAGTATCCTTACACTTCTTTTGAACGGAAAGTTTGTTTTACTTCGGGGCAAAACTTTGGTATTATTCAATTTATTACTACGAGAATCTTGGTTTTGGAGAAGGAATAAATCTGTAAGGAAACCCTTGTTTCTGTCAATGCAAGTGGTTCAACAACTAAAGCTATTAAGGTGTAGTTAGTTCTCTTTGCTTCCCCTTTGGAAATGGGATTTTCACTTCTTTATGCTTAGCTTGGAAGTAATACTACGTACCCAAACTCATCTCTAAGCATTAAGGTGCCTTTGTTAAGGGAAAACAAATACAATATGAAATATTAATTGTTGGTGAACTAATTGATGCTTAAAGGTCAATACACCTAGAGTATTGCGGATACTAGATATAGACAAGGAATTTCATTGCATAAATTGGCATTTAAGTTTTGGGTAGCATGTTGGAAGAGTCCGTTTTTGGGGAAAAAGTGGAGAAACTGGATGCCTTGATATTTATCTTCTGCTCGCAGAAATAGATCATAATGTTTTACAATTATTATTGACAAAATGAAATCTAAATTACAAGGATAGCAAGAACAACTTATCAATGAGACGGGGAGATCAACTCAAATACAATTTGTTATCAACTCCATGGCAAATTTTTATATGAATTATTTTCTTCGCTCCTTGAATCAAATTCAGTGACGGTACTGGTGGAATAATCGTCATTGAAAAGGTAACTGTTATAAATCTTGGAACTCATTTTGTTTCCCTAAGAGACTTGGAGAACTTGGTTTTAAAAATCCTCACATCTTTAATTTAGCTATGTTAACAAAGTTAGTTACAAAACCAGATGTTAAGTGGGTTCAAGTTCTCCTAGCAAGATATTTTAGAAACAAAGATGTCCTCTCTGATGATCTTCCCACAAATGATACTTGGATTTGGAAGAATATACTTAAAGGCCTACAGATCGTTAGAGAACATTATATCTGGATTGTTGGTGATGACAATTCCATTATATCTTAAAGACTATTCTTGTTTCTGGCACACATAATTATCCATATACCATGTAGGAATAACACATCAATTAACTCCAACTTGAATGCAACATGATAGCTTTCGGATCCTCCTACTGTACAATGAAAACTCGCAAAAAGTTGTAGCATGTGGGTATGAGCTTGGTCTAGGATCTAGGAAAGTCGTCCATGTAACTTAACCCGAACCGGATTCCGGACCCATAAGCCATGAGCTCGGACCTAAAACCCTTCTCTCTATCTCTCTTACCAGAAGATCCAACAGTCTTAAAATCTCCTCCTCCACCAAAACCAATACTAACCTAAACCCTGACTCTCTCTCCCGCCACCGCACCACCATCATCACTGCTACTGCACCACCACCTGAGGGAGGAGCAGGAGGAAATCATTGGAGGATGTCAAGACCGGAGTTTCAAGCTCCTCCAGAGATTTTCTACAATGAATCAGAAGCTAGGAAATATACTTCTTCTTCTCGTATCACTGAAATTCAGGTATAATAAACAATTCCTCAAACATTTTTTTCATTTTTAATCAAATCTTTGTCTAATTTTGTTTACTGTGGATTTTCTCTAATGGCGATAAAAGGCAAAACTTTCTGAGAGAGCATTAGAGCTTCTTGCGTTGCCTGAGGACGATGTGCCGCGGCTGCTCCTCGATATTGGTAATTTCATGTTTGATACTGAAATTTATGGTTGTGTTTGCGAACTGCTGAAGTTTGGAATTAGTTTTTGATTGTTTTCCTTTTTCGTGTTTTGTGTAGGTTGTGGCTCTGGACTAAGTGGAGAAACATTATCTGAGAGTGGACACCAGTGGATTGGTTTAGACATATCAGATTCGATGCTTAGTATGTGAAATTGTTAGTTTTTGTGTAAAGTAAAATTGCTTGAGTTCGATTTTCATTTGATTAATCAAAGTCTTCTTTTGATGATAGATGTTGCATTGGAGCGGGAAGTAGAAGGTGATCTTTTGCTTAGTGATATGGGTCAGGTAATTCTTCTTGTTTATTTTCCACCAAATTTGCCATGAATTTGTCTTTGATCCTGAACTAGTGATTAGGTAGCTTAGGGATGGAGATTGAACATAGGTGCCAAAACCTCAATACTGAGCTCCTGTTTTTTGAAGTTTATAAATGTGGTTCTGACTTCTGAGAAGCTATTATTCTACATTGTAGTTTTGGAACCAATGATATTTAAATCTTTGTAGGATTTTCCATTCATGTTAACAAAATAAAAGCTAAAGGCATTTTTCTAATATTTCTTTAGGATGCTTCTAATATTTAGAACCTTACTTAATGTACCTCCCAAAAAAGAAACGATAAATTGTAGATTCCGGTAGCTATATTAGACCCATACAACCATCTCCATACTTGTTATTTTACTTTGTGATAGCAAGCCTGGGCTGTGAAATAGTTCTGAAACGAAGATGCATTGTATGGCACTGCCTATAGAGATGGTTGGGAGTTGGGACTGAGTAACCTTCAAATATTACCTTAACCGCCTTTTACAATGATCGCAGTGTTTTGTTTTCTCTTTCTATCTCAGGAGATCAATTTTTATTGTTAAATATTTGATGTTATAACATTTGTCACCTTTTGTTTTCAGGGCTTAGGTTTCAGAGATGGAGTTATTGATGGTGCTATTAGCATCTCAGCAGTGCAGGTTGGAACACTTTTAACCTCATATATGAAATGTGCATTGTCTCTAAAGCTTAATTGCTTGGCTCAGAATCAGTTCACATGTATAATATTTTTGGTGCATGCATGAGTTAGACATTTTTATTTTCAAATGCTTTATTTACTGACTTTGACCTGTACTTGTTGTTGCTGAATCAAACAGTGGCTCTGCAATGCTGACAGGTCCTCTCATAATCCAAGACTGAGATTGAAGTATGTCATCAACTGGTTCTTTTAACATCTTATTAAGTTTATCTTTCATGTAGACCTATATCGAAATGGCACAACTTCACTGCAGGGCATTTTTTGGATCACTATATCGATGTTTGGCTAGAGGAGCTAGAGCTGTTTTTCAAGTTTACCCTGAAAGCAATGACCAGCGTGAATTGATTCTGGGATTTGCTATGCGTGCTGGCTTTGCAGGTGGTGTGGTTGTTGATTTTCCCCACAGGTAAGTTTAGGATGATGTATGATGTTTCTATAACAGACCTTAAAATCTCTTGTAATTTATGGCCCTATATTGACCAGAATATGTGGCAAAACTTCGCTTTAAACCGTATGTCCAATCACTAAGGTCCGCTGCCAGTTGGCATCTTATGTTATGGGTAGTGTCCACTAAGTATTAGCCCTTGTGACGGAGAGGGGTTTTATAAAGGAGTTTGTGACAGTGAATCATGTCTCCGCAAGCTTCATAATAACCCTTTCCATCACAAGGGTTATTTTGTAGACATTACCCATAAGCGTAATATAGCCAAATGGATCTCTGTGATTGAACATACAGTTGAAGTCCAATAATTATAATATATATGGGTCAATGTGGGGCGAGCTCTTTACTAGTTTTCTAGGACAGTCGCTATTTATATTGTGAAATCAAAAGGTACAGTTATGTCACAAAATCGAGAATCAAATACTCAAATGTCTAGATCTATTCTTTCCTGGTGACTTATATTCATGGGCTTATCCTTTTGGCCAAGGGTATTCACATGAGCTCCCTACATCCTCGGCCCATGCGCTTCTCCTGAAAATGGATGGAGGGACGGTATATGTCATCTCGGGCATGGAGTTTGTCAGCTGAAAACCAGAAGACTGCCACTAAGGTGTTTCTTTGCTAAGTAACTTTTTAAATTCCACGTGACATAACAAAATAGCATTTGCTATCACAAATCAAAATCTGGTCCACAGATTGGTTTTGGTTGAATGATTAGAAAATTATGTAGAGCAATTTAATTTGCTATCAGATTAAGTATATCTTTAACTATCCAAAGATGTCAGGTTCATTTGAATATTTGAGGAAAATTAAATAGGGGTGAGGGATTGCCTAGTAGTAAACCCATTGCGTGTCTTATTTCATTGAGGAGCATGTATTTATCCTGATCTATGATGCAAGCTAAATTAATGATACTGTATTTGTTGAATTTTAATTTCTTTTACATGAGAAAACAAGTCATAAATCGTTGATTATAATTTTTAGAGAAATACTTACAATATTGTATTTGTATATAGTAAATTACATAATCAGTTGGACTGACAATAATTATGTTCACAACAGTTCTAAGAGTAGGAAGGAGTACCTAGTATTGACTTGTGGTCCACCATCCCTTAGCACCTCCGTTCCAAGTGGCAAAGGAGAAGATGAAGAAGAGAGCTGCTCTGAGGATGAGGGAAGTGATGACGAAGAAAATAAGACAGTAAGCTCTCTAATTAATTGTTTTTGTCTTTGTTTTCACCTCGTGCTGGAATGTGTAGAACATAATATAGTTATATGGCTGGTTCAAGAGCAAAGAATTTAGTAGCATGAAGGTTTTTAGTGCAACTTAGATGTGGTACAAGGCATTTTAATTAGCCCCCATTGAAACAACAGAGTTTCATGTACTCACAAATTCTCTTTTTAATGTGTAGGTTTCCATGGCGGACAGGCAACGACCAAAGAAAAGACAGAAAATAACAAAGAAAGGGAAGAGTAGAGACTGGGTGCTTAAGAAGAAAGAGCAAATGAGGAAAAAAGGGAACGTTGTGCCTCCAGATTCAAAATACACAGCTCGCAAAAGGAAATCCCGCTTTTGATTTTGTTATTGTTGTGGTGGCGTTAATACTGTTTGTATTTCATCACCAGCATATCGAAAACACCTGTCTTTTGCTCTTATTCATGCAAAAAGGAAACAAATTGAAATTGTCTCCTTTTGGAAATTTTGTTTAGTTTTGATGTGTTTGAATACTTGTTGTCTTGTAATCTGTTTTACATATTTGCCTGAGCAAATCGGCATGTGTTACGCACTTCTTATTCTTTTTTTCCTTTCTCTTGGTTTTACGAGTAATTTGTTTTCTTCCAGTGTATATTTTCCCTTCCCCCTTCTCTTTCTGCGTTATCTATCGCCTATTAATTCCTTCGCTTTCTGCATGGTTTTGGCTTAGAGAATTGGTATACTGGATTGACGTTGAAATGCAGGTGTGCATTATGTATTTGAACTATGCTGAATTAGAAGTCGGTAGCAAAAATAGCTTTGGCATCATATCTTCCCAAGTCTATGCATCAAAGTGATAGCGTGTTTGGATACGTTTAAAAAGTTGTTTTTGAACTTCTAGAAGTAAAAATGTTAAAAATTAATTTAAATAAATAATTTCAGAATAATTTTAAAAAATAAAAAATTAACTTTTTATAAAAACATTGAAAAAAATATTTGGATAAATAATTTCAGAATGATTTCAAAAAATTAAAAAATTAACTTTTTATAAAAACATCCGAAAAACATTTTTATAGCTATTTTTTTAGAATATTAACAAATAACATCTATACATACAAAAATCCTGAGAAATGGGACAACTGCCCTCACTTGCAAACATTTTCATGGCTTCGAAACATGGTGGATCTGGTCATCTCACTATATGAAAGCAAACAATGAGCCTGAAGGTAAGTGGGGCAACTGCCCCCACTCACATATACCTAGCTCGGCACCAGCTCAATAAATACGGACCATTGAAGGCCCGCACCTCAGTGACCTCACTCATTCCAAAGAAGGGCATCTTAAATATATTACCAAAACTACAGTGACTCACAAATAAAACTTAAAATATTATAGGGACTATTTGGGTAATTTACATATTTCTCGACTTAGGGTTTTGAGGCTTACATATAAATTTTGTTTTAGGGTTCAGTCTCTCTTCTCTCTTCTCCAGAAACTCTCAGAGTAGCAGCACAAAGAAGAAAGAAAGCCCTAAACTTCTCATTTCCTTGTAAGTATAAATAAATAAATCCCTTGCTTGATTTCATTCTTATGTTTGATTTTGGATTCTGGGTTTGATTGAATCTGATTTTGTGTGTTAGGCAAAAGAAGAAAATGACAACAGTACCAGGGTCTTTGATTTGGGAGATCGTGAAGAGGAACAATGCTTTCCTCGTCAAAGAGTTTGGAAATGGAAATCAAATGGTTCAGTTCAGTAAAGAACCTAACAATCTTTACAACGTTAACTCCTTCAAACACTCTGGTAAGAACGAAAAAAAAACTGGTCTTGTGCTTTGATTTATTGATTTGGGTTTTGTTGGTTAGATTTTAGGGTTTTTGCTAATGATTTGTTGTTGGTGGTGATTTGGGTATTGTAGGGTTAGCGAATGCAAAGACAGTTTCAATTCAAGCTGGAAAAGATTCAGGTGTTGTTCTTGCTACTACCAAGACTAACAAACAGAAGAGCCCTTCAGCTTTGGTACACAAAACTGTCATGAAGAAGGAATTCAGTAGAATGGCTAAGGCTGTTACCAACCAGGTAATTTATTTAACAGGCCCTTTACTCATGTATATCAGATTTTTTATACAAGTTTTATGATGCATACATCGATAGCTTGATTATGTTTGTGTAGAAGAATTTTGTATGTAGAATACTGTATGTTTGGTGTAAGGATATGAGTTCGTATTGTGATGACTAAGGCTGGAATTTGGAATAATTAACTAGTGGGGGTCTCATATTCTGGTTTTCATGTTGTAGTGGGGAAACTGTCAATAGTGAATTCTAAATCATATCCTATTAGCTTCATTTACAAAGAAATTAGTCATGTGTTCTGTTGACATATGCTTCAAGGATGTTTCAAGGAGATTGATGACTTGCAGTGTAGTGTAGCGCTATGTTTTGCTTTTATGTCTGTATTGCTTCCACCAATACTTAGCTGCTCGTGTGTACTTGGAATAGCATTTCTAGTGTTTTTAGAATTTTGATTGTTATGCGGAGGCTGAGCTGTAAAAGAAGTTTTCAATGCCTTGATTTTTATTGCTTCAGACATGATTTAGTACTTAAGTGCAAGGGTTCAGGACGAGCGGTAAAAGAAGTTTTCAATGCTTTGATTAGGACCAACAGAATTGTAACATGTATTGTGTGTATGTATGCTTAACTTAGCATAGCTTGAGTTTTCAATTTGGATGTTACATGCTGACCTTATTTTCTGTATGTATGCAATTTTGGTTTGGGGTAAACCTGCATTAGGTTTACTTTCTGTGACCTTACATGGTTATGTGCTTAAATTAGCATTTAGTCCTCTTCTTGACTTCTGGTACTGTTGAGGCATGAGTTTGTGCTTTGAGCACTAAATATCCTTGCTCTTCTTAGGCTTTTTTTTGGTGCTAAAGTTTGTCTACTGCAATCTCGTTCTCCTGTTACTTATTGTACACATTGTTCTTGTTAAGAATGTCATAATTTCTGGTCAATTATCATGAAAATGATTATGCATTGTTGTGTACTGTTTTTAAATTTTAAAAGCCGATTGCTTGCTGTTATTCTTCAGGTTGCCGATAACTTCTACAGAAGAGACTTGAAGAGTGCAGCTCTTGCAAGGTTGAGCGCTGTTCACAGGAGTCTCAGGGTTGCCAAGTCTGGTGTTAAGAAGAGGAACAGGCAGACTACCAAGAAATCTAACAAGGCTTAAAGATGCAGTTGATCTTCTCTATTTGTTCTACAGACATCACAAGAGTTTTTGATATGTTAGTGTTAAACATTTTGAATATTGAATCTAGTTCTTTTCATTATCTGGTTTTCAAACTATGGATTGTTTGGATTGTTGTCGGTCAATGTTTTTCTACTTAGTCATGAAAGATTACCTTTGTCTAATAATTGTTTAAACCTTTCTGATTTCTGTTTAGTTTCTAGACCAAACATTTTTCATCGTCTATATATGTCTTTGGATTGTCCAGATATGCCTTGATAGAGTCTTCTATTTAGTTCAGGCCCCAAATAGACCACCAGATTGCGAAAGGAAGCAAATCCCATATGTTCCACTTCTTAGCTCTATCTTTTTTCTTCTTCCATTCCCATGGAGTACCCCTTGATTGAACTCTGACAAGCATACTGATTACTGAACTTCAAAGCTTTCTAGGAAATAGTTCCAAATTGGACAAGTAACATCCCAGTGCAAGAGCAAATGTGAGTTAGCCTAGGCATCTTTCTTACACTTCTTAAGAGAGTGATGAGGAAAAGCCAGGGAATTATCATCCTCTTGCTGTCGATAGCAGCTTGCTGCTGAAAAAGAATCAGCAGGTCTTCAGCTGATAGGAAATTTGGTTCAGGCACCATATTAACCAGAGTAGCAACTGCATTGACTTCTTTCAGATCTGACCGGCCTGGCAACAAATTAAACTTCCAAGCTAGAACTTCTTTTCAAAAAGTCATCATGGAAACACAGATTCATATAACTTAAAGAAAAATGTTCAAATTAAAAAGACACTTCAAGAGTTAATACGAGAATAAAGGACTTCCAATCGAAAGGAACTCGATGTTGAAGGCCAAAACAGGATTCATTAAACTTAAATGCTTGTTATTGATTACAAGCATTGAAACCCTGCATTCCCATGGAAATATTGCACAATTCATGTGAGTTGCATAGTATTTCCAGAACTTTTGCGAGAATATACAGTTAATTTCAATAGGAAGCAAGCATCTGTGTGAGAATTAACCACATCTTACGGAAAAAAACCTCTGGAATTTTATATAAAAATTATTTCAATGAAAAACCAGAAGAAATAACTTTCAAAGTAAAAATTTATGTACAACCTTCCTTAAAGCTTAGCTCATTTGCTTCTCATATGTAGTTCAAGCTGGTTTGTTCTTCGTCATCATCTTTAATTCTCAGTGAAACTTTTACTGGGATCCAATTTTTCTTCTGTAATTACAACTCTACAATTGCAACTATGTCGCTTAAAATTAAGCAGATTCCATATTCTTCTCCCTGGTTGGTGGCATGATGTAAGGGAACAAGCCTTCTTATCAACTTAATGTCAACCAACAATCAAAAGTTAGCTAAACTCTCGAAGCTTGAACTTGTTCAGCAACGAGCTTTACGAACCAAGATGACCCGTTCTCTAACAATTTCTCTGGTGAGCCGTATTCCACGACTTGGCCTGTTGATTACCAAATCACTTTCCATGTCAAATGCTTTCACTGGTAAAATTAAAGACAGAAAAAAAAAGAAAAAACTCAAACGTAATATACAAGATGATACGACTGACTATTGTTTTTCACTAACCTTTATCCAGAACAAGGACAGCATCACTATTTAGGACAGAAGTTATGCGATGTGCAATTATGATAACCGTAGAATCTGAAAAGTGTTGCCTGAGTGTTTCCTGCATAAGGGTATCGGTTGCGGTATCTACTGATGAAGTGGCTTCATCAAGAACCAGGATTTTGCTCTTCTTAAGTAGTACTCGACTTAGGCATACCAGTTGTCTCTGACCCATACTCCAATTTTCTCCATTTTCAGTAACTACGACAACAAAGCCAATGCATATGTTTGGTAGGTAGATACAAATGTAATCTATTATGTCTACGGGTTACAATATGCCTAGATGAATTTCAGAAAGAACAAACTAACCTGGAGAGCCGAGCTTCTTTTCCTTCTTTCGTACTTCATCTCCAAGCTTGCACTTATCTAATGCCTATGATGGTAGAATAAGCTGCATTAGTTATGGTTGATCACTTGATGATCCCGGCCAAAATCTTGCTCAGCATGATTGTAAATTAAAAATTCATTATGTTTTTCTTTAGAGAAAACCATTACCTCCCATATCTGGTCGTCTGTGTACTCTTCGAGCGGATCTAAGTTACTTCGAACAGTTCCTTCAAACATTGTTGGGTCTTGCGGAATTATACTTAGTCTGGATCTTAAGTCATGCAATCCAATCAGTGATATATCGACACCATCTATTAGAATTTTCCCAGCAGAAGCTTCTACTATGCGGAAAAGTGTTTGAACAAGAGTTGATTTTCCACTACCTGTTCTGCCAACAATGCCAGTTTTCATCCCTCCACGAAAAGTGCATGTAACACGATCTAAGATAAGTGGCAAATGTGGTGCATATCGAATCTGCACAGATTGTTCACATTAATTTTTCACTAAAACATCCATGTTTGCTTCATGAAGATTTAAAACCCCAGCTGAATAAGTTTAAAACTGGGATGATAATGTCCAACAAGTATGTTCAAAATATGGATGTCGCTGAAATCGTTTACCTTTACTTTATGGACAGTGACTTCTCCACGAGAAGGCCAATTTGAGGCTGGCCTATGTGCTTCTACTACAAGAGGAGCTTCACTGGGAATACAAGTGTACTGAAGAATCCTTTCAACAGATATAATATCTCTCTCAATAAGACCATAAAGCCATATGAGCCTAACTTGCAGTGCGTTCAAGCTAAGTCCATACGTTACCACTAGCCCTGCTATGGCTATCAATAAAACAAAAGAGTTGTATAAGTAACAAGGTTCCTAGCTACTTTGTATAACACTAATGCAGCAAAGTAAAATCTTACCAGGATTAACTATCCCCTGAGGCACAGAGATTAAGAAAACTAAAGCTAAGGCAAATGTGAAGGATGATAACACGTCTAAGCGAAAACCTAACCACTCATTTGCACCGACTGAATAAAATTGCGGGAGTGAACTACTGTCTATAAATTTCATGTTTGTGGCCTTGAATCTTGAATCCTGATCAAAGCACTTGATAGTTGTCAAGCCTGAGATAGACTCAACGAAGTGTTGCTTAAGTGGGGCATTGCTTACTCCCTTCAACCGTCCTAGTTCCCTTGATGCAGTTATGCTGTATTGCTAGAAGAAGAAAAAAGAATTGTAGATAGTTTGAGCGGTATAAACAAGAAGAAGAACTTTGCAAAAATAATACGCCATGTGCTTGTGTAGGGGTGAACAGACGACCATGTTCATTATTACCTGACACCAAATGCAGAAAAAAGCGACCGGAACATAAATGAGGTAAATCTGCCATCCCCCCTGCCCCATTACTCCAATAACAGCCAAAAGTCTTGTTGTGTTCGTTACAAATCCCCCAAACATTGCCGATGTGTAGCAATCTACTTCATCCTGATCTTCAGATGCCTGAGAGTAAGAAAAGAAACTGTATAAGTTAACCACTATACAATGGTATGAAAATACAGAAAAAACCTCGTCAAATACAGAAGAAAGTATTTGTATCGACTTACTCTATCTAGTATTCGTCCACTCGGTGTTGCATCCAAGAATGACATCGGGGCACGAAAGATACAGAAATGCATTCTTTTGAAAAGTATTGTGGCAGTCTTGTACCCAACTATCCCAACAGTTACAACTTTAGCAAACACAAAAATGCAACTTAAAGAGCCCAAAGCAGTATAGGTAATGAGAGTAGAAGCTTCAATAGGAGAACTGACATCCTTAGCCGCAGGAGTATGCGAAGCCATCCAGTAATCACTTTGAATCTGGAGTATCTGATACATAACCTGGACTAATACTATAACCGGCACCAAAGCTCCTTTATATGCTGCAGTAATATACTTCCAGTAAACTTTAACACTAACTCGTCCTTTTTGTCGATCCTCTTCTTGAACAAGTTGTGCTTGATTATCATGTAGTACCTCTTCATGCATACTATCTTCTACAATACATGTTTCATCATCGAAGTTACTAATGATATCAGAAAAAAGTGCTCCTGTCTCTGGTGTCGATTTCTTATGGCCCAGTAAAGCCTTCTTATGTGCACCCACCAAATCCATAAAATCGGTTCCGGATGTCAGTATCTCTTTATAGGTCCCTGATTGTGTGATTTTTCCGTCTTTCAATACCTGCAAATTAGAATGATTTGTTCAGTGAATTAATCATTTTTTTCATCCAGAAAATGATATCTGGATTCCTGTGTCTTACCAGTATAAGGTCGGCAGAAGGTAAAAACTCCACTTGATTGGTTGTGTAAATCACTGTTTTCGATTTCAGAAACTTGAGTAGGCACTCCTGCAATGCACAACAGACATATTTCAAAAACTAAAGTAGCCAGAAATAGAAACATTTCGCGCATAGTTTATAAATACAAAAAAAAAAGACAAAAAGAATGGCAGTTATACCTTATACAGATGTGCTCCAGTATGAGCATCCAGTGCACTGAAAGGATCATCAAAGAGATATATTTCAGCATCTTGATATAAAGCGCGTGCAATTTGTATTCTCTGTTTCTGACCTCCACTCAAGTTAATACCTCTCTCCCCTATAATTGTTTGATCCCCGAATGGCAGCACAGCGAGGTCCTTTTCCAATGAACATGCTTCAAGAACCCTTCCATACTTCTCTCTGTCCATCTCATTTCCAAATAGTATGTTCTCCTCTATATTTCCACTTTGTATCCAAGGTGATTGAGAAACATAAGCCTTTTTTCCACGTAATCTAACCTCACCTGATAGATTTTTCATTTCCCCCAATATGCAAGAAAGTAAACTTGACTTTCCCGAGCCAACCGTACCACATACACCCACCCTCATGCCACTAACCACTTGCAAATTGACATCTTTCAATGTAGGAGTTTCTGAAGAAGACCAAGAGAAATTCCCATTTTTTATATCAATGACAACTTTTGAAGTACTAGGAAGTTGTTTTATGTAATTAGCTTCGACATCTTTCTGACGCAGAAAACAAGAAACCCTGTCTAGGGAAACTTTGGCTTTAGAAAAGCTAGATACTAAATGAGGGAGATCAAACATGGCTTCTTTCAAAATCCCAATTGTGGCAATTGTAGATAGGACTTTTCCTGACTCTAACGGGATCCTGGTTAGCACACAAGCAGAAAATGTGACAGCAGAGACAATAGTAGGGCTTACATTGAGCGAGACAGTGCTAATGGTCTGTGTCCAGAAGCGCTTTCGCAACCATCCTTCCTCATTCTCCCTAAGAGCGACTATCTTAGACAAAAACTTCATCTCCCAGCCTTGAAGCTTAAGGATTTTCATATTCCTTATAGTTTCTGACATTGTCTTCATTCTTTCATCTTTGGACTCCATGAGTTTCCTTTGTAAAGTTCCCTGCAATCTTCCAAATGAGATGTTTGCCAATATAACTAGTACAGTCGCTAAAAGCGCTGCAATTGCAGCAACCCCACCGACATTTCTGTACAAGAGCAACAATGCCAAGATGACTTGGAGTGGGACTTTCCAACAGTCATGGAGATTGGAACTAAAGTAACTTACACCATCTGCATCAACTGCCATGAGATTAACAATCTCCCCACTAGAAGTATTCTGCCTTGATTGGTTTGATAAGGTCATAAGTTTGTCGTAGATGATTGCAACTAATGCATTTTTAACTCTAATGCCAACTATTTCCAACTTAAAAGACGAATGCCTCGTCGAGAGTGACTCAACAATCTTGGACAAAACAAATGCAGACACCAAGACATACCCTCTACTATTGAATCCTTGAGGTGCAGGTTCGTCATCGTTAAGGTATTGAACAAAGAAATCAATAAGGTATGGGCCGACAAAAGAAGCAAATATATAAACAAGTGAGAGTAAAGCTGTGCATAGTACTTCTCTCCATGTTAACCAAAACAATGCCTTGACAAGTTTGGGACTTGATATTTCACCACCACTACCACCGGTGGTATGTAAAATTTTCTCTTTAAAAATAGAGTAGATTCCATTGGCATTATCCTCCGGAGAGAGTTGTGGGATGTCGTCAAGGTTTATTGTTTTTTGATTACCCAAATCTAACAAAGGGTTTAACCAAGAAAAAGTGAGGATTGAATATAAATTGGCAGATGAATAAGGACATAAATGTTGCTCTTCTTCTCCCTTAATAGTATTACTAGTACTCAAAAGAGGCTCCCTAATCGAAGAAACCTCGCCTTCCTCTTCCCTGGCCATTAATTCTGTAGTATAAGATAAGAAACTTTGAGAAGTAAATCAAGAATATTGATTGATATAATTAAGCAACAAAACGGTATAGGATCTCTGATTAATTCTAAAAGGAGTTTTTACGAAAGAATTAACAAAAGAGTACCTGTTGAAAGAATAATGTATCCACCAAATCCATCGCAGAAGAGAAAAAGGAACACAAGCTTTGTGTGTCTTCCCGTAGTTGCTGGAGTCTACTGCTGGACCAGCGACTTACTCGCATTCAGAATTGGTATGGTAGTTTTAAATATATGACGTGGGTTTGGGAAGAATCTATATTTAGAATTTATTTTGGGAAGAATCTCCGAAATCCTAATGTGTTTTGTCGGAAGGAATATAATTAGTTTATTGGAAATACAATTTTATTAATTAGGAATAGGGAATGGTTAAAGAATATGATTCCTAAATCTATAGGGATGGTGAGAATATATATATATATATCAAAGGAAACGAAGAAACTGTGTATGAGAAGGAAAGGAAGATAAGCTAATAGCTGTGATTGAAGATTCTTGAAGAAAATATTAATTTCATTAGTATTTGGATATATATGAATCATATATGCTATTGGAAAAACGGATCTATATATATATATGAGGAATGCATATATATATATATATATATATATAAAAACAGTTGTATACAGAAGCAGAATACTCTTATATGTATATTGCTAGAAAACTGGGATTATACGTTTTTTAAAGTAAAAGGGAGTTAATATACAAATGTAAAATTCCAAATTTATATGACTATTATCTGAAATACAAGGGAAAGTATATTTTTTCCCTCTTGATACTGTGGAGTCAGTTAAGTGCATAGATATGGGAAAAAAATAAGCAAAAGATATTCTATTTCTACCATTCCATATATTTTATTTGAAAACAAATTCAGGATTTTAATTGAAAGCAAATTCTTAACTTGGTGTAGAATTGGCAAGCCAGTTGCAACTAGAAATCCTGAGAAAATCCGTTTGAATCAGATGACGTCCGAATTGTAAAAATTAGCAACAACAAGTAAAAAAAAAAAAAAAAATCCAAACACTTTACAATTCCTATCAAAATAGGTGGAAAGAAGAACTCCTTTAATTCTCTGCTGTACTTCTTTTCATAAGCTAACTATAAGGTCTGAATCGTCTGATAGAGCAACAATATGGTGCAAAATTTGGATATATATATATATGTCTATAGCGTTGTACCATGCGGCACAAAATGCTTTCTATTCCAAGGAGGTTATCGGCTTATTATCCTTGTAAGTTTGGGAAGCTTTGTACCAGCCTATGCCATGTTTTTAGTCTAAACCACCAATAACATGTGGTTGAGCTCCCTGGTGGGTAAAAACCACTCCCTGCACAATTACGCACTGCTTTCTCTATTTTCTTGCCATGGTGCTACAACTGTTGGAGACATGTTCTTTGTGTGGGCACCCTTGCGTGTGCTGATAATTCTATCTGGGTGCCTTGGTAAAGTTAGAATGTTGGTGCCCACGCGTGAATTTAGAAAAGTGGGTTTTGAAAGTTTGTTAAAAGGGAAACAAATCCAATAACTTTCTGCAAGTTCGTCGCATAAGGTTGTCCATTTGGCCGTTTACAAAATTACTAGGAAGTAACCCGTAGTACGCATCGGGTGGTTACTACCTTGCCTTGGTGAGCGTTCTAATATGTTACTCTTTATGTCTTCAGTTTTTTCTTTTTTGAAGCTAAAAAGGACAAATGAATTGATAATCAAGTGTTTACAAAACTTGCATCCACCTGCAATTGATCATAGATGTTGCTAGGTGGATTCATTAACCACACACCACTCATTTTTTCAACTCTTGCTAATTTAGATAAAATATCAACAACCTTATTCCTTTTCTTTGGCACATAACTACATTGCCAATCTGTAAATTGACTTAACGGTTGTTTGATATCTAAGATTAAGTTATAAATTCTCCAGTCTATCTTAAAGCTTTCTTTGCTGACTGCATCCACCACAAGCCTTAAGTCCAGTTCAAATATCACTTTCTCCAGCCCTAAATCCTTTACCCAGCGAACAGCCTCCCATAAACCCCTGCACTCAACTTGCTCTGGACACATTGCATTTGCTAGGTAGATGCATTTTGAACCATGATGCCGCCCTGCAAAATCACGAGATATTAGTCCTATACCACCAGATTGCGTTATATCAAGATAAGAACCATCTGAGTTAATAGTAAAGGTTCCATTGGAGGGAGAATCCAATGAATGTTATCTCGGTTTAGTCGAGACTTGGATCCTCTTGGCATAGACTTTTGCCTGCTCTCATGTTCAGACATGAATCTCCTGCAATTTTGAATAATTGTGTCTGTGGTAGAGTTGCTTGCTTGAAAGACCTTGTTACATCTTTCTGTCCAAATACACCAAGCCACAATGGCTACTCTACAAACATCTTCTCCAGAAGTTCTTTTAGATTGTAAACTGTCAAACCAACTGCATAACCAATCCACCAGATTGTATTGCTATGATTCTGAATACCCAAAGTAGACAACCAAACTGTTTTAGACCAAGAGCAATCCAGGATAATATGAGTAGGAGTTTCAGAATGAGCTGAACATAGAGGACAGCTTACATCAAGGTTTTGAATCACATGAGTTAACTTATCTCTTGTTGGCAATATATTTATGATACACTTCCAAAGAAAGTGGTTAATTCTTGGAAGTAAAGGAAGTTTCCAAAGCTTTCCGAAGACACCCTGCATCCTATGACCCATTGAGTTATTTTGATGTATCTCTTCATACATTTTTCTATAAGCTGGCTTAACCGAGAAGTTGCCATTCCTTTCCAAAGTCCATATCATTCTATCCTCGTATTGACGATGAGCTGAATATTTAAGAATTATTCTTGCTGTAGAGGCTTCAAAGAGAGAAAAAATAAGAGAAATATTCCAACTTGCTGAGTCCGGAAGGAAAAGTTGATGAACATAAGTATAATCATGATGGTTATTTACTCCTTGTTTGGGTAAAGGTGGTGCATTCAGTTCTGGCAGCCATCTATGCTTCCATATTAAGATTTTTCTACCATTACCAATACACCAGCAGCTATACCTTTTAATGAAGTCCAGCTCAAAGCTTATACTTCTCCAAGACCAGGTGGCATTTCATTATCTTGCAGATTGAAAGGATCACCATCAGAATAATATTTCGCCTGTAAAGACTTGGAACATATAGAAGTATTATCAACACAAAGCCTCCACGCAGATTTAGCTAGTAAGGCCCTGTTGAATATAGTGTTGTGTACATGAACCATTCCAGTTGAACTCCAGGAGAGTAATTAGTAGGAACCAAAACCTTTCTTTCTGCGAAGAAAGAAACATTGAGAGCTGTACATCCCTCCCGTGGAAAAATTCACTCCATGCCGTGAGTCCTTACCGCTACTTCCTAAGTAAGGTGGTAGCAGTGGCAGTCCTACAGATTCGGCTGAAACATACAGCAGCATATTAATGAATGAAGATTTTTCATGCTTGAGAAATTGTTGACAATGGAGCTATGTGATACAGATACACGTACCAATGAAATCAAGAACTATACTATACGACCAATCGAGAATCTACCGTTAGGTCCATTAAAGTAGGTATCTCCATAAGTTGCGTGCGGACCAAATCATCAGTTTGGGAGTAGAGTGCATTTCCAGTATCAGCAAGCGAGTCTCCAAAGCGATCGAGGCACCCCAATTTTCTTTGGGAGCTCAATTTTGTTGGGGCAACACAAATTTGAACATCTGTAAAATTAGATAATAAGGTTGTTACCAAAATGCAAAAAGAGAAGTGACTCCCATTGACGCGCTACAATAGTTAAACAGTAAGTTCATATTGTTTGTGTTCTTTCAAGCAATATAAGAACACTTTTGATGTCACCCCTTTTGAAGTTTACACACATACCATGTTTCCCAAGACCAATAATTTTGGCAACTGTTCTATCTCAAACACACATCAACATGGAAACAATAGAAATTCATGAAATGTCTGTGTAAGAAACAGTTCAATCGGGTTTGAATGACCTTACCGGGCTTATCGTAACATTGGTATTTACGTCATGAAATTAATTTGAAAAACTACAGAATCATACCGTCCAATAACCGTATATTCGTGTGCGATGATCACTGTATAATCCAGGGTATACCTAATAGTTTAAGCAATTGTTAAATTAAATTTGTTAAGCTCAAGCAAAACAAACTAAATTTGCGAAAATTGAGAAACTGTGTAATTCATTTATAAGGCTCAAATTTACCTTTCCCCTGTGAAAATGGGGTTCAATGTTCAGCCAAAATTGCGCCAATCGATGGCTGTAACCTCATCCACCGCTGCTGTTGTCCCCCGGGGCACATGTGAAAACTAACTTATCACCAGTCAAAAATCATTCGCAAATTTGTCTAGCAGTGAATGAAGACTAATCAACCAACAACTGTTTGTGAAGATATCTAGTCTATTCCTTCAAAAGATCTTCCCATTAGTCCCTAGAGTGACACATAACCCTTCTATAGGCCTCAACCACCATAATCCCATCCAAGAATCAAATGCTTTCTTCACTTTAACACTTCAGTTCCATTCAAAGCCTCTGGTGGTTTGTGAACTTATATTTATGAGTAACTGTGTAAGAAACTCAAAAAACCATTCTTTCAATCCACAACCTTTCCATTTTAACTTCAAGAAAATCTCTTTGATAGAAAACTAAATGCTGTTCTAACTTATCCATACCTTTTTGAGGAGGCAACACAATCAACCGTCAGAGCATCAGCTTGTGCAGCTCCACAGTCCAAAACCTATAATTAACAAAACATTATGAATTTTTATCAGAAAAATAGACTCAAATCCTTCCCAAATTGCATGACATTTTTAATTCGGTACATCAAGGTTAAAGCCTCGGTAAGTCGATAAGATATATTAAATGTTGAATGAAGGTTTCTGCACCATTCTATGGAATTGCCATGGTACCAGAAAGAAGAGTTAGAATGGGATGGTGATCTTTTTGTTGTAAAGCCGTAGAATTTGGTTCAAACAATTTATCTTCTTGGAGGGCTGTGGAGATCAATCTAAGGGGTGATAATAATGAAGGTAAAAAGAAATTACAAAAGAAGAGGCGAGGAGTATTACTTATCAATGGTAAGCCAGTTCAAAATTCAACGATAAGTGTTGGAATTAATAGTATTTCAGTGCCATCCAACCTTGCACCAGACGATAATGAAGCCATTACATAATGAAGTTTAATTATCGATAACAAAGATGATGATGGAGCCCATACATCTGGAACTATTCCCACCCAGTTTCTGGCATTGCAAAAACCTGGAGAAAAATAACCGCACGTCAGACAAAATGTATGTGGGAGAGAAAATCTTAGAAGGCTTCAAGTTTCAACAATGTCTTCATGACATAGACCAGTACCGTTTTCTTGGTCACAACGTGAAATCTACCATGGATGGAAATTCCGCATCCAGCTCTCATCACTATTCCATTAAGGATCGAAACCTTTTGTTTGTAAATTAACA